>JAEQBH010002398.1:0-241789 GCA_016808115.1 Tetrastigma voinierianum | reverse complement strand
GCAATTCTTTCTTTATGACTCGCGCTCACCAGTCTTGCTTTCGCTCATGTTCCAATCGGTACTGACATAGATAAAATACACGTAAGCATTTTCATGCATAGTGATTCCTGTCTCTAAATTCCGTTCATACGTTTAGTTTAAGTCAAATCATGCAATTTTACTAAAACAATTTTAAATCTTTTGGATGATCAATGTCAATACAATACCATATACATATTTCATATACAATCATTTATAGTTCGATGATCGTCCCAAATACACACTTTCATATCTGATAATTTTATTTATAATCAAATCATGCATTTTACAATACTCTTTTCATTTCAATTTGCAATAATCTTTTCCAATTCCAATATGTCACAATCTGAAATCCAATTCGATTCGAGTTCTGCTTGTAACAAATTTAACACATGTTTTTATATACGGGATATCGGAATCCAAATGCGATCTCATTGGCTGCGAGACCGGTATAAAGGTTTCTCTTGATGTGATTCTGTTAATTTCTGTGGATTAATGATAAAAAAAAAAATCAATTAGTAGACACTACCCAGGTGCTGGTCTGGCTGTTTTTGCTGATCGGGAGTGACACATCGATACAATGGGTCAGCGATGCTGCTATTTTGACACGTGAGTATGCAATCTATCCTTCATACGAACTAAACATTTAACATTCAATTATTAAGCGTTCAAATCTTTGATAGAAACATATAGTACAATATGTACATTTGTATAAACAATTGATTTCAATATCCATAGTTTCATTTACCAAACATTTCACAATCAATTTCTTCAAATCAATTAAAATAATTCAATATGCTTTTCTTATGCATTTAGAACAAATAGTTCTAATCTTTAAACAAGAATAGGAGAAGATAGAACAAACCAAAATCTTCGCTTTGATTCCGATCTTCGAATCGACTTAATCTGAGTTTCCTCCTCGTCATTTATTGAATCTGATGACTATCACGTATTAGTAGGTTAATCTAGAGAGAGGAGTTTGTCAGGGACATGTCTTGATGCCCCTTCATTTGTAAAATTTTCTGAGGACACATGAGCCATAATTTGCTCATCTTTTTCTTCAAGAAAATTTTAGCTCTGCCTCAGTCTATTTTTTTTAGTAGAATTGGAATCATCTCATTTTGGATCACCCCTAAACTCAGGATTCTGACATTTTAATGCCAAGAAGCAGTCAGTATGCCGAAACACTC
This sequence comes from Tetrastigma voinierianum, assembly GCA_016808115.1. Taxonomy (NCBI): domain Eukaryota; kingdom Viridiplantae; phylum Streptophyta; class Magnoliopsida; order Vitales; family Vitaceae; genus Tetrastigma; species Tetrastigma voinierianum. The sequence continues at coordinate 240,581 of JAEQBH010002398.1, read as the reverse complement.
GATTTACCCTCTTTATTATTCCCAATTTAAGGGTATTAACTCCTAAATTGATAATGGATTTCCCTTCTACTCATTTGAAGCTATAGTTCTAAAGTTTCTTCTCAATTGAATCATCCACTTTGATCACCAAACTCAAGTTGTGCATTTTACATCAAACTACTCAAATTTTAAGAAGTGAAATCGTATGTTCTTACACATAGCTCTAATTTGACAAATTTATAGAACTTTAGGGTTACAATTTTCATATACTTCCTTCAAAATCAAATTATTCCCCTAGAAGTCTATTTTATCAGAATTTTAGATCACTCGAATTTGGATGAGTGAAACTCAGCTTATGGCCAAGGCTTTGTAACAATGCCCAAGCAGAGGCATAACCCGTGAGCTACCCAGGCTCACCTTTAAATCCATATTTGGGAGCCATAATTTCTCATTTGCTCACAGACGATTCCTTCTATACATTTATAGACCTATCTCTTATAGCTCTTTAACAATTAAAATCACTTCTACATTTTGATGATTATAGCTAATCTATAGCCAAAAAGCAAGAATAGGGTCATGACAAAATTTGTGGCGTTCGCTGCAGAAAATCAGCGTTTACTTTTCTGAGCATTCTGTAAAACCAATCCAACCAACAATACTCTTAAAACTCAGCAACCACAACCCCAAAACTCATTTACAACCAAAAACAAAACTCTTTTTATCACATTGGTTTTCCTCAACATCAAAATCACGGAATGAAATGCTAGGAGTTTTGTTCTTACCTAGTCTCTTCAAATCTCCATTTCTAAGTTGCTTGATAAAGAGGGGAAAAAAGTGGGAAAAACCCCACCCTAGAACTGATCTTTCCCCCAAGCCCTGGCCTCTTCCTCCTTTTCTCCTCTCCTTCTCTCAAAAGCAGGTTGCAAGAATGAGCTCACAAGAGACCACATTTTGGTCTTTATTCTCATTAAGTGTAGAACCATGTTCGCCTTCCACTATTCTCATTTCTCATTTTTTGGTCTTAAGTTACTTATTTTTCATAAGGCCTTGTTTGGCCACAAAAAAAAAAAAATGCAATCTTTTGACTTAAGTTTCTCCCTATTTGCTTTATACCCCATATTTCATTTTATTTGCACTTCAACTCTCATATTTACACTTAGACATATAAACTTATTTACAATTAAACCTAGGTCCTCATTTTCAGTTTAAAATTTGCCCTTTACACTTAGGTACATTTAGGGTCCAATCAATTTCATTTAACATATAATATTTGCATTTGGCTCTTAGCCATATAATCATTATTCAATATTCATTTAACAATTCCCGAAAAATATGAGAATTAGCTCAATTATACTCGAATATATATATATATATATATATATATATATATATATATATATAATAATAATAATAATAATAATAATAATAATTATAAAAAAAAGTATAGGGTATTTTTGGAGCGTTACATAATCCACACCACTTACTAGGTGTTATGGACAATCACATCACCTACATATGACTTTCATACATCATTTCATTCATGTCAATATATCATACAAATATATATCAGCATTCACATACAACATGTCATTCTATGTTCAAGCAATGACACACACAATCCAAGTCATTAATGTCATTGCATAAATTCATCACATGTCGATACATTGAGTACTCATATTGACATCGAGCAGTCAACTACATTATCAAGTAGTGACACACTCACAATCAAGCCATGTCATGGCCATTTCACCTCAAACTCATCACATGTTAATACATTATAACACACATATTGGCATCCAAAACGTGCTCACTCTTAGTCAAGCGATGGCAATCTCAATCGGAGTCTTACATTGGCCCCGACAAGCCACAACCAATCACAAGCCAAGGCCACGAAATCGATTTGACGGTCGCTAACATACCCATTGTTTCAAGTCATGGGGCTCACCCGGGCGTAGCATTCAACCGCTAGATGGTGAGTGGTTACGTCTAGAGCGAGCAACAACCTCCCTAAGCGGACCGGGAATTTCGATTTTCTTGTCATCGGGCTCACCCCCCAGCAGCCACATGCACGCCTAGGCGGGACCCCTTCACCTAGGCGAAGAACCAATCTTTCATGAGAAGATTCATGCCTTCGCCTAGGTGAAGAAACATCGAGCAAAACCCGAAAATTCAGTTTTTCTTCCCCAAATAGGCCCTTAAACTAAAAACCCTATTTTCTCGGCCCCAAAATGGAAAAAGTAAACCAAGGTAGGAAGAGATCCTTCCTCTTAGGCTGATAGATACTGCACGGGTGGAAGCCTCCTAGGCAGAAGCTGACTTTGATTTCTACAATCTCCTTTCTTGGATCTGCCAGTAAATCCTTATTTCTAGGTACCACGCCTTACCCCTACGTTGATCGATAACTTTTGTTCTTGGCCTGATGAAAATCGACCAACAGAACTCCTTAGATCTTGGAATGAAGCCTTTGGCTCTCCTCTTTCTCTCATTTCTCTATCCTCTCTCACTCTCTCGGTCAAACTAGGAAAAATGGGCCTTTCATATATGATTTATTTGTCCTAACTTAAGTTTAAGGATTAGATCATTATTGCAATCGTGCCATGTGTCGATGTGTGGACCTCGGCATGATGCGACCAAACCTAAATGCAGAGCCGGATCGAGACACAATCTATCTTTAAATCAGGATACATTTTGTACTCTGGGATGCATAGAGGATCCCTTTGTGTGTGTAGCCTTGAATCCAAAGTCGTTGACAATCGTCGGCCGTGGAAAAACTAAATTAGTGTAGGGTAGCAGGCCCTACTCCGCAATCGACGAGGGGAGTCTCCTTTGTACGAGAGGCTCTGCGAGAGACAAACTGTCCCAAACAATCCAATATAATCCATGACATAAGTAAAAGCGGCCACTTGGGCACTAAACAATACTCATAAACATATGACTATATACCATAGTTCTGAGTTAGGGATTTACTCTTATATAGCACATATTAAAATTCTAAAATATTCTAATACATGTATTCTAAAACACCAAGCCTGTGACTTCTTGATGTCGACCTCTAGGATGAAGCCAGTTTCACCATACACTCCTTGTACTGAAATAATAAATTCCCTAAACCAGGACTGAGATACAATGCTTAGTAGTGGAATCCATGCTAAATGAGTTACTCTCCCGCTAAGTGCTGTGTAATGCTCGATGAAAACACGCATTCGAGCAAATTCGTGATCCTAGCAGATGTCTATATGATCAACTTATACCTCGAGTCCTCACGACTCCTTCACACTTCATGAAGCCATGTATGAGAAACATTATTTTCAAAACAAAGATATTTGTTTTTAATTGTGGACTACCCTTCGATATAAGTAGGGGACCGACTCCGACGATTGATATATTATATGGACTACCCTCCGATAATTTTTATTATTAGTCAACCCTTCGAAACCACTCTCTCAATAAACCACCTCATGCACTCCTCCCTATCGTTTCTAGAATTAACCTGGTGCGCTATGGAATGCGTGATACCAATTTGATACAATTTATACAACACATGCAAATATATCATCATGCATATCCATAATTTAAATCACCTAAGTATATTATGCAATTTCTCAATCAATTATACAAAATTAGCTCACTTTGGCTAATTATCAAACATAAACAATTCAATTTGAATTACTGCGACCAAACACGTTTGGCGCAAAAATATTTTCGTGTCACGCTTTATTCACATGAAGCCGGTGAAACCTGGAGTTCTGTTCACATCAACCTCACCAAATATCGGTTCCGCACAGCGAACCCAAAGCCATAACCATTTCGACCTCCTTACACATCAATACATGATTTTATTGCATAAATCAACACGCAAATGATCCAAACAGCCCCTTACATTTGCCGGTATGCGGAATGGGCTCAAATTCTAACATTTTGGTCCCAAGATTTGGGACCGATCAAACGGCCCCTCACGGCCTCAATCCCAGCAAGCGTAACAAAGTACTTAAACAAAGAGAGTAAAACCAAGTGGGGATAAAACCTTACCTCACCCGGGTTTGTCGAAACTCCAAGAAGCGGAGTCACGCATGGGCCTTTAGCATGAAACGACTTTCCTTCTTGGCCCGAAGGATTTTGACGGTCGGATCGCCTACAATTCTAGAGAGAAGTTGGATGTTCTCTCACTAAAACTCTCAAAATCGGCTACTGCATCAAATTTTCTGGTTTCCTCACGTTTTGGTCTCAATTTCTGGATTTGTAGAGGCGACACCCCATGCATGTTTTGTGTATTATCATTTAAAGCGATTTGCATAATGCCATGTATGTCCCTAGCTTGGATATTTGACATTGACACTATCTCGGTAGTCGTTTTGATCATTTTCTACTCATACAACATGTATTACACATGAGTACGCATGTTATAGGTGATTTTGTCACCCTCAGTTTCGTTTACGACATAGGAAACTCGATGCTAGCAAGAAAAATCTTAAATTCCAAGCTGTCTCGGAGTCGACGAGAATTTAGCGATGTTAGTAAATTTCAAGAGACGATTTCAAGCGTGAAATCCGTTTAGTCATAGAGATCTAGAAAATTTAGATTTTATTTGAAGTGCGATTTGCCATTTTCAAAAATTGGAATTTTCTAGGGTCTTCTGAGTGTACTTACTCTTGAGAATGGATTTCTTGAGTTTCATCATCATTGGGTACACAAACCCCGATCTCTTTTAATACAAAGATTCATCCTCATTCACTGAAAATTCAGTTTCTTTCCTCTCTACGTATGACTTGTCGTAAAGAAATTTTTCATCCTTCTTGTGCCTCTAGCCTCCCATTCAACAAATCAGTTTGCTATCAATTCACTTCTAATTGCCGTCGTCGATAATGACAAATAGACATTCAACGCTCGGCGTTTATCTGCTTTCTACTCAGCTTATACTGCTACTACATTAACCTTTCCGGGATGGTAATCGATCACACAATCATAATCCTTGATAAATTCCATTCATCTACGTTGTCTCAAGTTAAGCTCTCGTTGTGAGGGCAAATACTTAAGACTTTTGTGATCGGTGTAGATGAAGCACTTTTCTCCATAAAGATAGTGTCTCTATATTTTCAATGCGAACACAATGGTGGCCAATTCCAAATCACGCACAGGATAGTTCTTTTCATACGACTATTCTGTGAACCATAAAATTCTGGCTTTACCCCATGCAAGGACACATCCAAGTCCATTTAATGAAGCATCACTAAGTCTTCTTTGTGGGATTGGGTGAAGTAGGCGGGTGCCTCGGTTAGAATGCTTTCAACTTTCAAAACTAACTGATATTTTCACTCCTCAAATCTCACATTCTTTTGAAGCAGTCTGATCATAGGGGCCCCGGTCATGAAACCTCGCGAACGTTGCAGCGTGGCTTTTACTTGTCGACTACGCACTTACAATGATATTTCTCGGTGGTTTCCATTTAATAATCACCTCTATCTTCTTTGGATCCACTCCATTCCCTTTTATGTCTGATGTGTTAATGACACTTCTCTCAGCAAAATTCGCATTTACTGATTTGCATATAGCATTTCCTTTCTCAAGGTTTCTAGCACTACTCAAAAAAGTGCACTTGTCATGATCTTTATGATCCTTTGAATACCACCGATGATGTCATCAATAAACACCGACAAGCCGTCTACATACGGTGGAAAAACATGATTCTTTAAGTATGAAATAGGTTGGTGCATTTGTTAACCCAAGCGCATTACGAGGGCTCATAATGTCATAGCATTACAGCAGCCGTCTTATGCACATCACACTACTTGACGCTGTTGGGCGACTTCTCTGAGTCACCTCGACCTTTGTTATTGGCTGTACTATCATCTTAACCTATTATGTAGATAAAGATGCGCATTAGAGTCCGTCATCCTTTAAGTAAATGCAATGCATGTCTAAAACAATTTCAAAAATCATTTTATAAACCTTCAAACCTTGGCTGCGATGCCGCTAAATATTTAGGAGCTCGCCCTCGTACTCATTGACCCAGTATAGGCGAATCAGGGACCATGATCTACTCTTTTAATCCAAATACAGATTCATTTTCTCAGTAAAACACATTTCAAATACTCATTTGTAAAGGATAATTATACTTATAAAAATATATATGTACATCACGTTAGCAAAGGGCCCATCATTTGTTCTCAATACATTTTCATTAAATATGGCATTATATGTCCATTTGTTCCATTCACCTTTATACATTCTGTGTTATAAGCCGTTATAAATACAAAGCTTATTTACAAACATTATCGGATTCAATTTTCACAACTAGTTTTAATACAAAAGTATCAAAAGATCATGGGATTTCATGTATGCATGGTGGAACTATTTTACTCTGTACGGCTTTTGTGATGACTTTGCAGCTTACAGTCTTTGCTTTTTAGACCTTATTGAATGATCAATGCAATACAATACGTATATATTCATTTCATATCATTCTTACAATTAATTTAGTCATTCAGAAGTATGCACTTTCATATTCAATAACTCATTTAAACTGAATCATGCATTTCTACAAATATTCTTATCATTTCTTAGTTAAACAAATTTAGCCAATGTTTTCGGTGCGTGGGATAGTAGTCCCACTTGAGCACGAGTCTTCTTGAAATTTCTTGGTAGTTATTAAAAATCATTTTGTGAACACTACCGATACAGTCGCGTTGGGCTACGGATCGGAGTGACACTACATTACATTCGTTCACATTACTGTTAGTTTAACCCTTATTGGTATGCCAATTTATCCTTAACTCGAATATGACGGATAACATTCTATTAAGGGCATTGAAAATCAGTCATAGAAATTTACAATTGGGTATATATAGTTATACTCAAATAGCACATTTCAATACTCATGCAATTTTTCATGGCAATCATTTCACAATCAATTTTTTCAAATCACTTAAAATCAATCAATATGCACTTTTGGCCAATCATTTCCAATAATTGCGTAAACAATTTGATACTTGAAATAAGAAGAATAATAGAGAGCAGAACCAAGTGTGATGTAAGACCAGAAATTCCAATTTACGGAAAAGGGCAAAAATCGTAATTTCGGGTTCTAATTGTAATTTTAGGTTAAAAATCAAGAATTTATTCTCTAGTCTCGGATGACAAAATAGATTTCATGGATTTGGAATCATACGAAATCTAGCTATACGTAAATTTGATGGGTGAGACGGTCGAGTTGACCGCGTTTTTCGAGGGCGTTGCATTTCGGTGCGAGTAAAGCGATTTTCGATCTGACGAAAAGTCACATATAACATGTCTTCGTGTCTTGTAAGTATCGTAAAGAAATGATGAAAATGGACCGGTGAGATAGTCTTAGAATATGGCTTGGGAAAGAAGGGCTATTAAGCGTCGTTTTGAATTGTTTAAGTTAGAAAAGACAAAACACAAATAGTGTTTGTCTTCCTTCAAAACAAAGCAAAGTGTGATTGAAAGGAAAGGATACAGAAACAAAAATGGAGTTTTTATAGAGGAAGGTGAAACATCTGCAGAGATCGGGTGATCCGTGTCAGATTAAGTCAGGACAAGAAGGAAAATTTGCTCTGCAGCGGAGGCTACACGTGGGTTTCGGTTTTGTGAGTTTTGACAAGCTCAGAAGAGGTGAGGTTTCTCTTTGCTTGGGGTTTCGCTATTTAAGTGTTTTCCAATGTTCGGTTGGTATGGGGCCTTGAGCAGCCATTTGGTCGGTCCAGCTTGGGACAGTTGAAATAATTTTTGGGGGCCATGTAGATTACGACCGTAAGCATTTTTAAGGGCTATTTAGTTAGTTAATTATGAAAATTGTGGAAATAAATCCATGTATTAATGATTGGAATGAGGCTGGAAATGGCCGTGAAACCGGAGTTCCTCAAGAGAGTGAATCGGCGATTGGTGATTTTGAGAATAGTAAGCGGGGTTTCACTATTCCCAAAATTGTGTTCACAAAATAAATTTTGTGAATTAATGTGTTTGGTCGAGTGATTTAAGTCGAATTGCTCGTGTTTGATCATTAGCCCATGTGAGCTAATTTTGATGTGATGAAATGCGTAATTACATAACATGATTGTGTGATTGAATTTTATGTGAATATATGTATGTTTATATATTTACATGTGACATAGGCGTAATGGGGTTGGCATCATGCATTATATGCTTTGGGAGCCTGCTAGAGCAGTGGAGTGAGTGTATTGAGATGAGTCTAGAAAATGGTTGGTTGTCTAAAAATGTTAATTATAGGAGGGTAGTCAAACTAAAAGTATCAATCGTCGAGCGACCCAGTTGATATACGCCGGAGGGTAGTGTGATATCATCAAATCGTGGAGCGGCGTTGATATATACGTCGGAGGGTTGTCCGCAAACGAAATAATGAATTCTCATCACGAGGCTTAGGCGGGTGTGAAAGTCGGTGAACTTCGGAGTCTGAGATGTCGTTAGACATTCAAAATGAATCCCATGTTTGCTTGAATGTGTGTTTATTCTGGCTGTTGCCTTTGCGCTTAGGTGAAGTGGCCGGCGGCGATTCCACTATTGGCGTTAGCTCCTTAACACATCGAGGATATTATTTTACAAGTACAGGGAGCGTGCGATGGGACGACTAAATCTAGAGGCGAAGGATTAGAGAGAAAGCCCAGGGTTGTGGCTTTAGTGATTTCTAAGCAATGTACTAGAATTCTCCCAATTTTTAATATATGGGTTGTATAAGGTAAAAACATTTGAACTCTTAGGCCCAGTAGATATAGTTTGGTATCATTATTATGAGTATTGTTTATGGGCCAAGTGGTTTTACTCATATTAGGTGAACCTGGACATATTATTATTATGGCCCACACCACTTTGTTTGGGACAAGTATAATAGGAATTATTGTAATTTGGTAAATATATTTACAAAACTCTTGATTTTTTGAAGTAGGCGTCGGGTAACTTGAAGCGTCCCACTTGTATTCCATGAGTTGTGGTGATCAACGGTTGGGTTTTAGGCGTCTGACTGCTCTCCAGAGCCCTAGGTATCTGACCACCCTAGGGCTTGAGGGATTGGGCTTAGGCCATGGTCTTTGATGTGTGGAACATCACCACTAGATTGGTTCGATGTCGAAAGTTCAGGTATGAGATTACCTAGGAAAATCACGGGACAAAACTAGGAAGCACTTGTGCATATGTTTGGTGTGTTTTGTGTGAATTGATGAAATGTTGTGTGAATGTTTGATGAATGGGTGTGTATACCATGTTATGAGTTGTGTGAAATGGTTGTGTGTAGTGGTTCAACGCATGGGAAGCTTGGGTTTCTACAGGTGAGTATTGGAAGAATAAAATAAAAGAAATAAAATTTTTGGAAATTTAATTGGTTTATTGGATAATGAAATCAAATTTTAATAAATTTGAGGTTGAACACTAGAATTCGGAGTGTTATATAAGAGGCTTTGAAGTCTGGACCCATTTTCGAAATTAAATGAAAAAAATAAAAAAAATAATAATAAACAAAATAAATTTTAAAGCAATTTATTTAGTTTATTGAGAAAATGAGGAAAATATATATATGTATATAAGGTGGAAAATTTTTAGTTGAAAAATGGAAAGAAAGTAAAAGAAAATAAATTTTTATAAATTTATTTGGTTATGAGAGTGAAAATGTTTTACAAATTGTGCATTAAGAAAATTGAGTAAAATAAATTTTTATAAATTTATTTGAGTATTATGAGAAAATGAAAATAATAGTGGTGTGTCCCATATCTTTTATTTTCCCGGTGCATTTGGAACAAATGAAAAAAAAAAAAAGAACCGAGGCCGCTGATTGTGCATCGACTACAGACGATTTGAGCGGGTTCACGATCAGAATCGGTACCCATTGCAGAGATTGATGATTTATTTGATCGGTTGGGAGGAGTGCGAGTCTCCTCCCAGATAGATCTTATGTGAAGTTTCTTAAGTTGAGGTTAGGAGACGAATATCCTAAGGCGATGTTGGGACACGTTATGGGCACTTTGAGTTCACGGTGATGCCCTTTGGATTGTGAATGCACCACCAACGGCATTCCTTGGATCTCATGCATAAGGATATTCAATAACCCATGAATCAGGTTTATCATTAGTCTTGCATGGATGTGTTTGATCTGCTCGATCCAGTGGGAGCATGAGTATCGCAGGGATCGTTTCTGGAGTTGTTGAGAGACCATGATTATGCATGAGTTCGATGGTGTGATTTTGGCTTGAGGTGAATTTTAGGACACGTGGTGTCGACCTTCGGGATGTCCGATCGACTGAAGATGGTCGGTAGTGATGGGGTACGGAGGAGACCCAGTCGAGGTCTTGAATCGTGGTTTCCGCGATAAGTTTGGTCTCTGGGGTGAGAATGGGCCGAAGTTGTCCATTCGAGTAGGATTAATAAGGACTTGGCCCTCACGGGACATGGACTCCGTGGTGGAATGACCACGACCACGGAGAGAGGGTCCGAGGGTGCTCGGGCACTAGGGATGCAGTGGCCAGGTGAGGGAGAATCCAGCCTTCTTGGTTCGGGGAAGAGCCCGAAGATTTTGCTTCACACGAGTTTCAGACCGAGGGCGGGTTGGGCATGTGAGGTGAGATTACCTGGGATAGGGATCCCGGGACTTTGGAGCAATGCAATCGATTAGCCAGGTAAAACGAGGGAGAGTATACGGTTTAACATACACCTGAATGCAGGTCGAGGGACCGGTTCGGGTTTCGAGGGGTGCTATCTGAGCACTCCCGACAACATAGATAGGTCGAAGGGGCTAAGAGTGTGGGTCGAAGTGGGGGCCAGTCGGAGTTGTGTGACGTGGTGGACCTTAGAATTAGTAGACATATTGGTTGTTGATGTCGAGCGACGCAGATTGAGTTGGCGATGTCGGTTGTGGGTGGTGGGACATGGCCAGGGTTGTCATGCAGGCACGACTGGATTTGGGCTTAGAGGGTTAAGGCCTGCAAGAGAGCTAGGAATCAGACGTCCTTCCACCAGGATATAGGGTGAGGAGTTGACTTGATAGGTCGAGTTATGAGTGAGAGGATCTCAGGGATTACGCTCATGGTGGACCACAAGTTAGGTGACCTGATGTCATTGTGCGTTAGTGTGCAAGGTGACATCACGTCGAGTCGGGTGTGGGTGCACGGTATGGTCATTGGCTACTCTTGGTAGGTGTGGGTTGAGATTTGTCTTGGAACTAAATCAGTAAAGACTCATAGTTCGGTCGAGGAAATGAGTGATTAAAGTGTGTTTGCAAAGCAAAAGAGGCCCAGATAATTCTGAGGTGAGAATCTGGAGTTAGGGTGTAGGGCCTAAATGATTATCAGAAATTTGCAGTAATGAATGTAGGGGCTAGAAGTGTAAGGCGAGTTAAGTTAATGGGGATGGCTTGTTGATTATCCACGTAGACTTAAGGGTTGGAGTGGATGGGGTGGGGTGAGCAGGATTGGGATAACCTTTGGAAATTGCATTGGGTGTTGTTGAGTCGCGGGGCTCGGTATATGGATGTCATTCATGTGACCTTAAAATTACAGGTGGTCAGATTGGATTGTCGACGATTGTGACCTTGGGAAGTCGGTTACACACTAGTAAAGGGTTGTGGGGTTACACGTTGTGTGGATTATATCTGAGTATTAGAGAGACCGCATTTGCGAGCATCGTCTTACCTGTGTAAGGTAAGAAAATCAATTGCTACTTAGTGGAATTCGCTATATGATAGTTATCGAGGCGAGTAGCAAATGGCACCATATGAGACATTGTATGGGAGGCCATATAGATCACCATTATGTTGGACCGGTGGAGAGGCTCCGTCGCTTGGTCACGATCGATGAAACTTCAGGAAGGTGAGCTTGATGCGGCGACGTCTTCTCTGACCGTGATGAAGAACTATGCGGATATGCGACATCGACCCTTAGAGTTGGTTGGGATCGCGTTCTTGAGAAAGTCTTTGCACAAGAAGTCGTTGGGTTGTGGCGTGAGAGGCCCATCGTCGGGAACTCGTGGGCCTTTCGAGATCTTTCGAGGAGGAGGATAGGGGCGTTATGGTATGCCAGGTTGGCTTTGCAGCCCCCGACATGTCGGTGTCACAGGGTGTTCACGTCTCCCATGCTCTAAGTTATACTCAGATCAACTCATGTAATTGGATTGGGGACGGATAGAGGTTGACAACGATGGGACCTTTGAGGGAGGGACTAGTGTGCATTTTAGATAGCGGTGATCGGGTTTTGGTCGTGGTAGTGAGGCTAAAGTGAAGTCTTTATCGCGACATGGGTGGAAGTCAACGTCGGACGCGGAGGGACTAATCTGGGCTATCTTCTTGGCCCAAGGATAAAGGGTATGTGGTTTAGTCGAATTTACATGTATGGTAAAGTGCACGTTGTATATGCATGTGATTATTATGATTGTCTAGAATTTCGGAATGAATTGCTAAGAGAGAATACAAGACCAAGAAATTCCAATTTAAGAAAAATGGCAAAATCGTAATTTTGGTTAAAAATCAATTTATTCTCTAGTCTCGGATGACAGCCAGTTTCCTTGGAATCGTCTCGTGAAATCTAGCTAATACCCATTAAATTTCGTAGAATTAAGGACGGTCGGGTGGCACGTTTTGAGGACATGCACTTTCGGGTGTCGGTAAGACAATTTTCGATCTGTGAAAGTCGCATATAATGTCTTCGTGTGCCATAAGTGACATGAGTAGAGAAATGAAAATGAATGGCCCAAGATAGTGTCGAATATCAAAGTGGGGAAAGAAAGGATATAAACGATCATTTTTTGAATTATTTGGGGTTAAGAAAAGATAAAAACACAAATAGTGTTTGTCTCCTTCCTTCAAAACAAAACCAAAACGTGAATTGAAAAGAGAAAGATGAAGAAAAATGAAGTTTTGAAGAGAGTGAAGCTTATAGAGATCAAAATGACAGAATAGTGAATTGACCAGACTAGAAGGAAATTTGCTCTCTGCAGAGAGGCCTACGTGGAGTTCTAGTTTTGTGAGTTTTTGACAGCTTTCGAGAGGGCAGAGTTTCTCTACTTGGGTTTTACCCACTTTAAGTGTTTTTCAGTATTTCGGTTGGTATGGGCCTTGAGCGACCGTTTGATCGATCCCGAACTTGGGGGCCAGGAATTGAAAAATAATTTTAAGAACCATGGTGCGACATGCATTTAGGGGCTGTTTGGTTGGTTAATTATGAAAATTGTGAAATAAATCATGTATTGATTGGAATGAGGCCGGAAATGGCGGGTGAGGCTAAGTTCGTAAGTGAGCAAACGATTGGTGATTTTTCGGGAATAGTAAACGAGGGTTTCACTATTTCAAAATTGTGTTCACAAAATATTTTGGCAGATTAGTAATGTTGATGTCAGGTGATTTGAAATTAATTGCACCGTGTTGATCAGTAAGCCCGTGAGCTAATTTGATGTGATGAAATGTGGTACCAGCATGATTGTGTGATTGAATTTTATGTGAATATATGTATTTTTATATATTTACATGTGACATGAAGCTATAATGGAATTGACATCATGCATTCCATATGCACTAAGGGCACCTGGGACGATAGGAGTGAGTGCACAGAGATGAGTCCTAGAAAATGGTTAGAGAAGGGTTGTCTAAAAATGTGAATTATCGAAGAGTGGTCAAACTAAAAATATCAATCGTCGAGCGACGATTAATCATACGTAGATAGTCACAAATAATATCAATCGTCGGAGACGACCCAATTGATATATACATCGGAGGGTTGTCCCTGAACAAAATGTGATTCTCAAGCGGGGCTTGGCGGGTGTGGGAGATGGTGAAGTTCGAATTCTGTGGTGAGTAAGGTTAGACATTCGAGTAGGATCGTGTATTTCTGGCACGAATGTGTGTTTGTCCCAGACGTTGCCTTGCAGCCAGGTGGAAGTGGCCCAGCAGGCGATTCCGCTGCGGGCATTGGCTCACCTATTAAGTGGGATATTATTTTACAAGTACGGGGCGTGCGGGGAACCGACCTAGATCTAGGGCGAGGATTAGAAGAAAGTAGGGTTCTTTATTTGGTGAGTTTACAAACATAATACTAAATTCTCTAATTTTTAATATACCCAGGTTGTATAAGAGTAAAAACATTTGAACTATTAGAACTATTGGATATAGTTGGTATGTTATTTATGAAGTATTGTTTATGGGCTAAGTAATTTATTTTACTCATGTGATGGATATATTGCCTTTATTTGGGACAAGTATATGTAGGTACTGTATTTGGGTAGATCTCTCCGTACAAAGGAGATTACGCAGTTCTGAGTGACGTCGAGGTGGCTTGGAGTATCTGCTTTGTATTAAGCGGGTTGTGGTAGTCAAACGGACCCCAGGGTTTGAGCGTCCTGACGACACTTCAATTCTTATCATCGGAATCTCGACTTCAATTTTAGTTTTCCTTGTCACCAACGCCTAATCCATCACAATTAGAGAACAATATCAGTTGACTTATTTAGATTTCTAGTTAGAGTTGTTTTCTACCCAACATACCTTCACCTGTAAAATTTTTCTGGGAACAAATGAGTCATATTTTACCTAACTTCCTTCAATTCCATTGTTCCTTTATAAATATATTTTATTTAGAAATTGGAATCATCCAATTCGGAGCACCGAAACTCCAGATATGTCCTAAACATTCGGGACTATTCTATTTTCAATACAACCATAATTTGCCCAGAAAAGCAGGAAGGCTCCCTTTGAGCAATTTACGGGTCTAATGGAGTTGGTGAATCTACTTATTTCGAGGGGGAATTTGTTCTCGGTCTAGTTTACCCAAAATTTGAATAACTTCGATTTGAATGAGTGAAACTCGACTTATGGTTAAATACCAAAGCATTCGAAACACCAAAGCGTAGTAGAACTGAACGAAATTATTAAAAATAGAGCCTCACTTTGGCAATTTGTAGTTTAATGGAATCAAATTTGGAATACTTATTTTAGAAAGATTTGTTCTCCTAGAAGTCTAGTTTACTCATACATTTGAATCACTCAATTTTGATGAGTGATGTCCAAGTTATGGCCAAAATAAAAACATAGGTTTTGGAAAATTTTGACAGCATCTTCCCTAAAAACCCAACATTTCCTCTATACAAAATTTCCTCAACACTAATCCAAACAACCATATAACAACTTAGAGCAACCCCAAAACTGAAATAAACATATCAACATCATTTTTATACCAACTTAGGGTTCTTTTTAGACCCAAACACAACATTAAGAAAAGTTAGGATTAGTCTCTTACCTTAAATATCTTATTTTCTCTTCTTTCTTTCTCGAATTTATTCTTCTTGATCATAAACTCTTGATTTTATGGAGACAAAATCTTACTTATCTCTCTTTTCTCTCAATCGGATTTGCCCTAACTTTTCAAAAACGTAAATGCCTAAATGAGAGACTCTCTCATTCTAAAGACCAATTTTGTCTTAACACTCAAAACCTTCATAAGGCCATGTTTGGCTTACACATTAATTCATATTTTTCCCATTTTTTTGCATTTTAGGGCTTCATTTCACTTTCATTTTCACTTCATTTCATCAAATTTTCATTTTGGCATATACACTTCTTCATTTATGACCATTGGGTCTTTATTTTGACATTTTACAAATTAACCTTATCCAGCCTTGTATTTTAGGTTTATCATTTTTAGTTTTAGCAATTTAAACGATGAAAAATACAATTTAATTTATTTTATACTCTAAATATGTTATAAAGCTACATTTAGGGTATTTTCGAGGGGCGTTATAGTTCACCCACTTAACAGTGCGATTTTGGCTGGCTTGTTATATTTTGTCTAATTTAAGTTCAGAAATTATTTTCCATGAACTTAACTAAAGTCATTTCCAACAGAGATTTTCGCCATGATCACAGGTGTAGTGGTCGATTTTATCGCCTGAAAAGCGTGAAAATCAGATTGTCTCGAGGAATTCGACCAGGAGTCGTTTAGGTAACTAATAAGATTTGATGAGAGCCAGATCCAACGGGTGAAATTCTGTTCATTGTAGAGATTTGGCATTTTCAGTTTTGACTTGTATTATTAGGCAATTTACCGTTTACCATTTTTAAGAAGAATTTGATTTTCTAGGTTTCTAATTCTCATGAAAATAATTTATTCGATTATGCGCATAGCACATACATTAACATATTAACGTTCAATTAATGTCAGTGACAAAACAATACCTTCTTCCTTGAACAAGAAGGGATAGTTGGCATCACATAGTGTCTTCGGCGTTAAGTGTTATCTCGCCGACCATTGTTAACGCTGGCTCTTTCAATACCTCATTTGACATGAAACGATTAGACCTTCGCGTTGCATTCAGTTCGCTACCGAAGGTGCTCATTCGTATCAACAATAAACTCCCGATCACCTGCATCGTCAAGTTAAGGTATACTTTGAACAATGGAGACGCTGGGAATACGCATGAACGCTTTCGATAAACTTAGCAGTAGTACCAATTGATAAACAATTGAACCAGCCTCTCCGGAATACCTTGAAACAGATACCTCGGCGACTGACTTTTCGCTTATCCCGAACACGATCACTCATCTTTTAGGTATCACCTAATCACTCCAATGTTAAAAAACAAACAACTTAATACTTAATATTATTAAATACTAATCAACATTAAACTTAAAATTTTTATTATGACAGCTAAAAAACCAGCGTCTCATTATTTCATTTAAATTTATGACAATCACCCGTCAAAACTTTATTTTTATTCTAAAAGTCTTATATTAATAACATTTGCATGTCATGACCTTTCTGGCGTCAAGACACGATAAGCTATGAAAAGAAACGTAGAGTACCTTGGATAAAAATAAAAATAAAGGTTAAAAAAACAAAGTGTGACACTTGAAAAACTCAGATTATTTGTATTACCATGTCCAATTCTTGTCCCGAAATTCGTATCAATTGGCCCATAAGACACTTCGCATATTACACTTATTTTGTTAAAATATTTTAAAAAATAGCTCAAAAAATGATGTAAGGCATTTTTTATTTTGGAATATTTCTTTTGGAGGAAAAAGAAAAAAAAATTCCATGTGGTGACTTACCAACTCCACTCCAGATATCATTTGGAACGTCATCTCATAACTTGTAGTTAAATATTAATAATAATCTATCTACAAATCGATTCAGCAGCTTTTAAAAAAAAAAAAAAAAAGCAGAAAGTAAAAGTACAAGGTGACTCGTCGTCATAGGTGATTAAAAACAGTCATGTGAATTAATTTGCTTTCGTTTTAATTTTCAAATTTGTATCTAAGTCTTTCATTTTAAATTTGTGACGTTCTAAAATCCGGGAGTCTCATTGACTAACCATCAACCTACAAAAATATTACCTTAAGTCATCGTACACCTAACCCTTGATATCAAACTGGTACCAATTACTTGTAACTCGGCATTACCTCGATATGTCCCTTTTTACCGTGATCCATTCCTTAAGTATTCATTGAAAATATTAATAATACATAAAAGCAGTGCATGGGGATTTGATCATGACCTCTTACCATTATACATACTTGCAGGCAATGTTGGCAATGGATTCAAAAGAATTTAATTACAATTCTTGTATACTAAAATACATGATCGTAGTTTATTCAAGCACTTTTTACAAAGGATTTATCAGGCTACATGTCGACCTTCTTCTGGCAATCCAGAACCTCATTATTACCATCCAGCCGGTGTTACACTCTACACTAAGAAATGTTGTCACTATAAAGGATGAGCCATTGATGAGAATACCTCTATAAAGATTTATAAAGCAAGTGTGTATGCGATGTTCGCTCTGACATTTGTTAAATAAATATCAATCCAGCGTATGAATAAAATGATGATATAGATGGCGGTACAGCGAGGATGATAGGCGGTAATGACAAAGATGATTAGTAGAGAAAGTTTTTTTTGTATCGTGTAGAGGCAATGATGTGTGTCTGAGCAGCAGTAGTGTAACAATGCATGTACATAATAATATTTGAAGATCTGAGTGATCTAGAGTGTGTGGATTAAGGTGTATAACACATCATAGGAATTTGTTCCCCGGGATCCAACAGTCCTTTAGAGCCCAGAGGAAGTGCGGATCGAGGGACGGTGATGAGGAAGAAAACGAGATTCAAAGTTGTAAGAAGAAATGAGGTTGAAAGAAGTATATCTCAAACTTAGAACCCATTTGAATTTATAGGCAAAATTATAATTAGATTTGGCCATTAAAGAGGATTTAATTTAAAAAAACGTTGCAATTAAATGCAAACTTAATTATGAAATTAAAGAAAAATATTATAATTAATGCAAACTTAATTATAAGGATTCTATTGAAAGCATTAATTAAAAGCAAACTTAATGGTTAGAATTTAGATTCAAAAAATAAACTACGTTGTTTATTTAGAGTATTAAGCAAAACCAAAATTAGTGGAAGCCAAAATAATAAAATGTCAGGGTCTATTCATGTGCAAGGAGGGGAAAAATCCATAGGTGCGAAATCGGGCTTCGGCCCATTCATATCTATGAGGCCTCCCCACACTCAATCCATGTATAAGCCCATAAATGAGGTTTTTAATATATAAACTCGAAAAAAACCTTGTCTAAAAAAACCTTGTCTTTGTTCCATGGGACCATGACTTTTGTTTGTTTTATTGAAAAACTCATTGTTTACAACGATCCCCATTTTTCAAAGAAGAAAAACTTTTGTATTTTAAAACATATTGTTTGGAATATAAAGAAAGTGTCTGTAAATTTAGTGTTCAATAGACTATGAACCAAACATGAATGAATAAGGTTTGCTTACAGAGTTTTGGTAGATCATATAGACACATGAGGCAGGAGTACTCTTAATCGTAAAATTAGAGACCTTATCATGACTACCACATCCACGATTCTTGATGTTCAACCCCGTTGTGCGCAATTAGGCCATGCACTTGCCTGATAAATTCATAAGTGCTCTAGAAATCTTGCCATACCACTTCATGGGCTTGACCACTCCCACACTTATAGGTGATTTCATCAAATACATCTTTGCATTTATATGTACCCATAAGGGATATGAAATCATTAAGAATATTAATTAACCTCTCCAAATTAGTACATTCTTTCCTGTTCACACCATAGGAAGGACCATTTGTTGGTGCTAGCGGAATTAACAGTGACTTGTTATTACCTGGAACCTTCTTCATGGGATCTCAATCACAAGGTTGGGTTTCCATCCTTTGTTAATCCTTAGCTTAAGTCCATTCTACTCGATGTTTCCAAAATTAATTTTCTTCCCTGAGGCTTAGTCGGAGGATCGATAGGTCACTTCTGACTTTACATAATCAATGGAAATGATTTCATCTTTCAGCAATTTGTTTCACTATCTCGTGTCTTGAGCGAATATATCTGTTTTTTTTTCCCATTAAACGCTTTATTCTTTGCGATCGATATTCTTTGTGGCAATTACAATACGTAGACAGAGTGTTATTTATATTCCCCAAGGAGATTCACGATAGAATTTCTTTAACCACTCATGCCTTTACCCTCGGATTAGTATAAACTACGATTCCATGGTAAAGAAAGCGATGAGTTGTTAGATGATTTCAAAGCTACAACACACCTCGAGAAGTAAAGGAACCTGTAGCTCGTGGATTTTATCTCATATGAATCGGAAGATCCGATTAGCATTCTTGTATCCTTTAACCACATTGAGGAAATCCACTATATAGGATACCATAGTTCATAGGTACCCATAAATTATTTCATTAGTCTGACTAATGCCTCCAATGATCATTATTGGGATTATGTGTATATCTATAATCTACCTTGCATTTGCTATGTCGAGTCTAGAAAAGTTCATTAAATGCATCGGACTCCACGATAATCACGTGCATGCCTGACGACCCACGGGATCACCTCTATTTTTCATTAAATGCGTGTTTGCATCATAAGAAGGGTACTCCACGGGTTTTGGCATTGAAATGAATGGCGGAACCTCTTGAGTATTTTCTCAACATAATGTTCTGGTAGCATTATACTATCACCCATCCTTTCTGATTTTCACATAAAATGACCTTAAACAGCTTGTATCTTTCGTATCATTGTGAAGGCTAGAAATCTCTTGATCTTATGTACCGTACTCGAGCTAGTACCAGATCAACATATCATCTACATCTGATACAATGATTACACATTCTTTCTGTACACTTTGTATATATAAACTAAGTAAAAATTCAATTTTTAAAGGGTAAACGGTAATTTTAGGTTGAAAGCAGAAAATTCTATAGATCTCGGATGGCCGAAGCAGTTGTAGTTAAATTAGATCTCGGAAATCTAGTGACCCGGAAGGATTTCGTCAGTGCGAGATAGTCGGGAATATTTGCAATTTACGGGTGATAAATATAGATGACTTGGGGGTGAATTACTACGAGAAAATCTGGTGAAGAAAAATGGAGCAGAGTAAAGTTCATTTAAAATAATTGAACTAAAAGTAATTTTGGAAATAAGCGGACTGAATGAAACATTATAAGTTATGTATCCAGGATAATAATAATAATAATATTATTGTCTGTATAATATTATAATAATAAAATAATAATAATAATAATAATAAAGTAAAAAAAAGCAACTGTAGGATGCCATTATACGCGTGGAGAGAGAGAGAGAGAGGTTAAGATAATTTAAATTTTTTATTTTCTTTTTTAGTTTCTTTTTCAGATCTACGAAAATCGGATCGTCAGATTTCATTGGGGCGAAGTAGCGAGAAATTGATCTCTGCGATAGAGCTACGTGGACACCCAAAGTTGGAGTTTTGACAAACTCAGTGAGGTAGGGGTTTTATCTACTTGTTTTTACCCCTTGTTGAAGTGTTTGTAAATGCTTGTGTTGGTTTGAGGCAAGTGAGGAGCCGTTTGTTGGTCTGATCTTGAGCAAGTGTGAAAATTTTGGAGAATTTTAGGGCCATTTGGACGGAGTCTGCCAGTATGTAGGAAATTTGTTGGGAATGTTTGTATCATAATTTATATAATAAATTGTGTTTTGTGTATAGGCCGTTGGAATAAAATTGTGATTTGCTCGATTATATGGAATATAATTGTGTGTAGCAAACCATTGGAATTGTAGCGCTAAAAACCGAGAATTCAGTTGACTGCAGATCAACCGCGGAATACCGTGAATGTCGGGTGACGGAGCATTTTTCAATCGAGCCCGATCTCAGCATGGGAGGCTGCGATGCAAAAGAAGCTTGTATAAACTGCATATACATCCCCGAACAATCCAATATATGCAATATATATCAAATATGGCCACTTGGGCCCATATATGATACTCAATATACATGCGGAGCTATAGTCCAACTATATACTGATAGTTACAAGAGTTAATATGTTTTACTCTCGTACAACATATATTAAAATGAAAACATTCTAATACATGTATACATCAAAGCCTGACAGGCTTTCTTCTAAATGATTGTCTTCTCAAAGCGCTCCATGTACACGAAATAAGGGGGATCCACGACGGGGTGTGCGCTCGATGGGAGAATCGCCACAAGTGGGCTACTCACCCTTTAAGTGCGAGTGCAATGTTGATTTAAGCGCACATTCAAGCAAATGCATGATCCTACTTGAATGTCTACTTGTGGCAAACTCAGTCCAGAGTCCTCACCAAACGCTCTCTCACACTGCCTAAGCTGGTATGGAAATATTCGTTTTATTAGTGGACAACCTCAGATGAATATATATCAATTGGGTAGCTCAGGCGATTGATATATATTGTTGTTGTGGTTGCACCAGGTGAATAAATATCTGGCCCCGGGCCGCTCAGACGGTTGATATGTGGCTGAATTTATGCTACCGCCGATGGTGGCGTTTTAGGCTATAAGACGCTTGTTCTCTAGACTCATCTCATGCACTAATTATATATTCTATTGATTGCATATGGAATGCATGTATGCAGTTCAGTGGTGTCGTCTGGCTTATTATCAACATGAATGCATCGCATAAAAATTAACTCATACAACATGTTATGAAATTAGTATTCGACGTAAAATTCTTATATTTCTCTTAAAATTTAATATTCAAATAAAACAATTCAATTCGATTATTTAACCAAACATATATTTTCAAATATATTTTCAAAACATTATTCGAGGAATGATAAGCCTCGTTTACTGTTCACGGAAATCACTAAACAGCGGTTCATAGTGAACGGAAATCCTGACCATTCGACCCAGTACGCCTGAGCTCTTCTTTAATACCTGAGATTAAACCAATTTACACTTGAAATTACGGACTATCACGGACAGCCCATTAAAGGTCTCGAAGAATTCCCTCTGTTCGGTCCCATGTTTTGGGACGATCCTGACCCAAATTAGAGCATTTTCCCATCTGGCATTACATAATTTAAAGCAACATTTTGAAATTTTAGAACCAAAACGATACAAATATTTACGGGCAATCACGGCACTAGAAAATCTCAAGAAAAATTCAACAATTCGGTCAAGTATTTTGGGACCGATCAATGACCTCCTCATGTATAAGCCAAAAATAAGCTTGTCAGCACTTAAAAATAGAATAAAAGCGCCGTGAGAAAATCCTGCCTCTTGGATTGTCAAAAAACTATAGGCTTAGGGTGCAGCGTGGCTGTTCCGCGTGGGAGCGTTTCCCCTTCTTGCTCGGCCAGACGACGGTCGGATCTCTCCCCATTTTCTAGAGAAGAAGCCCACTCTCTCTCCTAAGGCTCCTCAAAACCCACGTACTGCATCCCAGAAAAATGTCTCACGTTTTTAATTTTGGCTAAATGGAAGATGGAAGTCTTATTGCTATTTTGTCGACTTTGTGGCTGTCAATCTCTAAATGACCACTTAAGTCCCTCGCTTTGCAGTTTGTTATTAAGTATTTCTACCTCGGCCCAGTCAATTTTAAATCGTTTTCTACTCGTACCACTTATGATGCATGGTGCCCATATCTTTATGTCTTTAATCGCATCGAAAATTGATTCTGACACCCAGAAATGCGATCTTATCGAAAAGCAATCCCAGAGTCATTGTCTCGAAAAATTATGAAATTTCTGGTGCTAACTAGATTTCGCGAGACGATTCCAATTACAGTCGGTTTGTAATCAAGATCTGAAGGAATTAATTCTGATTTTTAACCGTAATTACAATGTTATGTCGAAGTGATTTTAAGCTATTTAATTTGAAATTTGCCAAGATCTTCCAGGGGTAAAGTGATAAAATTGTGATTCTTCGGTGTATGGAATATGGTGCCAGTATAAGCCATTGGAGATGAAATTGGCGATTAACAGAGTTTGGGTGTTGTTTGATCCATATTGTTGAATTACATGTGGTGTGAATTGCAAATTTGAGATGTTGCATAATTAATATATTGGTATATATGTGTTGTATAAATGGTCTTGGAAATGACATGATGCATTTTCCTTATGCCTTGGGTAGCACCAAATTTAGGTGTAGTGCGTGACATGAATTTTCGAAAAGCGAACATGGTTGCGAAAGGAACACATGATGATTTCGGGAGGTGGGTTGGAGATGGGCCCAATGGTCATTTCGGATAGGAATGGCTTGATTGTTTGGAAGACTCACCAATAATTCGCCTCGGAGGTAGTCTATATTTTCTTGAAACCGAGCCGGTAGTTAATTTTTCAAGAACAACAAGTTTTGTTTGAAAATGATTATTTTTACGCCATGGCTTAGGCAAGAGTGTGGGGAGTCAAGTGAGGACTCGAGACATAGAAGACGGCATGTAGACATTCAAGTAGGATCAACGTATTTACTTGGAGTGTGTGTTTATTTTGGAGCATTGCATATCTCACTTAGGTAAGTAAATAATTTGGGGTAGTTACACTAACTGAAATGATATCTCATACATCGAGGGGAATATTTTTTTTTCGGATACGGGGAGCATTAGAGGCGGCTCATCTTAGGGTCGATTTTTGAAAGTCGGGTTGTGGCTTTGATGTTTTTGGATAATATGTATTAAATTTATGAATTTTAATATGTATTTTGTATTAAGAGAAATGTATAACTCTTGGGCCCATTGGAATATAGTTGGGATATTTATTTTGTAGGAAGTATTGGTTTGTAGGCCCAAATAGGCCATTTTACTCGGGCATGAGTCTCGTGTCTGGTGATATAGATTTTCCGCGAGGTTGGGTAGTTAACGGACCCCGGGTTACCAGGGTGTCACAGTATATACACATTTATCCCTTGACGAATAAAAACCCGTTTTCAACAAGCATTATCAAATTTCTCATTCTACTATTTTGGGGTACTTGTTTTAAACCATATAGAGACTTGTTTAATTTGCAAACTTTATGTTCTTTTCCAGGTGTAATACAACCTTCAGGTTGAAACATGTAAATTTCTTCATCCAAGTCCCCATTTAAAAATGCCGTTTTAACATCCATTTGATGAATAAAAAGTTTATGAATTGAAATGAAAGCAATTAAATACAGAATGGAAGAGATCTAATGTAGGAGCAAATGTATCAAAATAGTCGATATTTTGTTTTTTGTGAAAAACCCTTGGCTACTAACCTAGCTTTGTATTTTCAAGTAGGAACCATACGGAAAGTATTTTCTTTTGAAAATCACTTGTAACCAATGGGTTTGCTCAGAAGGTAATCGACTAACTCCCATGTTTTATTATTTAAAATGAAGTCAACTAGATTTTAATGGCTTCTTTCCAAAGTATACGTCGGGAAGAAATCGACTTGAATAAGATGACAGTTCATTTCAATTAAGTAAGTATAAAAATCATCTCCAAAGGAAACCTCTTTTCTTCGTCTCTTACTCCTTCTCGACTCATCATGAGAGCTTTCCATATCATCACTAGTGGGCACATGCTCGTCGTATGATTTTTTAGCATCCCTGCTGATTGTGGAGTGTATGAAATGTTTAGAGAAAATTAGGAAAATTTGTTCAAAAATTCGGCATTTTTGTCTTAATAATAGTGTTGCTTTCCTAGAACATCACTTTTCAAAACTAAATCCTATAAACTACTACTTGTACTAGCATACCCGATAAACATGCAATCGAAGTCTTTGACCTATTTTCCCTGCTTTTAGGATCGGGTAACATAACCTTGGCAAGACACCCCACACTAAATGTAAGGTTAGGTTCATGACCTTTCCCATAACTCATAGGGTGTTTACCGAGTTTTCTTGTATGGAATTCTATTTTGTAGATGACATGCAGTATCTTCACCCTGAATTATTAGGTCTTTGAAGCCTTATAGTGAAATTCATCATTTCTTTAAAGTCTATTTTTCTTTTCGACAACTCCCATTTTGACTCGGGTGAATAGGAGAGTCATATAGTGTTCCTTCCACTCCAGTAATCGGCCTAAGTGTATTCACCCCCTCTATAGATCTAATCCTTTTGATTTTTCTATCAAGTTGAATTTCTACTTCAGCTTTATAGCTTAAGAACATGTCAAATGCTTCATCCTTACTTCTAAGTAAGTAAATTCTAGCAAACCTAGAATAATTATCAATAAAGGTTACATAGAATTTCTTACCTCCCCTAGTCATGGTTTGTTTTAAATCTCCTAGATCATAATGAATAAGTTCTAATAACTTTGTTTTCTAGTCCATGAGCTACATGTCTTTTAGTTGGCTTAGTACACATATTTTGCACTTACTTAGCTGAATAATCAATATTATTGATTAGGCCTAAGAGTTGCATTTTCTTAATATATCCACTACTCCATGTTCTAATCTAGCATGCCATATATCATCTGAATCAACCCAGTAATGAGGAAGAAGAAACATTCTCATTCATAACTTGAGAGATACTAAGCCTGAAAGGCCCACTGATTACAAAATACTTCTGAAGATATTATCTTGTCATTATAATCTTGCATCGATTCAAATGACACTTTAGCCCCCACCTTTCCCGATAAAACTCACGAAACTAAATTTGCTCTTATATTGGGAACATACGACCACATTATTTAAGGCCAGTCTTTCCGTGAGCTTGACATGACTGCCTTTCGGAACTTAAGCGGTGTGAGAGTCACCAAGGTAGACATAACCTTTTTCATATCCTTAGAAGTGTAGGAGGTAAAAGCATCTTTGTTTACTGAAATATGCCTTGTTGCCACCAGTCACCACCCAAATTCTTAGATTAAGTCACCATGTGCTTGTGAGATAACGCTGACTATTATGTGTCTCAGCCATTTGACTAAGATTGGCTTTAGGAGGGATTTCCATTGATTTTCGATTTTACTCTCTTTACGCATTCTTAGTTTTCTTGATGGCCTGGTTGCCACAAACAAAGCGGTGCCTCTCTTCTTAAAGCATGAGGGTTAGAAATTTTGGGTTTGTTCACACAGGATTTTAGATTTGTGTTTAGAAAGACCTCGATTGGAGATGTCAGATAACCGCTATAAGCGAGGGGAGGCGGGGAACTGGTAGTATAGTAGTGATTAGTGCGGTGCGATCTGGGAGTGAAGCGGTGGGCGAGCTATGTTTGTGCGACGAGCGGGAAATTTCTTTGGAGCATTTGTTTCCACAGTCGAAAGTGAAGCAAATAAATTCTAAGATTGTTAAATAAATATCAATCCGGCGACAACAAAATAAAATGATGTAGATAATGATTCTGTGAGATGATAAATGACCGGTAACAAAAAGATGATCGGTAGAGAAGAGTTGTGTCTGAATTCTATTCCCCGACGTAGGAATTATAGTTGTCTAGCATTGTAGTGCGTGGGGAATCCACGAGGAGTGGTCACAATTTGGATTGTCAGTGGGGCTACCACGAAAAGTGTGATTTAAAGAAATTGTAGGGTTGTGTTGTTTGATTGAATGGTTGATTAGTTTTGAATGTTTTAAAGCAGAAAGACAATTCTTTGGGATTTTTAAGTTTCCACTCGCCCGATCATGTAAGTCCCACCTCTTATTTTACAAACTCATTTAGGAACCATTGATAAATGGTCTTTGATGAAATTTATCTTACTGAATGCTCTTTGGAAAATAAGGATGAATTGAATAATACCAGAAAGCACTTGTTCCCACGATTAATACGAACCATAGCTCGCATTAGTAATCCAAACACAGCGATAATGCAAGGATATCCTCGTTCTACGTTAATGAAATATACGACTTCAAGGATTTACAAAATGTTTGCACAAGTGATTAACATCACCTGATCCATTGAAGTTGAGAGAATTGAGGGACTATACACTTGATGGGGTGAGTTTCCATAGTAGAATCAAACATTAAGGGTTTAGAACTCTATGGAACTTATAGGGGAGCAATTATCATTGAAGTGCAATCCCTTAAAAACAATACTTTGAGAAAATCGAATTGAGTTGCAAAACCCTAAGAATGAAGATGTTGAAGTACTATGATTGAAAGCAGAAATAATTGTTCCTGGCGAGAAAGATTACAGATGCTTGAATTCAAAAGCAGCCAAGAAAAAGAGTGTACAATGGATCTATAAAATTCGCTCAAAAAAACAATGAAGGGAACTCCTCTCTTATGAAAACCCTAACCCTACAGAAGTCAAAAAACTCCCTTCTCCTTGTGTCTATTGCTTTTATACTCCTTTCGATGTCATCGTGTTGAAGATGATTGACAAAGTATGCCTAACGTTCGGATCCGTTTCTGCTCAATTCCGCACTTCTCATACATGTCACCCAGAGTACACGTGTGGGTATCTGCATTACCTTCGCTCTTTTGCCAATTTCACCTTTCCCAAGGTGTAAATTTTATTAATGGTGTATCGATACACTTTGTGTAACACCCCGAAAAATACCCTAGAAGTTTTCGGACTTGTT
Source organism: Tetrastigma voinierianum (assembly GCA_016808115.1). Taxonomy (NCBI): domain Eukaryota; kingdom Viridiplantae; phylum Streptophyta; class Magnoliopsida; order Vitales; family Vitaceae; genus Tetrastigma; species Tetrastigma voinierianum. The sequence goes on along the minus strand of JAEQBH010002398.1, from coordinate 212,847 downwards.
TAGGGTATATTATAAGCTAAATAGGAATTTTGGAAATAAAACGATAGACAGGAAATTTCCAAAAATTAAGGACAATTTTGTAATTGGTCCAAAGAGCTTAAAGTCATAAATTATGGAGAGACTATGGGCCAAGAGAAGAAATAATAGAATTGTTGTGTAATTCCTAGAGATTAGAAGGCAAAATACAAATAGCGGAACATGGAGAGGGACCTTTTTGCAAATAAAGGAGACTTAGCAATGGGTTTTGAGAATGAAAACGAGGCCTAATAGATTTTGATTAAAGACCAAAGTTGGTCTCATTTGGGGAAAGGAGAGAAGCGAGTGAGAAAGAAGGAAGAAGAAGAAGAGGAGAGGAAGAAGAGGAGGAGCAGTCGAGCAAAGTGACTCAAAAGGTATGGAACTATGACCTTTATATTGAATCTATGGAATTTTAAGGCTTTGTATAGTTAATAGCTTATCTCCAAAGCTGATTTTAATTAAATTGCATCTTAACCTTAGTTTCTTGAAGATAAGGTGGAGTAAAACCTTAGATAGTATAAGAAGCATGAAATCCTCTCTTTGAGGATGGATTCATAGTTGATGAGGAATTGAGTTGGGGTTTAGAGCCAATTTAACTAATCATCATGTTTAGTTTAGGTAGGGTTATTACCCATATTAGAATGAGTTTGGAGGAATTAATGAAAGAATTTTGAAGAAAGACATGTAATTGAAAGATGAAATGAGTATAAAAGAGATCATAAGATGAATTTGAAGTGGTCTTGAAGTGTTTATGAAGTATAGAGTTGATTTGGGTAGCAAAATATGGAAAGATGGAAATGGAGAAAAGACACATTCTAGAGCTAAGGTCACTTGTACCGGTACACTTTGAACTTGTACCGGTACATTGGTTCAGTCGTTTTTGGCCCGACTTATGCCGGTACATATTAGACATGTACACATGCAACCACAATTACAGTTTTTCAATTTTGTGGATTTTCGTGTTTTGGCCATAACTTGCTCATTTCTTGTCAGATTTGAGTGATTCAAGTGGCTACGTAAAATAGACTTCAAGGAGAACAAAACTTAAAAATAGGTATCGCGAATTCACAGTCAGTGAAGAGCCTAAAAATTCACTCAAGTGGGACCATTATGCAGCCGAATTCTGATTTCAGTTTGAACATAAGTAGTCGGGTTATTTTGGACGTAGCAGGATTGGTGCTCGAATTGGATGATTCTAGTTGGGAATAGGGCCCTTGGCACTATATTTAAAATATTTTTAAGGACCTAGAGTCAAACATGAAGTTGAATTAGGAAAAAATTAGTAATAAATGCTGTTCTGAGTGTGTCTAGAATTATGAGCTAGTTTGGCATGAAAATGCCCATAACTATAGTTTGGATGATAGATTGGATTGATTCCAATTCTAAGTAAAGTAGATTCCATAGAGAATAGAATATATAGATGAGGTGTGATTTCCACACATGCATCTGTCACTTTTCCACAGGTATAGTGCCATATGTAATAGGCATGAAACAAGGAAAACGTAGAAAATGAAAAATGTAATGATGTGTTCATGAAACATGAAAATGATTATGGAAAATGAAAACGAAAACGAATTGAAACATGAGCGTGAACATGCGAGACAATATGTCATGAACACATAATGTGGTTAAGTGATATATGATTATTATCACATATAACCAGAAAATGAAAACAAATGAGCAGTATCGATAAATGAGCATATGAATGAGTACACATGAATGAGTATAGGAAGGAGTATACGTGGTGAATACACATGAATGATATACATAAATGAGGATCGTGAGCGAGGTATATAAGCGGTATCGTAAATGAGTATATGAAATGTGTACATAGATTGAGTATATCTTTGAAAGAGATGTCTGAGAGTGAGTGGAATTGAAATGTGATTGTGATCGATTATAAGATACTATTTGCCCAGAAATATATATAAGTATATATATGTGATGATTTGAATCATTGTTATTGAAATGTTTGTCATACATACTCGTAACATGCGTGTATTTGCACTACAAGTGAAATTCTGCGTAAAAGTAAGCGATTTGAAATGTGATATTGAATGACCAACATGTGGGATTCACAAGTGAATTAAATCATAGAAGTGTAAGTAATTATTAAATGCAATCACGGCCCCCTTCTTGAATGACAAGCAATTGAGTTGACAAGCGAATCACATCGTGAATGTCGAATTCTATAATATATGTGAAGACGGTGATATTGGTGTGAATTGTGGCTCTTTGAATGATAAACCAGACGGATTCAGCAGCCCGAATCTGTCATAAATGTAATTCTATAATCAAAGTGAATCATACTTTGTTAATCTGAAAATCACGTTACTCTGGAATGACAAGCGGGACGAGGATTGACAACTGAATCGTCGTGAATGATTATAGCCATATGTGAGGCGGTGATAATGAGATGTGAGATCACATTGCTCTTGAATGACAAACGGACGAGTTGACAAGCTGAGATCGTAGGTAGTATAGAATCATGTATATGAGGCAGGTGATAAGCCGATCTGTAGAATCGCATATTCTTCTTGAATGTCTTGAGCGAGGATTGACAAGTAGGAATACATGCGTAGATAATTCTATGGTCGTGGGTCTCATTAAGTGTGAAATCACATTGCTCTTTTGAATGACAAGCGGTAGGATTCCCAAAATTGAATCTAATTTTGTGATGTTCTAATAGTATAAGGATGAACCAGACAATTAAGCGAAAAATGCAATTAAGAATGTTTGGGCGTATGTGTTGCTGGACATGTGAAGTGTTTGATAAATGCATTTTGTTGAATGTAAATATTAAGGTCTTTGAAATTATAAGTGTTTATGGGATTACTTAGAAAAGAAGTGCTTTCGCGTAATTAAAAAAGTCTAAAATGGAATAACATAAACAAATGTTTTGGAAAGATAATTAGAAAATGTCGGAGTAAGCGGGCTCCAGCTTGGATCCGCCAATAGGGTCAAGTCAGGGATTCGGGTCGCGACACTTGAAGAAATTTAATAAGACGAAATAAATGTTTTGATTGAAAGCGTCGAGATGTAGGGCTCGAAACTTGGATCATGATGATTGAAGTAGAGGAGTTAGTGCTGACACTTTGAAAATGAAAATTTATAAAGCGAAAACTAAAATGATTTAACGGGCATCTGATCCGCAGTGTAATTTTCTAAAGAGAGAGTTGATTAAGGGCTTGATGCGTGATAGTGATAAAGAGTCTAATATGTATTGGTATTAGTATGATTTGGTTTGTGTAGTGATATGATTTGATTTGTTACGGTGCCATTTGTATGCGTATAAGTTTACTTTGGATATGATTTGATCTATCATACATGTAGTAGATATGAGTTACAACACATAAAATACATGACACGAAAGTAATATGAAACGAGATAATGATAAGGAATGCGAAAGATAAGTATACGGAGTATAATATGAATGAGTTAAGTCACATAAAGAATAGGCTTCGTTATATGCATGAAGTAAATGTAAAAGATAGTGGCGGTGTGTTGTGGTCGTTCTGTCTATATGTTCCCAGCAGCGTAAAAGCTTAGCACAGTGTGATAATGTGGAGATGCGAAAGGGAGATAAGGAAGTAGGACATTCCACTTATTGATGCAGACCGTCTCGAGGAGATAGGTGCTTTCTGAGCACTTTTATAATCTCACGATGTTTAGCCATTAGATATGTACATGTATAAGTGTTTGTATAAGTAATTGGAACTTAGCATATGTGTAGAGATTTTAATGGATACCGCACTCGATGGTGGCTCGCTTTAATATGTGAATGACTTTTGGATTTATTACAAAATTGTTGTATGCCGCAGTTATAAGTCAGCTCACAAAAAAAAAAAAAAAGAGTCCCATTATGTAGTTTACTTTACCGAGCAGGTTGGATCGCCATTCGAGGTGGGACGGAATCGAGTAGCAGCACCTTACTTGCCACTTTTTATGAGGTGTCTTGGGGTACCTTAGGTGATGTCTGGGTGCCTTTTACTTATTTGGTGCTTTTCTAGCATTCTTGGAGTGCATTTATCGTTGTTTTCTGTCCTCAATGATTCTGTTGCCTTCCCAGTCATAACTCTTTGTGTACTTATGCCTTAGACACAGCTTTCAAGTCTAAAAACAAAAAGCAATTAAAAGTACCTATCTCATTGCCAAATGTATGGGTAAAAAGTGTGACGTATGTGCTAAGTTAGGTTATAATTACTTGCTCAATTGTGTATTCATCACTGACACGCATCTTGCTAGTCCCTGGCAAGATTTAGACTAGAACTACTCATAGTTGCCAGATTCCAACAAGGCGGCTCGATGCAGTTGGCTTTGCAGAGATTTTCAAAATAGCAAATATGGAATATGCCATACCTACTTTAGTATGCGATGCATTCGTTTAAACCACCACGGAGTCTTACACAATGAACATTACAACAGAGCTAACACAAAATGTTTATTCCGCATGGAGGGTAATGGAATTGAAGAAAGCGTAGCGTCGTTATAAAGGAGCTGACCATTGACATGAACACGTAACTACTATGCGTAATGTCGGAAGAAGCGTCGAACATAAGGAATCGAAAGGTCTTAAAGGTTTGTAACGACCATAGGCTGAACGAAAAAGGCTAAATGATCAAAATGGGTGTTGGCATAACATGGTGAAGTCTGCTATGATTACCAGCACCGCCTAATTGGCCTAAAGCAACTACACATCGTCATCCTCTCATCCTCTCTATGGGAAAAATCAGTCATAGTGACCTGATCATCGATTCCTCTGAATCTCCCTCAGTCTGGGAGTGGCGTCGCCGTATAGTCTCTCCTTGGAAAATATGACACTCAAACCTCGAGAATGTCAGTCATTGCTGCTGCTTCTGGAATGCACTTGAACCACGCTATTCGCCGCTCCATCCTCTTCCAATGGGGATGTGCTCCAATGATCTTGGGGTTGTGGATGAAGTGATCAGGGAGGAGGCAACGAAATTTGAGAAGGCGGGGCTTAGTAGATCCTGTTCGGCTCTTGGCCTCGGTTTGTTTGTGATAGGCTAGCTCAAGGCGGCCCCTCTTTTCCTTCTTTGCTCCTCTCATTCCTGCTGACTCCCTGATACCCCAGTCACAATGAAGGAAATGGAATATGTACCTTTCATGCGAGAATTACGAAAATCCATCATCACACACCACATATGACTAATGCATAATCGATGAGTTTTCCCAGGTCATGACTTCATCTGGCTGGATTTGTTCTCTCTTTGGGAGATTTTTCATTTATAGGCTGGTCGGTCATGAATAATCTTATTCATGTGAGCATATTCAGGAACTTGAGCTTCCTGATGCAATTCTTTTCATGAACCCATTCATGGGCCTTGGGTGAGTACACATAGCCTCGAGTGAACAGCCCCGGGCATCAAAGTCGTGTGCCACAGTGGGTATGGTGATTACGAAGCATGGGGCGGACATGTTGTAAGGAGATGCGCTATCGAATGGGAGTGATCGGAAGGCAGCGCGATGAGTCTCTAATGCGGTCTCGACCAGTGATTTCCTTGATTGGTATGGAACTCTGAACCACGGTGGAGTAAGTATCCTTGAACCTCGGGTGCACCCCACGAAGTCCATATTCTTTTCTTGAATAGATTCCCACGATGGGGGTGAGGAGTACATAAATGTCTCGACTTCGCCTCTCGCAGTGAAATCCCCTATTTGCAATCGACTGGGCCCATTTTTCGTGCCTGGACTCAAAATCCTCAGCAAACATCGCTTCTATCTCATCATCATCGCTGCTCTCTGACACGTCCTCACTCTCTGAAGACTCTATCTGCTTGCCCTTTTCCTTTAGTTTGCGAGGCATCAGATTTCCTTTCTTCACGGCGCTCCGCAGAGGATCCAGGTGCTTTTCCTTTCGGAATGTTCTTGGGCTGGGTGCCATGGAGATGACAAGGATAGCAATAATGGCGATGGCCCCAGGATATATAATAAAATCCCGAGGAACCTGTTTGAAAAGTGCTGAATTTGTTGCGCACATCGAGATAACATTTTCCTGCCCGTGCGTCTTTGAGACTCCCGACCCACAGGAGCCTGAGACAACACCACCCCAAATCCGACAAAGCAGGATCCATGTATAATAATGAGAAGCACAAAAATGCTAATGAGAGATCTGTAGGAGAGCTTTTCCACGATATGTCTGATAGTGCATGAGAACAAGGCAGGGCACGGACGATGGAAACCACAGCGATCGGACAAACTCCGAGTTGCTTGTGTGAGAGGGCAAAAGGTTAGGGCTTGGCTTTGTAGAGAGTGGGGAGTGTGAAGAATACCAAAGCCACCAAAATTTGGGGTTTTTAAAGTCTCATTTATGAAACTTAGGCCAAGGTGTCTTGTTTTACTTGCAATGGTGTGCCAGGTACACTTTGCCCTCTTGTCCCTTTTTATTTGGGTGTCTTAGGTACACTTTAATGATGTCTGGGTACACTTCTTGTCCATTTTTTGAATAAGTTATCTTAGATACACACTTTGATGGTGTCTTAGGTACACTTGTTCCAATTTATTCATTTTTTTTTTAATTTATTTGGAACAGTGGTGCTGATGTAGAGTTTGTCCTTGTCAACTGCCTTCCATTATGGGTTTCATTGCGTGCTCAACTTTTCTTTTGTTCGTATTACGCTGGCCCGTACATGTTCATAGGGTGGTCAACATGCCCTTCTTTGGATACTTTCAATCTTTCCATGGGATTCACTGCTATTCCAATGATTCAGGGGTTCCTAGAGTTCGAACTAACTTGGCAGCTTAAGAGCGCTCGAAAATGGAGTGCGAGGGGTGAGACGATCACGTGTTTGCGGTATATATAGAAATAATGGCCTCTAATCATTTTCGATTGTCACGAGATGTTCCATAGAACTATGATGCATGAAGTTAACATGACATGCCAAATTTATGCGCCGATAGAACCAAAAGCGAGGAGAATCGAAAAATGGCGGTGGTGTCTGTGGTTTTGTGTAGACAAAGGGCAGAATGCAAAGGGACATGTAACGAAGCTCATAGGGTTTATGTGTATGCTCGTTAAGGTGTATGCAATAAGATGATGTGGAGTGTGAATTAAAAATCATGCGATTATGTATTTGCGGGTAAAAAAGCATTATATTGAAAGGCTATAATTTTAAAATTGGACCATACACCCAGAAAAACATGTAACAAGCGCATAGGTAGATTCAACTTGGAGTGTACCTACTTGTAATGATGAGCATTGCCTCAGTAAGCAGACTAAGTACCCCCGCGTGGTGGAGGTAGCATAGAAGCAAAGGCCCCGAGTTTTGTTTTGTTTTTTTTTTTATATATATTATATTCCAGAAAGCAAATGGAAATAGAAAGCAAAAGCGAAAATAGGCTAAATCAAAACTATATCCTGACAAAGTGAGAATAGAGTCACAGTAGAAGCCCAGGTCTGATCTCGCTGTGCTCTTGAGGATTGGGAAATGCTCGGGAATGGCTTGAGGCGTTGACCATTAACTTTGAAAGACTTTTCGGTCTCAGTTCTCAATCTCATGGCTGCATAATGGAAAGACTAGCGCTAACGATGAATGGGCCGATCCGGCGAAGCCAAATTTTCTGGGAATAGAAGTGCGACGGGAGTACATACGCGGAACCTTTGTTTGGTTGAACATTTTCCGAACGTAGTTTTTTGTCATGGAAAGGGCAGGCCGCTCTTTGTAGATTCTGGAGCTTTCATATGACTCTGTATGACTCATCGAGCTCGTTAGCACCTTATTTGTTTACACCTTCAGGTGTCAGTGCGCAGCTCTAATAGCCCAAATAGAAAGCTCTATGTTCCATTTATTTGAGGAGATGACAAGCATTTCCATAAAGCAAGCCTGGGAACCTTACCAAGAATAGTTTTAAAGCGATGCGATAGGCCCAAAAACATCGAAGTCGAAGGGAACCGGTCTTTGCGATTTGGAGCAACCGTTTTTCCCAATATGTTTTATCTCCCTATTAGCTAGTTCGACTTGGCCAGGTTGGTGTGGGTGGTATCTTTGTGGAAACTTTATGGGTGACTCCATATTTTTATGATTTTCAAAAGATCGGTTGCAAAAGTGGAGTCCGCCATCACTAATGATTGCACGGGGTGTTCCCAGCTTGAGAAAAATGTGTTCCTTTACAAATTTCAAAACAACCTTGTGATCATTAGTTCTCGTCGGAATCGCCTCAACCCACTTAGAAACATAATCAGAATAATAATATATAAAGAATGCCCTGAGAAAGGAAAAGATACAGTGAAGTCTATACTAACAGTCAAAGAAAGTATTTAATTAGAGTGGAGTAAGAGGCATCATGTTCCTTTTTGTGGTGTGATTGTGTATACCAAAGCCTAAGTTTAGAAAAATTGAAACTAATCCTTGATAAGGTAGGCCCGGTAAACCAACCTATGAGAATTTTATGCTGTATTTTAAAATGCTGAAAAGTACCCTCCACAAACCGAATGATCAAAGGCTAGGATCTTGAAATTTACGCTCATCATTAGGTACGCATCTTCTCATTATTTGATGCGGACGGTATTAAATAGATATGGATCATCAAATAATGCTAGCAATATACGCCGAAAATTTCTTTTGTTGGGATGTCCGTTGTGTTGGAATTTGACCGGTGACTAGGTATTCACAATGTGCGATATACGCCAGACGATGAACAAAGCAAAGAGTTGCTCATCGAAGCTATCGCTATCGGTATGCCATGAGAGATTGATTACGGAACTGTCGAGATAAATGGTGTGACCACATTTTGACCCCACTTTTATCTTTAATGGTCGATTGAATTCTTGGCATAGGAGGATCCACCTAAGTGCTTAGGGCTTTGTATCACCTTGGGAAGGCCCGGTACTTGAGGCTGCGTGATACGTGAGGTGGTTACGAGGCCTACGATATACGACCTAAATTTTCCTGAGAGCCAAAGAGCCGGCCGACTAGAAACTCTTTTACGTGGTTGTATAGTTAGCTAGGCGAGTCCCAGTGTCTTCTTGGCGTCAACCATCGAGAAAACCTTTTTGTCTTCCCTTTGTCCTAACCTGACCACATGGCATAATCCTTTGGCGTCACACGTGATCTCGAATGGAAGTGGTCAGGAGAGCCGTATAGAAGGGAAGTGACACTAACATGTTTTGAGTTTAGTAAAGCGTGCAATCTGGCGATGTGTGAAAGGGACATCTTTTTGCCAAAAGCGGGGTACATAAGGGGTGAGCTATAGTGCCAAAATCTTTTATGAAGCCTTCCATTAGAAACCTGACTATGACCAAGAATGACCTTGTGCCTAACACATAGGAGTGGGTAGGTTGGAAATCCCATTTCGACTTTGGCGCCATCAACTTCAATTCCATTCTTTTGATACTATATGGCCCTACAGACAATCCCATGTATTACCATGAAATGACATTTTCCCAATTTGCTGGTGCTCTCTTGACACCTTTCAAGGAAACCTTACGTAAATTCTCGAAACGGTCCTTGAATGAGTCACCAAAAAGCGAGAAATCATCCATGAAAATTTCAATATGATTTCTATCATGTCACTAAAGATTCCATCTTTGCCGTTGAAAAGTTCGGGTGCGTTGCATAATCGAGGCATTTTCTAAAGGCAAAGGTACCCGAAAGGACAACGTAGATATAGTTTTTCTTGATCTTTGAAGTTATCTCAATTTGATTGTACCACAGTACCCATCCAATGATAAAATTCATGCCATTACTCTCTCTACAACATTTGATCCAACAAATGGAAGGGAAAATAGTCTTTCTAAGTCTACCGACCCATTCGACTACATAATCTATGCGCACCCTCGACTGAGTGTCTGACGAGAATAGACTCAGTATTTTCATTGGCGGTGCGTGACTCCGATTTCTTAGGAACTACGTGTTAAGAATTTAACCACTTCTTATGCAATAGGGTAAATAACCCCCATCCCGAGAGTTTAGAACTTCCTTCTTTACCACTTCTTTCATTCGGTCGTCTACGTGTGGTTGCTGAAGGTTCCCAACATCCTCCTCTAGTGAATTACGTATTGTGCGGATCGGGACTAATTCCCTTAATATATCTGATTATCCGACTAGAGTAGTTCTGTGGAGTTTCAATAACTCCTCAGTTATTGATTTCTTGTGATTCAATTCTAGGGAGGAAGATATGATTCTGGGAAAAGTTTCTCTTCTCTAAGAGAAAGGCATATTTGAGGTGTGATGGTGGAGTTTAGCTCGAGCGCAGAGTGGCCTCTCCTCGAGGAAAGCGTTGCCTTGTCCTCATTTGGTGGCAATGGTTGAATTTAGGTGCCCACCCATTAACTTCTAATGCCGTTATGCTTTCGATTATAGAGTGTAGAAACTCTAACTCCAGTGTGGTCTTCTCGTCCTGACTCGGTGACCAGAACATGACTTAAGTGGATCATCATGTGAGACCCAGTGTCCAAGTATTTTATTACCCGCAGAATCCCAGCCATGTTGACTTCACACATATCTTCTTCATCCCCGTTCCCTTGACCCAACATTGAAAATATTGGTCTGGAGTCATATTACCATGATAGTGTCCATAGACCCTCCTACACAATGTATAATGGCATTGCTTGAGTTGCCAAGAATGGTCTACCAAAATTCACGGGCCGAGTTCCTTGGTTCACCACGGTTGAGTGTCGGCACAACAAAATCCACGAGGAAGTAAATTTGTCACTTGTACTGTCGTATTCACTATCCCCTAGATTTTTACTACGATCGACTAGTTGGAGGGGGTGATATTGGTTGAATAAATTCTCTAAGCCCAGTCCCTATATCACTGAATAGAGGCGATAAATTAACACTTGCTAAGTCCCGCTCAAAGCATGTCGACTTTGAATTTCCACCTCTTATAGAAATAGTAGGACTTCCTGGAGTCTTTGTATTTTGGAGGAAAGTTGTTTTGAATTAGTAGGAGTAGATTGCTCGATCATGAAGGCCTCCTGTTGACACCTAATTTCTTTTACCGTTACAATCCTTTAGAAATTTAGCATATGATGGAATTTTGGCAATGGCATCTAATAAGGGGATGTTCAATTTTACTTGTTTGAATAACTCATAGATTTGAATGGTTCACTTTCTTTGTGCTCTCATTTATGAGGGTATGGAGTTTGGGGGATATGGGTAGACTTCGTCTTTCTGCGATTCACCCTCAATATCATTGTATTAGGACATGAGAACACATGATATAAAATTCCTCTCTGACAATTCACTTTGAAATTCTTGTAATGGTTCTTTGGTTATAATGGTTTTGTCGACTACCTTGCAAGCAGAGTAGTGGCTTGACCTTACAATGTTCGAAAGTACCCTCACTTGAACCTAAACTTCCCACACTGTTTTGACCTTGTGGATTTTGGATGGGTTGAGATGGAAGTTTCCCTTTCTCTTGTTGAAGGTTACTTTATGAAGACGAGGTTAACTTGGTTATGCAGGATCTCATCATTGAGCGATTCGGAGTGCGTGTTTGTGGATTCTTCAGGTTTCTGACGTATAACGATATCCTCCAGGACTTCTTATGTGGAGGTTGATATGGATTGTGGTGATGGAGTCCCTTGACTTGATGGTGGAAACCTCGATTAAGGTTCACGAGAAACCATGGGGGCACTTGATTTTGAAATGGTGGAATGGAATTTGTAAAGTATTGGTTTTTATTAGCCAGGGACCTTAGTTGTTTTGCGAGGTGTTGGCCCTCTTCATTTCTCCAACTAAAATTAGGGTGCTTACCCCATCGGGATTATATGTTTTAATTATGGAGGGTGAAGGTTTCCTTTGGTAGTGGGGCATTAGCTTGCTCTATTTAGTGCACCTTTTAGCAGGGAAGGTTTGGGCATGATGGTTGAGTGCGTGGGATCATCGCATATAATGCATGGCTCCTCCACCTCTGAGTCCAGTGGTCTGAAGGTATTTGAAGGCACACCTAGTTACCTCATGTACCTTTTTCATCTCTATGGCCCCTCGATTTCCTTGTTAAATTGTAATTTTGCTTGCAACTCATCATTTTCTCTTAAGTGGATTAGCCCCCGTTGATGTGCATGCACTTTAGCGAGTCCTATGGAAGTGTTAGTCTCCCAAGTTTGAGCATTCTACGCTATAGTGTCCAAAAGTTAGTTAGCCCTAGCACTCTTTTCATAAGTCCTTTATATATCGATACGGATGTCTTGTTATTCAGGATAATCCTTGATGAAAGTATGCACATGTTGTCCTACATCAATCCATGGTGAGGATGACATGGAGAGAAGGTCCTTGTATCTTTCCCATCTGCATCAAAGGCTCACCAGGCTTTTTAGTAAAATTACGGTGCTAGCATGAAGGCATTGGTGCGTGCGGAGGGGAAAAATTTGTTAAGAATTCATTCATATGTTTTCCCCATGTAAAGGTGAATTAGGTGCCAGGGAATGAAACCAAATTTTGGCCTTCTCCTTTAAAGCAAAAGGAAATAAGACCAAGCAGTTATGTGATGAACTAGTGGGGAGAGAGATACTTACTTTATAGGACATCTCAAAGTCCTCATGAATGAGTGGGGTTCTGATTCGAGACCCTTGGTACACGGAGTAGAGACGGATCATTTCGGGCTTCGCCAGGATTGATTGGCCTGCCGAGGTAGTCGAAGTGGTTATGGTTCTTTGAGGTTGTAGAATTTCTCGAAGGGTTCTTTCTCACGTTAGGTAAAGGAGCAGGTTGGACTCTATATTGATTACTGCGAGGTTACCGACCGCCTCCTATGTACATGGAGTTCTGGTGATGTAACATCCCACCTCCATGTTGTGAGTTCATGGATTCAACAACTAGTTTAACGAGGAATCCTGGGGTATCATTCATTAAATACATATTCTTTGATTCGGGATGATCCATTTGTAGTAAACTATTATCTTGATACATGGCTTATTATGGATTTCTCGAGTTTCTAGGAGATACAATTCTTACTGATCGGTGTTTCGTTGTGACCCGAACCGACATGCTAATCCGGCTGTGTAAGGAAACACCCATTGAGATTTTTCACAAAAACAAATCAAAAAGAGAAATGGAGAACGTACCGGATTTGCAATGCAATTGCAAATTACCTCTAGCTCTCTTCAGATCAACTGGATTAGTCGCCACTCCCAAGCAACGACGCGAATGCCGTCCTTATTCGGTATGTAGAATTCTATTCCCAAGCGTAGGAATTATAGTTGTCCTAGCATTGTAGTGCTGTGGGAATCCACGAGAGTGGTCTGTTGAATTGTTCGATGGAATACTCTCCCAAAGTGTGATTTAAAGAGAATTGTAGAAGGTTGTGTTGTTTGATTGAATGGTTGATTGGTTTGAATGTTTTAACAGGAAAAACCGGTGCTGGGATTTTAGGGTTCGGCTCACTTACGATCCTTAACCAAGTCCCTCTTATTTTACAAACTCATCTAGAACCATTGATAAATGGTCTTTGATGGAAATTTATCTTTAGTGCTTTTGGAAAATAAGGATGATTGAATAATACCAAATATGCTTCCCAGTGTCTGAACCCATAGCTGCCATTCGTGATATCAAACCTGATCAGGGATCTAGTTACGCGTTGTCGAGGAATATCTTGACTAGGATTTACAAAATGTTTGCTGAGTGATTAGCATCACCCACGATCCATTGAAGTTTCAAAGAGGAATTGAGGTATACGCAGTCGGGTGAAGGTTTCCACTAGTAGAATCGACATTAAGGGTTTTAGAACTCCATGGAACTTATAAGAACAATTATCATTGAAGAGAGTCTAATCATAAAGCGATACTTTAGAGAAAATCGGAATTAGGTTGCAAGAAACCTGGAATGAAGAATGTAGTACTATAATTAAAGCCAGAAATAATTGTTCCTGAAAATTCTGAATGCTTGAATTGAGGCCAAGAAAAAGAGTCTTCAATCTGGATCTATAGAATTCAACTCAGAAAGCAATGGAAGGAGACTCCTCTCTTATGAAACCTAACCACAGAAGTCGAAAAACTCCCTTCTCCTTGTGTCCCTGTTGGCACTATGCTCCTTTCGATGTCATCTCGTGTTGAATGATTGACAAGTATGCCCTAACGTTCGGATCACGTTTACCGCTCGATTCCCGCGCTTCTCAGCCACGCCGTATGCAAATTTTACATTAATGGTGTCTGCCCAAGTACACTTACCGCTCTTGCCAATTTCACCTTTCGGTGTCTGCGTACGCGTGGTGTCTGCATTTTACTTGCTTTCTGCCACTTTTAGCGAGGTGTAGGTACACTTAATTGATGTCTGGTACACTTTATCACTCAACGAGGCTTTCTGGCATTCTTTGGAATTCCCTAAAACTTCATCAATTGTTTTCTCACATCCTCAATGATTCATATTTGCTTCCCGGTCATAACTCTTTGTGTACTTATGCCTTAGACCTGAAAAACCTGCACAAGTCTAAAAACACAAAAGCAATTAAAAGTACCTATCCTCATGCCAAATGTGGGTAAAGTGTGACTTGTATGTGCTAAGTTCGGTTATAATTACTACTCAATTGTGTATTCATCACGTATATGCCCACGCCTAGGCGGACCCCTTCGCTTAGGCGAAGAACCAATATTTCATGAGAAGATTCATGCCTTCGCTGAGCGAAGAAACATGTGAGGAACTGAAATTCGATTTTAACATCGAATGAGCTCTTAAGAAAAACTCTCTTTCTCATTGAGATGAAAAATGAAACGAGGTAGAAGAATCTCTTACCTCTTGGAGCGTAGATACACAGGTAAGAAACCTCCTAAACCCGACAACTTCGATTTTCTGAAATCTCTTTTCTTTGGATCTTCGGCGAAATCCTTCTTTCTAGGTACCCAAGCATACCCCTCGTCGATGCAATAACTTTTGTTCTTGGCCTGACGAAAACCGACCAATCGAACTTTGTAGATCTTGAAAGGAAGCCTTTGGCTCTCCTTTTTCTCTCCTCTCTTACTCTCTAGGTCAAACCAGGAAAAATGGGCTTTCCTTGCCCTAATTCCCCATTTTGTTCTAACTTAAGTTTAAGTTAGATGTTTATTACGTGTCTTACGTGTCTACTTACTTGGGTCGATTTTGACCCTGACGTTATATTCGTCTCATTTTAAGTTCAAATTATTTACCGTGACTTATTCTGATCGTTTAAACTCAAGAGAGATTTTAATGACGATCTGATATCGATCGTTGGGCGCTTTCATCAACTTTGAAAATGTGTAATCGATTGTAATACCGAATTGACGAAATTCGTCTAGGTAATTAGATTTTGTGAGACGAATCCAATGGTGAGGTCTATTTCGTCATCTGAGATTTAGAAATTTTCAAAGTTTTCAACCTGTACTATTTCAACAATTTACTATTTTACAATTTTTCAGAAAAAATCGATTTTCTCGAGGTTTTTATATTACCACTCTTAAAATTTTAAGTCTTGAAATTCCCCGCACATATCACATCTGATCTCATTGCATATGTAGCAGTCATTTAATATCAATGACTAAAACATCATGCTGGCGAACGAGAAGGGATGGTTAGCGCGCGTATAGTGTTTTGTTTATGTTGCCTCATCACTCCATGAATGCTGCCCACCTGACACCTTCGCTGCCCTCCTTTATCTTGCCCGCAAAAACCGGTTAAAACATCGATGGCATCGATTACTCTCGAAGGTCTCATCTGCATCGATAACAAGTTCTCCCCAATCCACCACATGGTCAGTGCAGGGGTATGTTTCAAAGCGTGAAGTAGTAATCTGCGTGAACCTCGATCAAAACGGCGATGATCTGTAAATTAAATAACTGTATGACTGTAGTATTTCAAAGGCCCATTATATATTAACAACTTTCATTTATTGACACTGGCCCAGCTCATCCTGTGACATTAACATAAATGGCTTTGTATTAAAAAGCAAAATAATTTAATCTGCAATGTTATTAAATCTTATTAACGTAGGCGAAAAATTTTATTCTACGTCAAGTAAAATAATCAAACATCACCTCATTCAAATTCCTTTAAACTCATACTCTTCAAAACTATTTATTAAACGTGACATTGCATGTAGCATTTCTAACGATTAAAGACACGACTAAGTGATGAAAAACAAAGTGTGACATTTGTGCAAAACTCCTATTATTTGTGTCTTGCTCAAATCTTATATCCCACCAATTCGTATCAATTGGGCCATAAGGCCTTTTATTTTGTTAAAATATTTTTTAAAAATAGCTCAAAAATGATGTGGGCACTATTTATTTGGTTATCAACGTTTCAGATAATATTTCTTTTTGGAGGAAAAGAAAAAAGAAAAAAAAAAGAAATTCCATGTGGTAACACAACTCCATTCCGGAATGTCAATTTGGAACGTCATTCTCATCACTTGTATTAAATATTGTGTATTATCCTTCAATTAAATCAATTTGACTGATTCAAACTAAATAAGGCTGGAAGTAAAGATTAAGGTAATAATTCTTATGGGTGATATAGATTTAAAGTCTTGATTTCTGAGTCTTCCTTCCTTCGTTCGTTCCCTCACAAATCAGAATGCCCTCTCATAAATCATAATTAAACGTAGCTTGTCCTCCATGACTGAAGACTCAAAAGTCATGACCAATTTCTGGGTCTTCCTTCCTTCCTTCCTTCCCAATTCCCTCATTAATTAAATGGCCGGCCTGTTAATTAGGGCAGTAGGGGACTGCTGGTCCGGGTCGGGGTCGATTCTCAAGACTCAAAACCACGACACTTCCATCATCACCTGCTTCTCGGAACTCAAAACGACGTCGCTCCCTGCCATGCAGACTCCGCCGTCCGCTCCTCAAAACGTTGTCGTCTATGCTCACGTCTCTCCAACACCTTCAGATCTGTATTCAATATTACGACATATTTATATCCATATGCCCCCTCCTCTCCCTCTTATTGTATTGCTGTCTGTCTTTATTATCTTCTTCTTCTTTTAAAAATAAAATATATATATTTAGCAACTTTTTGTTTTTTACACTTTGAAAAACAGTTTATAGATCATTTTATTCAGTGCATCTGTTAAAGTATATTTTTGTCTTAAAATGACAAAAAAAAAAACAATAAGAACTAGAATACGTACTATGAAACAAATGCAATGCAAAGTAGTATAATGACAAAATGTCCTTTAACCTGGGAAAATTTAAGGTATTTTGAGAATATAATTGCATTCTTTCTTTCTAGGTAGTTTGAACTCTAGACATGACGACCATGTCCTGAAACACATCTAGTTTATTTAACAAATTATATTTTATATTTATCATTTATAAGAACTTATAATTTATTTTGTAACAAAAAAAAAAATGTATTTACCTGTTTATTAGAAGTACATATTAATATCTTCTTTTTTTTAAAAATTTTTTTAGTAAAATATTATAATTGGTCACATGTCTAACTCAGTATGTAATTTAAATTTAAAAATCTTATCAAGAGACAGTTATTATATTTTAACAATGTATTGTTAAAAAAAAAAAGTAAAATATTATAAATTTGTAAAAAAATTTTAAAAAAATTATTAAAAGTCTATTCATTTTATATATTTAATGAAGCTTAACATTCCGTTCGTCATGCTTAGTTGAATGATATATGACTTTACGATTTAATAACAGCAAGGACCTGGAGGATAAAGGTTGACTATAAATTGGGAATAATTTAATTATCTTGAAACTTTAAAATTAATATTAAAAATTAACTCAAAATTATTTTTGAAGGTGATATATTTTTTCAAATTATTTAGATCTTATTATTCTGTGTCAAATGTTGAATATTATTATTTATTTTTAATAAAAATATAATATTTATTTTTAAAATGATTATATTATATTTTGTAAGAAGTAAAGCAAAACAAACTAAAGAAAATTAAGATTGCTTGGGATATTTATGTAGGTTGTGAATTAGAAAAATAAAATTTAAGTTTATATTAAAAAATGAGTGAGTTATTAAGAATAAAATGTACAATATCCTCTAGTTTTGCAATATATGTCTCATTTTGCTCTTAAACTTAATTTAGTAGTCATATGTATGTAAATAAATACAGTCAAGTTATAAATTAACACGTGTAAGGTGATTAACGAGGTTTTAACACTAGTGCTTGTCAAACTTTGACATATATAGAGTGTTTAATGGGATTTTAATAAGAGCGTTTGTCCATTTATAATATTTTGAGATAAAGTAGGACATACAATCCTATAAAACCCGAAGGTATTTATTTTTCAATTAGATTATTAATAATAATAATAATAATAATTCTTTTGAAAAGAATAATAATAATAAGTTAAAAGATAATATTGTTCATTCATTTCTAATAAAAATAAAAATTTAAAGATATATTTAAATAGTTGAGAAGAAAGATATTTTTGTCCAAAAAAAAAAGAAAAGAAAGGACATTTATGTCAGGATAAAATTGAAATTTTGATGTCTTTCTAACAAAATATTTCTTATAGTCAGTTCAAATTGGAGTTAAAATCATAATTTTCAATCCAAAAAGTTTTGGAGTGATTTGATTAAAAGATATTTGAAATTTGAGAAAATTTATTCATTTTGATTTAATTAATAAAATATTACTAATTTTCTTTTAAAATAATCTCTTATTTTAAGAAGAATGTAAATAGAAAATGATGTTTTTGTCCAAATAAGTTTCTTTCAAAAACAACATGAGAAATGAAATGTTTTGATTTTGTTCTTTTAAGCAAATATTTCAAAGTTTTAACGTTCGGATTTCAAGTGAAGGCAGTTGCTTCTCTCTCTTCACAACACCACCTCAAGGTTGGTCTTCAATGACGGTGACAGAGACTCGAGAGCGTATAATACCATAACCCATCGGGAATTTCCTCCTTTTTCCTGCCATTTTGCGATGGAATATGCAATTGGCCCTTTTGTTTCGATCAGAACACATCTCAGTTATGATTTCCTTGTTTTATCACTAAAGCTGTTCTGTATTTCTAGTAGTACTGCAGTTCATAGTTTTATATCATTACTGCTTGTTCATTGTTTAAGTTGCCAATTGTTCGATAATGAACAGGAAATTTCCTGTTATTTATCGATTTGAGTCTAAACCCAATTATCATTTTGTTGAGGGGGTTTAAATTGAGTTGAGGAATCGGGGCAGCAGTCGGCGATTGCATTGTGTTTTTTTAGTTTGTATGATCAATTTCATGTTTTCTGAGACACACGTCTATGTTTTTGTCGATATTGCTCATTCCCTTTTGAGATTGACAATCACATGATAAGGAAATTGAATCGATTTTGTCTTTTGTTCTTCCAAAAGGGATCTACAAACCCTTTGGTTGTCATGTTGAGAACTTGGAATTGTGTGTTCAGAAATCGAGGAGGTCCGTTGATATCTTTTTAATTGGTTTGTAACCAATTTATAAGATATCTTCATTACTATTTATTTGGTTGTGTTGGTTCACGATGGGACTGATTATTTGTAAAAGTAATTCGGCCTGATGTTTAAATGCTGACCAGAAATTGAACCATAAGTGCCGAAGTCAGGGAAAACCACACGAAAGTGGAAGATGATGTTGAATCATATTTGGTGTTGATTGTTGATGAAGGAGCGGCTGCTCATCGCTAGGTAGTAACTCAAGAGGTTTTGAGTTCAGCACCATATGTTACTCATCCTTCATGAGTTGAGGAATATTTGGTGAAGTTCTGTGGCTACCATTTATAAGCCTCAACTCAGTTTTTAATCTTAGTTCTGTGGACATTCCCAGCTTTAAGGTCTATATTCAAATGGGCTATATCTTCCTAAATGAAGTGTCATGAGTGGTGTCATCTGCCTGGGACCACTACAAGAAGTTTCAATAGGCTGGTTGATCAGTTTAGATGAGTCAGTTGTTTCAATGCTCTCATCTGTTCTTTTGATGTTGATCCACTGTCTGGCTGAGGCAGTGACTACTAAGAATTCATGATGGCTTGGCTTTGAGTATGATTCTCTTACTGTTTGAGATTTATAATCTGGATCAGATGCATATTCTGCTAAACATTTTCCATACTTCTGCTGATCACATGGACTTGTTCAATTCAAGGCTGGCCCTCAGATGGTTAGTAGTGGAAAAGGATGTAGTTAGACATTCTTGACTTCTCTCTTGGGCCTCATTCTGGGATTCAGTCAGTACTCATGCAGGGAGGTGAAAAAACCGAAAAACCACCTATTCCCATGCTTTGTTTGCACCATATACTGGTTGTCAGTGGCTATTTCTTCCCTCTTCTGATTGGTACTCTGGTGCTCTCCCTCTTCATCCCTGAGCTTTAGAAGCTGGGTATTTCTCAGATGTTGCTAAAACGATAGGGGAATCTGGTTGAGTTAGTGGATTGCAGGGGCTGTTGTGTGAGGATGTTTTGGCTGATGAGCCAGTGATTCCTTCCAACTTCTGGGGATGGCGGAGCGGGGAATGCTTCCCAGTTTCTTTGCCAAAAGATCTCGCTATGGCACCCCACTGGTCGGAATCCTGTTCTCAACTTCTGGTGTGCTTTTGCTTTTATGGATGAGCTTTGAAGATTGTATGCGAAATTTCTTATTTTGGAATATTGCTGAGTTCGCTAGCGTTTGAACAATTGAGATTAAAGTACCGCTGCACAGTATCTCTCGTCATGCAAGATTCCTCTTGGGACAATTGGATCCATTCTTATGTGTATTCCTCAGCTATGGTGATCTGTGTCATGGTGGTTCTTTCTCCACTCAAAGTTAAGGTTGTTAGTCTTATTGCTTTTATCTTTGGACTTCTGCTGTGGCCTTTTCTCAGATGTGCTGAGAGAAAGAAATGGCTTAAATTCTCGGTGAGTTCCCATCTTCCTGAACTTCATGGTGAAAATGCTGAGAACATTAATGTTCCTCTAGTGGATATAATGACATGAAATAGATTTACATTACTATAAGCTCGAAAAGACAAGAGTATGATTTGGAAGAGGGCTCACAGACAACTAGCCAGGTGTGTGTGTGTGTGTGATTGTAGCAGTTTTGTATCTCATTAAATTATTTCTCTTCTTCAAAATGCTTATCAGTATGTACCCCACACACATATTTATCATCCATATTTTTACAATTGAAGTAAGACTTGAGTCTTTGTATATTGGAAAAAAGTGTATTCTACGGTACAAAATGAAAGGGTTTATATAAACTAATTTATAAATCTTAAAAGGATAATATCGATTGTCATATATATAATCCTTGTATAGTGTGGTGATTTAAAAACCGTTTTGAGTTTGGAGCCTAAAGCTCGAGTTCACGGAGGAAGTTTGTGAATGTCATCTAGCCGTGTAGGAAATGGCGAAGTGTGAGTGCACCACTAAAGCGGGATGATAGCGAATGAAGTGACAATCAGTACCAGTATGTTTAATCTACGTTCATGGAGAGAGACATCATTATGAGCAATTTGAATAGCAGCGATTATCACGGTGAAGTTTGAATTTGCGGTGGAACAATCAATGCCAGAATCATATGATAACCAACATACCCAATAAGTTGAAATTTGTAGTAGTGCCCGGTGCTCTATTTTATGCTTCAATGTTACAACGAGCAACGACTTTTTGTTTCTTGCTTCTCCAAGAGATAAGAGAATCACTTGAAAACAATATCTGTAGTAGATCGCGATCGATTAGGATCACGCGATCGTATGCGAATAATACCTAAAAGAGTTAATGAGAATGGGAGAAAATGAGAGACCGTGAGAATATAGTGCGGCTCGGGATATCGAAGAATCTTGAGGAATAGCAGCATAGTAAGAGGAGATCTAGGGCAACCATGCGACTAACTCGCAGGCGCATAGGAAATATCATGGTGAGTAACAGTGAGATAGTTTAGACTCCCAACAAGCTGTCTGTAGAGAGTAGCATCAGATAGTGATTCGCCATCATGAGAATTGAGGCGACAATTATACTCAATAGGTGTGTTGACTATCTTGCTATCAGTGATACTAGCTCGAGACATCAGATCGGAAGTATACTTGGCATGAGTAAGATAATAACCATCTACATAAGATGAAACTTCTAAACCAAGAAAGTAATTAAGAGGGTCGAGATCTTTCATTTCAAATTGAAAGTGCTTTAGATCCTGAATACCCTGCATATCATCACCTGTAATAATCATATCATTGGCAATCTAGTAGAAATAGTAATACCATGATCAAGCGAATCTCGGAAAAGGATTGTATCAAAGAACTGCACGAAAACCATCTTTGAGAGATAAGTAGAAGCGAACTTTACGAAATAGTACTCGAGGCTTGTTTAAGACATAGGTATGCTACCATAGTGGGCATACTACGTGATGGAACCGGAGAATGAATAATAGGAGAAGCTTCATATAAAACTTCCCTGCAGAGTTCGCCATTAAGAAAAACATTTTTTGACATCCGTGAAGAAGCGTATTTGCGAGTCGCATAAATGGCAAAGAGTCATGACGGAAAGAAAGTAAGTCATTGGAGCGAGAATCTCATCGTTATCGATCTGAGCTCAGGTAAAACCACCATGCGTGAGGCGGAGGCCTTGTAGCGATCCAACGATGTCATCCGATCGAGTCTTAATCTTATAATCCCATTTCTGTTGATGCGATTTTCGGAGGAATATCGACGGATCATAACAGTCTTATGTAGTGCATCGACTCTTCTTTCGCTTGGGATTCTTTGCCATAAAGGATTGAGGAAGCCTCACAGAAAGTCGGGTTCTACGGGGCAAAGCGGAAAAGCGATAAGTCGCGAAGATGAGAAGGAATAATAGTTGCGATAGAACAACAAAGTGCATGAAGTCGGAAAAATTTGCGGGATCTAAGTGGAAGCGATATCGGTCGAGCTACTTGTCGATGATGGTGCGGGAGGCTCATCGAGATGCATGAGAAGGGACGCCAATGAAAGGGAAGCTCGGATACGAGGGGATGCTCGGATATAAAGTGGGAGACTCGCCCGGGAAAGGTCGGGGAGGATCGATGGGAAATAGGTGAAATAGGAACATGGGTAGTTGGTAAAACATTTTTGTGTTCCCAAAGACCACATGCCCAGCAGACTTGTTGCTAATGGGATCATAACACTATAGCCTTTTGACCAATTCCATACGAAAAACAACATGACGAGGAAGCGAGGCCCGAGTTTGTTTAACAGAATCTTGGTAGAACAAAATAGACGCATCGAGACTCTAAGTAAGTCATGGGAGGAGACGAGAATCAAACAACATATCATAGGAGTTTGATGCGAACAATGGGAGAAGGACAGATTGATGGTGTAAGCGATCAAACTGGCTTCCCAAGGCGAGAAAGTAGGAAGCGCCCGATAGTAGTAGCCTGAACAACATCAAAGAACATAGCAGGTTTGCTCGATACACCATTTCTTTGAGGAAGTGCCAACCGCAATGAGGAACAATGGTGATATAGAATATAAGTAAATTCATGGGCTTTATATTCTTGGGCATTGTCTGATTTGAAAACTTTGATAGGTTTAGAAAATTGTGTTTCAATCATTTTGGTAAAGTCATGATATATTTGATAAAGTTCAAAACGATTTTTGAAGAGATAAATCCAAGTATATTGGGAAAAATCATGCAATAACAAATAAACGTGACCCACCTTTGAGTAGTAATGGAGAAGGGCCAATCACGTGCGTAATGAATAAGATCGAGGAAGGCATGAAACATTGTTATTAAATATGGTAAAGGGAGATTATTTGCCCCTAAATTAATAGCCTAATCAAACTCTTGTCGAAATTGAACCTAACAAACCCAGAAACTAGTTGTTTTTAAATCTAGAGATAGATGCATATTAGGGGCAAATGTATAGAAGCCAAGAGAAGAGTGCTCTATCTAAATATGATGAGAAACGAGAGGACGGTAGATGAAAGATAAACATGGCCTTGGGCCTACGGAGCGGTCCCGACGATACTGTCTTGTCAGGGAATCCTACGACCACCGGGTAGAAGAAAGTTCAGCGAATAAGTTCAATGAGTTGCTTGACAAATAGAAGATTATGAGTGAGTTGGGAATTTGGTAAACATTGGAGGCTTGACAAACTGGTTTAGAGACATTACGAGATGAGAGACATGTATAGGATAACCATTTGCAATTATATAGTAGGAAAATGAAGTGTGTGAAAGGAGACAACGATAGGAGAAGACATATGATTGCGGCAAGCGGAGATCAAAGAAGCCATGTCGGAGAAGTACGATATCATAGAAGAGTAGTGTTAGATGCCTTTGGAAGATGGAATATGAACGTTGGCTTTATCCTGTCGTCTGCCCATAGAGATAGATAGAGAGTAGGACGGACTTGGGAATGAGATTCCATAGTTGATAATTGAGGCCCGAGTCGAAGCGACAATGTTTTGAAGAATACATTGGCGAGTGCCAGGACTTCATGAATGATCTTTGTTCTTCTGAGCCTTAGATAAGAAGGGGCTTCTTATTGTTATGTCATCGACATTATTCCCTTTGTCTTTGGAAGCGCAGTGATGAACTGCGGAGGGAAAAGCAAAGTATGGTCATGGAACATCGGTTGAAGTAGCAAGAACCGTAATTAAAGTAAATGGGATCGGTTGAAGGCGGTTCTCGTATCGACTAACTTATGAATAACTTGTGGGCCCATTAGTAAAGTTACGATGTAAAATATGACTTATGGCTTATTAGACTCATCATGAAGAGCCCCATTAGAAACTTCAAGTAGTCATCCTTGTTCCCGGTGAACATAGACCCGATTTAGTGTCGTGAGTGAAGCTGGTTGAATCGCAGTTAATTGATCCCCAGTGGATTTTAATTTGGTTTGTGTACACGATGAGTGGTTCACCTAGTTCGCAGTAGTCACAGTAAGTTTCGTGTGAGCTTAAAGTTCTGAGCACCGGCTCGATCGACATCTCACCCAGAGTAACAAGTAAAGTCTCTCAAACTTCTTTGGCAATATCGAGTTTCCAAACTCATCAACAATGGATGGAATATGTATTACGAAACCAAGTGATGATATGATGATTAGCACTTTCCCGATCCTCCAATCAGAATGGCTTAGGTAGAATCGGTTTCTTTGCATGCACTTTTTACAGAATGGGACGGTCACCAAGAGCGTGAAGCCCTGACTTGCTTTCTTTGGGAATGGCTTGTACATGGCTTGAAACCATTGAAGCAAAGTATCTCATAAAAATAACATAGATCGAATGAGAAATTTCATCTGGCATATCTAAATCCAGAATCTGAAAAACGAGCTGACAAAAATGGAGTTAGGACGTGAAAATAAGTCATAATGCACTTGGTCAAATTTATGGTCAACGGTCAACAGTCAATGGTCAATGATCAACGATCAATGGTCAACAGTCAATGGTCAATGGTCAACGATCAATGGTCAACCTTCGCGGTCCAATGGTCAGCGGGCGGTGTGGCGTGGGTCGGTTATCGTTGGCCATTAAACCTACCAGGTTGAAGACATGTGAAGTTCCGCGATGCATGGATCCGGAACGCGCTAGGTTCGCGTGGCGTCGCGTGGATCGGAACGCGATACTGGAACGAGTGGGCGTATGGGAAAAATTAGGGACTTTTGGCGGGGCGTGGGAGTGTTTTTAGCTACCTACTGCACACCGGCATGATCGTCTCGATAAGATCTACCTCTGAATGACATGTAACTTGAGTTTTAAGCTTGCGTAGGAAATAAAGATCAAACAGTGGTGTTCAAAGGAAAAAATGAGTTATACAGTGGCGATAATGCCTAGACCGTAAGAGCAACAGAAGATAAAAAAAAAAAAAAAAATCAGATAACCTGCTCTAATACCATGAAAAAAACTTGAATCTTTGTATATTGGAAAAAAAAATGTATTACAAGTACAAGGCGAAGTCTTATATAAGCTAAGCTATACAAATCTTAAAAAGGAAAATATACAATTGTGATATACATATAATCTAACAACAATCAAGCATTAGTAAAACAATTGGAATGTATGAACACATTATTACTTAGGATTTATGAACTTCAATTATTATCACCTTATCACAAGTCTGAAACTTTCATCTCTGGCTATTGATTTGTGTGTTTTTAAGCGTTGTTTTTGTTGGATTTATGCTCCAGAAGCAATGTGGACCGTTGATCAAGAGCCTTAATTAATAATGGGTCATAGGATCCCCAAGCTAGCTCATTAGATGACATAGCCCATTTAACTGATTATTAAGATACAAGAAGGAGCCCATTTATTGGGCCCAATGTGTTATAAAACCCTAGGAGGATTAGGGTTAGCAATTTATAAATACACTGTTTACTAGCCTCCAGGGTTTTAAGTTTTACATATTATTTTAGAGATTGAGAATCTCAGTAAAAAAAAAAAACCACCTTGAGAGAGTGATGAGTATCTTAAATACTCATTTTATCCCTATGCTTTAGTTAGTTTTTCTAGTGTTTTTATGTTAAATAAGTACCCTAATGCTCTAAAAGTTCATACTTATGATCAGGTCATCCATTTGATGGAATTGTGCAAAATTGGTGGAAAAACTACTACAGAAGCAGCTACTGTATTTTGATGTTTTCAGATATCATATGAGCTCCAATTGAAGAAAGCTATATGTATGAATTCTACACTTCAAGAGCTTTCGGGGATACAGAACACGAAAATTGGAGTTGATGAGAAGTTATGCAAGTTCCAAACCTTGAAGAAAATCAACAAGCATTTACAGCACCTTCCTTAGGAGAGGCTACTGTATTTGACTTTTTTCAGACATCATACGAGTTTCATGTTGCATCGAATCCATATATGAATTAAGTTCTACACTTGAGCTTTCCAGTACGGTACCAAGAACGCAGTAGGAGTTCGTATGACAAAGTTATGGTCTTACAGTTGGAGGCAACGAGGGGGCTGCGGCAACGTCGCGGCGTTGGTTCTCAGCGTCAGCGGCGTTGCGGGCGAAGCATCCCGGCGTCGGCGGCGACAGCTGCGTGACGTCGACTTTCGGGGTTGGTTTGAGTGGATTGTTAGCCATTTGGGCCCATGTGGAGGTTTTAGCTCAAACCATAGGGATCGAGGAGGACGATTTTGAGCGGTTTTTGGACGTTTTGAAGGGAGAAGCCTACTCTTTGGTGGAAACACCACAGGAGCACACATCTTGAAGGGAAAAGCTTGAAGAAGAGATTGAAGAAGAGGAGATGGGGCTTTCCTCAAAATCGTTTATTTTTCATCCCTCTCTCTTTTCTCTTTCTTTTTTGATGGTTTCTTCCACATAGAGATGTTCTAGGTTTCGTTCTAGGGTTTGTCAAACCTAACTGCACTTTAATATGGGATTAGTTTAATTTTTCATTTTATTTTAATATAAGTATGAGAAATTTTATCGAACATTTGCTTTATTTACGCAATAATTACATGTTAGGGTTTGGCCAACGGCATGCCATTGCTAGAAGTGAGATCGAGAGATGATGACTCCTAGGGACATGAATAAAGCAACAATTAGTCAATGTGGCATCAGGGAATAAGAGATATATCTCGGGTTCAAGCGTAGCATTAGGGTTTATACATTTAAGCGTTTGGTCGGTGAGCGAGTCTGATACACCCCTTGGCGAGATAAGGCGGATATATCTCGAGAGAGAATATCTTGTAGGCATATGATCAACCAGCTAGCGTAAATCATATGAAATATTAAATAAATAACTTATTGGGTTAAAATTCATCAAGTGTGACAATTGAAGACCAAAACCTAGTTTTCATAATTAGTGATTTAGCAAATAATATAAGATTGGATTTTCTTTTATTAATCGGAATTCATTACGATTTTAGGTCCAGATAATATTTAAAGCTTAAAGTCAGTACTCAGCACACTTCTCCTCGTGGATCGATATCCGTACTTAGGTACACTATATTACTTGAGGCGACGCGTGCACTTGCACACATAGGCGTACACATTTATACACACCACGCTTTCGGCCTATTAGAGAGAAACAGAAACTGTAAGGTTTAAAAGTGTTTTTCAGATTAACCTTCTAGTTTCTTTTGTAATCAGTGCGCCTACCTGAGATGCATCACGTGAAGGCTAAGCTTGGAAGGTCCTATGGATTCTAGAAGAGATTTTCTACACTACTACAGGTTAGTAATGGGTGATGAAAATATATCTATCATACATTGTATTTAACTGTGCGAAACCTAGCTTCCGCTATTGATGAGTATATAAAATACTCATTACAAACCTAATCTTTTCTTAGTTTTAGTAATGTTTTTATGTCAAATAAGTGCCCTAATGCTCTAAATGTTCACATTTATGATTAGGTGATCCATTTGGCGGGCGGTGCGGAGGTGGAGGCGGAACTGAAAAATTGGAAAATCAGCAAATGGAGCCGCAATAGATTTACCTTTCAGTTTTCTGTATTAATGGGAAATCAAATGGCTCCAAACTACCCAGGAACTACATTTTGGAGCTTCACAAGCTTTCCTTAAGACCAAGATCACTCAATTCGGAATGGGATGAGGAGATACTTTAAGAGTCGGAGCAAAAACAAGGGCGACTGCGGAACACAGCAACCAACCAGTTCTATTCTAGTGCATTTTAAATTTATAAAATGACATCTGATGGAGCTGTGCTTGAGCATGTTTGGATTCCTGACTAAAGATCTTTCGTAGAGTCCAAGAGCGTGCAATTCGGAGTTCGGATGAAGTTATGGCCATTCAAAGACAGAAGTAGTAAGCAACCTGGAGTCTGCCACGCCATTGCGTGGATCCCTCACAGCCCTAAGGTGCGGAGTGATTTTAAGTAGCATGCGCACCGGTATGGGATTTCGCGCACCAGCGTGGGCGGCGAATATGAGCCCTATTTTTGTTTATTTCAAGGCCCATCGAGGGGGTTTGAGTTGGGTATAAATGGGACCTCGTGAGGCATGTGAGGGGACTTTTGGAGAAGAGGAGAAGAAGAGGCAATTGGGTGCAAGGCTTGAGAAGATTGGATTCCACGACATCTCATCGTTTTCCTCGACTTTGAATTCTAATGCGTATTTTCTTCATCTCATAATGTTTCTAAACTTCTAAGCTAGGGTTTATGATGCGCTTTGACTACACATCATGGATGAACTTTAATCTTTCAATTATATAGCGTAATTCTTGCGATTGTTGGTTACCTTATTTCTAATTTGATTACATGTTGATATTTGGTCGTATTTACATGTATTAGGCTAGGAGCTTTGAGGTTGAAAGACGAGAAACTCTAGGGAGCCCGAATAAGGGCATCATACGATCAACCATAGGATAGAGATATCATGGTTTGTATGTGGTAAATAAGGATGTGGGTTAGATCATCTCGAGTTACGAGTTAGAGAGCGAGAGATGCAATAAAACCCGCTCTTGTGATAGGTGCTCAGCGCTCGAGATGTTGATGCATAGAAAGAGATAACCTTACCATGACATTCGCAATTTATAGCTGAATATCATATTAGTTCACCATGGGTGTAGTCGGGTAAAATCATAAACCACAGTGCTCACTAGAGAGAGCGTGAGTGGTCGATTCACTTAATTCGATTCTTAGTTTGATTTAAAGTAGTGACATTAACCATAGCCTAGATAATATTAGGGTAACCTAAGTCGTGTTGACATCCGACTCCTTGTGGGACTGACCTTGACTCACCCCTATGCTACCATTCCACGGCCGGCATTTGCTTGTGAGACGAGTTAATTCTGGTTAACCACTTCTGAGAGCGGTTGTGCGATCAAGTTTTTAAGGCGCCGTTCTTGAGTGATTTTGGAAACGATTAATCGATATTGACGTGGTTGCTTAAATATTACTAGGCAATTTTTTATTTATTTATTTATTTTTATTATTTATTTAGTTATATTGTTAATACATTTTATTTAAGAAACAATTCTATTGGTGGATTTTGTAGTGTTTCAGGGAGTTTCGGTCACTTGTATGCGTAGGCAAGGCAGAGGGGAATTGGTACCCTTTGACTTCCCGAATCAATGACGAACAATCAGCAGTTACGTAAAGAAAGAGATTGTTAGCCTACGCATAGCGCTACCTTGCGAATATAGCGGTAGAAGTCTGACATAATCGAATTTAAGGGAGAATAGAGCGCAGGTGGAAATCAGAGCAATATGGCCCATCGACCAGGTTAATCGACGATGACTGATATGCTATTGGAGGAATTTGCATTACCACCTACAGTCATCTGATCCGTGTCGTAGACCCGATTAATGAATAATTTTTGAATTGAAGAATTTGTGACTCTGGCCTCCCAGGTATTGATTTCACGGGTTACAGTGAAGATCCAGTACTCACTTGACAAGCTTCTTAGAAGTATGCGACAACGTGAAATATAATGGGGTAACATAAGAGGCCATACGACTTAGACTATTTCCGTTATCCTTGAGCGACAGAGCTAAGCAGTGGCTAACTTCCGAACCACCCGACTCCATCATAAGTTGGGCGGATTTGGTCCAAAAGTTTTTGACAAAGTATTGCCCCCTGCTAAGACTGCGCAAATGAGAATAGAGATCATGACTTTGCCCGAAAGGATAGCGAAAGCAACAAACGTTGGGACGGATAAAGGAATTGTTGAGGAAGTGTCCCCATCATAGGTTGACCAGGTGGATGCAGATCTCTGATTTTATCTTGGCTTTAGAAATGCCTATCTGAGGCGGATGATTGATACCTCGGTACAGGTATTTTCTTGAAGAGGACGACACAACAGGCTTTCGACTTGTTGGATGGGATAGCGACGAACAGTTCTCAATGGTCGCAAGAAAGAATGGTAAAAGGAAACGGAAACAATGGAGTAAATACTGATGTGTTTTCTAATTTAGCGGCCGCGAGGTTTGGTTGCTCACTAGCGATTCTGAGTCGACCAAGCCTCGGCCCGTGCCATCGGACTAGTTCGGTGCTATGTGAAATTTGCGGTGGATCGCGCAGGACAATGGAATACGGTCGGGGCGAATGACATTGGAACAAGCCCACGATATATAGCTAGGTACGATATTATTGTGAGAATCATATGTAGGCAACAATTTTCGAATTCGGGGATGGAGAAATATCGAGAACTTTCCTTGGAAGAATACCAGGCTTCGGGGCAACCAATGCAAAGCAATATTGACGAAAGAAGAGTAGACCTAGAGCCTTAGCTCATATGATGGCGTCTACATCTGCTTTCATGAATGAGGCGAAGGTAATTTCAAAACCAAGCTTCAGCGGTACAAACAATCAGCGATTCTGAGAATCAAAATTGACTCATAAACCTAGAAATACGGATGGACGGATAGCCGCAATGTTATGCGAGAGAAAGACCTCAAGGTTCATTGCCAAGCACTTGAGTAAATCCCGGGGGAGAGGGGGAAAGGAACACTGCATAGGCAATTACTGCACGAGGAAATTGGAGGGTAATGGGTACCGGGACCCCACAGGTGATAGTATGAGAACTAAAAGCGGTCGGACCCGCGGGATGAAGAAAGGTCAATGTGGAGCGGAAGATGGGGAGTTGTCCCGACTGGCAGTTCGGTAGGAAGCAGTCGGAGGTAGAAGGTGGATAAACCCGGCCTCACAAGATCCGACTCCATTCATCCCATACCGCGAGAGATTGAAGTAAGCAGCGACGAGTTCACAAAATTTATGGAGGTGTTTAAGAAAGCTGCAGATCAACATCCCCTTCGCAGTCTTATTTGGAGCAAATGCCAGCCTATCTTAAGTTTATGAAGGACATTTATCGAAGAGAAAGAAGGTTGGAGGAATATGAGACTATTACTTTTGTGAGGAATGCGTGCTATAATACAGAAAGTTACCTCGAAATTAAGAGATCCGGGAACTTAACCATTCAGTGCACATAGGTAATGCGGTTTTAGAAAGCATTATGTGATCTTGGAGCCTGCATTAACCATGCCTCTTTCCATATTCAGAAGATTGAGCTCGGGAAGCTAAACCAACAACAATCACCCTTCAGCTAAGCGGATCGATCATTAGAGCATCAGAGAGGTGTGAAGATATCTTAGTGAAGGTTGATAATTCATCTTCCTGAACTTCATTGTCTTGGACATGGAGGAAGATAAGAGATACCTATCATCCTGGGTAGGCCATTTTTAGCCACTGGAAGAGCTTGGTGACGTGCGAGAAAGGTGAGCTAAGGTTGGAGTGCAGGGATGAGGAAGTTAGATTGATTGTGTTCCGGCGATAGACACCCGGTAGTGACTCTTGCTACCGTATTGAGAACATTGAGGCTATAGTGTCTAACCATGAGGATACCAATGATCCCTTGGAGACTAGCCTCCTACAGGTTGATCCTTTAGAACTAGACGATGAAGCAAAAGCGTATGTTCAATGGATGAATTCCTTTGAAGAGAACCGCAGGAAATATTATGAGCCTCTTGGAGAAAGTATGAACAAGTCAATACCATCTATTGAAGGCACCACGGCTTGAGCAGAAGCTTGACTACCGAGCATTTGCGGTATGCACATTGGGAACTCTTCACGTACAGTCATTATCGATCACTAAATGAAGCCCAAGAGGAAAAGTTGTTGAGGGTATTAAGGGATCATAAAGCTGCGATTGGATGGTCACTAGCCGATTTGAAAGGAATTAGACCTGCTATGTGCATGCACCGTATCTTGTTAGAAGGCAGTTTACAAATGAGTCGATGGAAACGCCCTGAAGAAATTTGAATCCTGATGAAAGAAGTCGTGAGAAAAGAAGTTAAAATGGTTAGATAGAGGGTAATCTGTATTC
Source organism: Tetrastigma voinierianum (assembly GCA_016808115.1). Taxonomy (NCBI): domain Eukaryota; kingdom Viridiplantae; phylum Streptophyta; class Magnoliopsida; order Vitales; family Vitaceae; genus Tetrastigma; species Tetrastigma voinierianum. The sequence goes on along the minus strand of JAEQBH010002398.1, from coordinate 180,238 downwards.
CGACTGACCATTGGGTAAGCAGGGTGCAAGTAGTTCCAAGAAGGGTGGTTATGGTATTATAGGCTGAAAATGATGTTTTGCTTCCTTGAAGCAGTGGCCCCGGATGGAGGATGCGTGACTACGAAGGCTAAATCCGGTACAGTAAGGACCATTCCCTCTTGCTTCTTGGACCGGATCTTTGGATAGATTAATTTGGACATGATTATTATTATTGTTTCCTAGATGGATACTGCGGGCTACAATCGGATAGCTATACCTTTTGGGGATCAAGATAAGACAACCTTCACTTGTCCACACATGGGACATTTGCATTCATGGGGATGCCTTTCGGGTATGTAATGCCAGTACTTTTCGGTGTATGATGGCAATATTCTCGGATATGGTGGAAGGGACCAATTGAGTATTCATGGATGATTTTACATTTGTGGGATTATCATTTGATGATTGCCTTGAAAACTTGAGAGCTGTGCTAAGGAGATGTGAAGAAACCAACCTAGTGCTCAACTGGGAGAAGTGTCACTTCATGGTACGAGAAGGTATCGTTCTGGTCACCAAGATTCCCGGCGAGGGTATTGAAGTGGATATAGCGAAGGTAGGGAACTGATTGAGATTGCCACCACCATACGTGAAGGGTCGGGTTTTACGGGACATGGGGATTCTATAGGGGTTCATAAAAGACTTCTCTAAAATAGCTAGCCATATCAACACTTACTTGTCTGGGAGTAGTGTTCACTTTTGATGAAGGCGGTCTGAAGAGCAAGCCTTTATGACAACCCATGATTAGGCATCGCCCTTTGGTGATATTGATGCGAGTGACTTCGCGGTGGGAGCAGTGTTGGGTCGAGAGAAAGAAAGACAAAAGTCTTAGGCCATCTGTATGCTGAAGTAGGACCTTAAATGTGAGGCCTGAGTTCAAGCATACCACACTTAGAAGAACTCTTGGCTGTGTCTTTGCATTCGACAAATTTAGACCATGCCAATAAGCGACAAGGTAGTGTTATGCGATCACTTTCGGTATGGAAATATCTCATGGATAAGAAGGCTAAGCCAAGGCTAATCAGGTGAATTTAATATCCAGAGTTTGACCTCGAGATTAAAGACAAAAAGGGAACAGAGAATCTGGTTGCGGATCATCTATCCAGACTTGAAGGGCCTATTAATGAAGTACAGATTAATGACAACTTCCCAGATGAAGCGTATTGGCCCGTAATCGGTAAGTCACGTGCCTTGGTTTGGCGACTATGTCAACTATTTGGTTGCTAAGGTGATTCCCCAGGTTACATACCAACGGAAGAGAAATTCTTCTACAGGTTGAAGCATTATTATTGGGAGAACTGATCCTCTATGAACAATGCGGACAGTGTAGAAGATGTGTGCAGGAAGAGAGATGGGTGGCATGGTAACCATTGTCATTCTACTAGGAGTGTGGAGGACACTTTGGGGGAAATAGGACGACCCTTAAGGTTCTCCCAATCGGGCTGCTGTGTGTCTGTTTAGAGATGCCCATTCTTATGTATCATCATGTGATAGGTGTCAACGAATGGGTAGTATATCTAGGAGAGATGAAGCACCCTTGAAAGGTATTCTTGAAGTTGAACTGTTTGATGTATGGAAGTTGATTTCCTTAGAATTTGATATCTTCCTACAACAACAAGTACATTTTACTAGCCGTGGATTATGTATCAAATTGGGTGGAAACAATTGCTACTCGAACAAATGATGCTAAGGTGGTGCTTAAGTTCTGAGAATATCTTCCTTGATTCGGAACGCCTCGAGCCTTAAGTGATGAGGGTAGCCACTTTTGTAATAAATTGGGTTGAAGAATTGTTGTTGAAGTATGGCGTCAGACGCCAGTGCCCTAGCCTATCATCCCCCGAGCCCGATGGGATGGCGGTATCAACGAGAGAGATTAAGGCGATCATCGAGGAAGGCAGGTGAATTCTTCGAAAAGATTAGGCAAATAAAATCGATAATGCTTTATGGGCATGCGAGCGACACACAAGACCCCGATAGGCATGTCCCCTATAGAGTTTAGTTTTTGGCAAAGCTTGCCACCTTCCAGTGGAGCTTGAGCATAAGGCCTATTGGGCGACTCGACAGTTGAATATGGAAATGAAAGCAGTTGGAGAAAAGAGGTTACTTCAATTAAGTGAACTAGATGAATTCCGAAATGAAGCTTATGAGAATGCGGGGATTTATAAGGAAAAAACTAAGGCATTGCATGATAAGCACATAATAAGGAAGCACTTTACACCTGGCCAACAGGTTTTGTTGTTTAATTCAAGGCTTAGGTTATTCCCGGGAAAGCTAAAGTCACGATGGTCCGGCCCATTCATTGTAAATCAAGTGTTCCCGTATGGTACCATTGAAATCACACACACCCAGGACAAAGGAACTCACATTTAAGGTATTAAGCGGGCAAGGGTGAGAGCCGTGCTGGCGGGAATTCAAAGTGGAAACGTCTCTATCATAATAGATGAAGCAAACACAAAGGAAAGATCGACCTTGTGAGCGGTGTAGAGTTCATGAGATACGGAAAGTCGAGTAAGCGACGTTAAATAAAGCGCTTCTTGGGGCAACCCGAGCATAGGAGTTTTTCTTTATTATTTTATTTATTTCTTTTAATTATTATTATTATTGTTATTTATTCCCTATTATTTTCTTTTCTTAAAGTAACTTCACATTTTCATTGTTGTCTATGTTAGGATTGAGTTTGGTTTGCTTTTATTTTACAAAGTCATGCATTGATGAAGACTTGGATAACTAATTCATCTCATATGTTTGCGGGGAAATTCAAGTTCTTGAGCTTTAAACCCCGGGGAAATACCTTGTGCATCAAATTGCTTATTTGTGTGATATAACAAAACTAAGAACCAGAATTTTGAAGCCTCGGGCACCCTCCTGCGTGAATCCCTACGCCCATTTACATATCATCATGCCTTGGCGTAAAACACCCGCAATAACGTGTTACGGTGAGAAGAACACCACCGGGCGCGACGATCGTGGTCCATACCAGAAAAGTATTGGCTCACTCAGTACAGTTCTCTTCAATTTCATGGCTACGACCCCGCGATCGATATCATCGCCTGTCGGCATCACCCACCGCAGCGAGCAAAGGCGCACCGGCGTGCCTACGAGTTGGCGACCACAAAAATGCCGCGCGGCGACATCGTGCTCCGCGCACCCGGCGTGGGATCCGGCTATCTTCTTTGTATAAATCGAGAAGCGACACATTTTCTTTTGTCTCTCACATTCAGTTTCTCATCCGGATGCAGTAGCTATCCCCTCCTCACAAACCAGAAAACTTGTTTGTACAAAAAAATTACGCACTCATCTTCCAAATATCCATGCTTTTCTCACCATGATACACCTTTCTTTGATAAATTTTCACTCTTAACATTTCCCGAATGCGAGCTCACCATTCCTAAAGAAACATACCCTCACCAAGCTTGAAGGGCCTCCATCAACCATTGTTTCCAAACTTCCATGGAAGAAAAGGAGGACAAAATTTGCAAGTCATTTGGGTAAGAACTCCAAGTTATCGAGTATTGAAGTTGATTAGAGACATTGGAGAATTGATTGGTTGTATTTTGGGCAAACATAACTCAACTTAGTGATGTATTTTAACAAGCTCGACACAGTGACCACCCAGTGTTTATTTGATGAAATGCATCAATGAGTTGGGAGGCTCATTAAAGCTTGTTTATTTGGGGATTGAAGTACTCCCGACTTGAGGCTTAATTGAAAGTGATCTTGCATCGATTATGGCACCAAGAAAAGCAAAGTCCTCTAGAATCCGTGGTCGTTCTACATCGTCTCCACGAAAAGAAATTGAAGACAAGTTTGTCACACTTCAATGTGCTGCAATTTTCATCTTCGCCATGAAAACCCGAATTAACTTTCATCTTGGAAAGGGATTCCAGACCTCCTTGGAAATTCGCACAAGTAATTGAGTAGGGGTGGGACACCTTTGTTTAAACCGCACAAACCCGACCATGGCCCATGATAGTGAAGAGTGCAGCGAACCTTCAGAGCATAGGGATAGAAAGGGTGTTTGTAAGAGGTAAATGGGTCTCGTTTCGAAGAGGCATGTGCCTTTTCTATGGTTCTAAAGATGTGGATAACTCGACCTTCAATGTTCTCCAACGAAAGAAGTCCAGTTATGATTCTGTATATCCTTCCTCACGATGGTAAGGGGACTTGGAAGATCGATGCCTCAATCCAGTAGTAAAGTTCTTCCTAATTCTATGTTGACATGGATGGCAAAACTATGGCATATTTTATAGCACATAACCTCCATTCCTCGTAATATTTACGAGGTAACAAAAGCTAAAGCTATTTGTATACGCCGTAATAAAGAACATTCACTTTGATGTTGGAAAAATGATAGAAAGACATTTTGAGTAATATCGGTACGATGCACAAAAACCTTTGGGCACCAGGCGTTGATTCTTGCTTGTGTCACAACACAAGGTAATGGTGGGATCGATGAAGAGGATACAACCCATGCTCCCATTGGTGAGAGCGACATTGAGGGGAAAAAAGACAACCCCAGCTTGACTCGAAGGTTAGCATGATTTCCGAGGGACGTGCGAGAGTTAGACGAGAGGCGCCCGTGAACCTTCATTCCCGAATATGTGATACGGAGGCCCCTTCTGGTGCACCTGCAGTGATGTGCATGAACAACTCCATGAGGCATTCTCGAACCGGCATAAAGCGGTGCAAATTCTTGATGCGCATTTGGTTAAACGGTCGTGTTCCCATTTCGTGGGCCAGTATTACTGACCGTAGACGAATATCATTTGTCGAGCATGGGGGCCTCGACGCCTCTGTCAGGAGGAAATTTGGCATCACCGAGGTCGGTCGCCGGGATATTTCTGAGGGTGCCCGGCCTCAGTCTGCCCCATGGCGGGATCCTCATCCTTCACCATGATTACCGGGGAGTTTCCATACCACATGCTTTAACTTTTATATTTTTTCCACGCATCATTGCGGACAACGTGTCCTAAGTTTGGGGGAGCTTATGGATGTTATCCTAGTTAGTGCTTAATTGTTTGTTTATCATGCATGTTACTTAGTTAGTCGTGCTAGTTGCTAGGTTGTTATTTTCATGTGATTTTCTTTCTTTCTTTTATTTGTTTTGTGCTTCGTATGAGTGAGTTTGATGCTTTCTTTAAGCTAGTTGAAGGAGTCATTTGAACACAAACAATTTTTTTTTAAAAAAAGGGCAATAGAAAGTGGATGGGACCCTTATTTTTTGTGTCTGGAATTGTGAGCTTACTTGGTGGGTGACTTAGTAGTCCTCCCTTGTGCTTCAAGAAACTATTTCTCAAGGAATCTATCACACACACACTATTGGTCTCCTTTGTATACCTTGGCTCAAAACCCTTTTGTCTTTAATTCAACTAGCCTTGGAAGATTCTAACCACCTAGGTGATGGGACACCTTTGCAAAGAGGATTGCCATTAGACCCAAATCACTTTCAATTATAAAAAATAAAAATAAAAAAAAAAAAAAAAAGAAGAGAAAAAACAAAAAAAAAAAAAAACAAAAGAAAAGAAAAATAGACAAAAAGTTGCTTGTGAATAGAATAAGTGGGATCATTGATCGGAATCAGGGCAAAGTCGAGGGGCGCTACAAGCCTTCAATGCCACGAGCGGTAGGCGAAGAGTCGGTGACTTCCTTGCTTTCGCTACATGGGACGAGAAGATGGATCATTCCTGACCTAGGGCTGTGAGGTTTGGTTGAGTGTTTGGGGTGAAGTTTGAGGGGTACTGAATGCTCGGTGCCCTTAACCAGCGGTGGGAGTGCCAATGGATCCATACAGGGAACACTCATCTAAAACTTTTGTAGTTTTCTTTCATTTTAGGTACTTAAGTAATCTTTAGATGCTTTAGGTCTATATAATAAGGTGCGTTCCTATCCTTTTCTTTGTTAGCTTTTCCAAACGGTGAGTTGAGCTTAAGTTTGGGGGTGTTACCAGGCCTTGTATACACTCGAGATCATGATGTCACTTGCACTTAGACTCCTTGGGAAAGGTCATTGAGAACTTTGGGGGGTTGACTTTCTTTGTTCACCATGCTTTGTTTGGTCATGTTCTCTAGAAAATTTAAAAATTTAAGGATCCTAAATTTTGGTTGAAAGTGCTCATATTGATAAATTGTGTTCATAGCGACTCTTCCATTTAGCATCTTGCTATCACACTTATCTCATTGTTAGTTAGTTCGGGTTATTTTCAATTTTCTTTCGTTGCAAGTGGGTCTGCTGCTTGGGACAACGAAATTTAAGTTTGAGGGTGTGATGGTATATAAATACTCGTACAAACCTAATCTTTCTTAGTTTTAGTAATGTTTTTATGTCAAATAAGTGCCTAAATGCTCTAAATGTTCACATTTATGATTAGGTGATCCATTTAGGCGGGCGGTGCGAATTTGGAGCGGAACTGTGGTAGGAAAATCAGCAAATGGAGCACAGCAAGATTTTACCTTTCAGTTTTTCTGTATTAATAGAAATCAAATGGCTCCAAACTACCCAGAACTAGTTCTGAACTGCAAGCTTTCCAACAAGACCAAGATCACTCAATTCGGAATCCCGGATGAGGAGATGCCTTTTCCAGGAAGTGGAAGCAAAGCAAAAGAGGCGACTGCAGACACAGCAACCAACCAGTTCTATTCTAGTGCATTTTAAATTTATAAAATGACATACGATGGAGCTGTTCTTGGTATGTATGGATTCCTGACTTCCAGATCTTTTCCGTAAAAGTCAAGAGCGTGCAATTCGGGTTCGGATGAGGGAGTTATGGCCATTCAAGGCAAAGCAATGCAGCTTAACACGATCTTACGCGCTCGTGGGTCCTCGCCCTAGCGTGCCAGGTGATTTTACGGTGCTCGCACGCACCAGCGTGGGATTTCCACGCACCAGCGTGGGCGTCGAATATGAGCCCTATTTTTGTTTATTTCAGGCCCATCAAGGGATTTGGGTTGGGGCTATAAATGGGACCTCGTGAGATTTATAATGGGGGACTTTGGAGAAAGAAGAGGGAGAAGAAGAGGCAATTGAGTCTGAGGCTTGAAGGTGGATTCCACGACATCTCATCCCGTTTTCTTACTCGACTTTGAATTCTAATCTGTATTTTCTTCATCATAATGTTCTAAACTTCTAATTTAGGGTTTATGATGTAACTTTGACATTCACACATCATGGATGAACTTTAACTAATTATATAGCGTAATTCTTACGCGATTGTTGGTTACCTTATTTCTAATTTGATTACATGTTGATGTTGGCCATTATTTACATGTATTAGGCTAGGGCTTTGAGGTTGAAGGCGAGAAACTCCTAGGGAGGCGAATAAGGGCATCATACAATCAACCCGTAGGATAGAATATCATGGTTTGTATGTGGTAAATAAGAATTTGTAGGTTAGATCATCTCGAGTTCTGGAGTTAGAGGCGGTCTGGCCAAAACCCGCTCTTTGTGATGGGTGCTCAACGCTGAGAGGTTGATGCATAGAAAGATAACCTTACCATCAACATTCGCATAAATTATATTGAGAATATCCCTTATTGGTTCACCATGGAATGGCAGTGGAATAAAATCATAAACCACCAGTGTACACTAGAGAAGCGAGTCGTTAGTCAATTCACTTAATTCGATTCTTTAGTTTGATTTAAAGTAGTGACACATTAACATAGCCTAGATAATATTAGGGTAACCTAAGTGGGTGTTATCAAACTCCTTGTGGGGCGACAGCTCACCCACATACTACCGAGAGCTACGACAGCGTACACTTGCGCGAATAGGATTAATTCTAGTTTAACCTTATTAACTACAGCAACAATACCTCGTCGCCTATACGATTCCCGCAATTCGAGATAAGAGCCAGGTTGAATCGGCGCGCAGGATAGATTGAACCATAATTTTATTTCTCATGTATATGTGATATATGGGGATATATGACACCTAGGATTCTATTATTTATGTTATTTATAATTTTTACTATGAATGAATGATTGGTTTCTCATCTTTAATCCATGGTAGATTTTGCTTGCATATTTTTTTGGGGGATGTAATAATATATAACTCATAAGATTAGGTTTCCTCCTTGATTTATTTATTTATTTATTTTTCCTGCAATTTTATTTGAATTTTTTTTTATATGTAAATTCGGATTTATTAAAAAAAAAATGTAAAAGGGGTACTGCATTGTCAGAATGGGCTGATTTTTTGTAGGATGGTTCCTCAGACAGTTCTCTACCTACCTATAAAATTTCAGGACAATCCTGACTTTGTGGCGGCTTCTGTGCGGTCAAGCAAGGCCGTTCAGACACAGTGAAGATGTTGTGTTTTTTGCTTTTCACTAAAAACCCTAAAAGTCAATTTAATCTCCAGCCCACACCCCATGGACTTATGCACCCGGCAGCAAGATGTGCCATATATCAAGTTAGCTTTTCGCCCTATCATTGTAATTTTCTTTCTAAACCAATGGATTGTGCATATTAATTATTCATATTTATAACTCAAGTAAATTATATGGATATAACATGAAGTTATGTGCTTAATATGCCATTTAGAATAGGTGGTGCCATATAATCGCATCATTTGATATATATGATGCGCATAATAATATTTTGCTTTATCTAGATAATATTATGGAAAACCTTAATTAATTGATAATAAAAATATTAACTGCTGTGGCGGTTAAAATTAATTTAATTAATTCGAACTCCGTGCCCATTAAGGTCCAATAATAAAATGGTTATGTGATACCCCAACTGATAAGCATGTCCGATTTTATCGACGTGATCTAAAATAATTTCAAAATTTTAATAAGGTTGTAATGCCCAACGTCAACAATGCTTAGATATTAAAGCATAATTTCAAATTAAATTAAGAATATTACATTCAAATTCCATTAATATTAATAACCCTCCTAATCCAGGCTCGTCAATGTTATTAAAGGCCCAAAAAGAATATTGAAAATAATTGTTGTTTTTTTTAAAAATCAATTTTGAATGGTGTGTGTTATGTTATCTAGAAGGTTCGCCTAAGGAGGCGTGCTTTAAGGAGTCTCGAGACCCACCTCACCTTCCCCCCGAGCTAACTTAGTAGGACACTAGATAGCTTCATGTTCAGTTTTTCTTAGCTTATTACAAAATGTCTCGCCCAACGTAGTATTTGTAATAGAAACTAAATTATTGTTGCAATAAACATTAATAATAAGTAGTTTTAAGGATCTACATATCGTATGTTTGTCAGGTGGATTACGTGTTAATAAATGCTTTTAATTTAAAATACATCCTTAATCCCTTCTGTAGCCTACAATTTTGAGTCAAAAGCCATCGATGGAAATATTAATCTACGCCTATGGAAAAACCAATCTTTACATTGTCCTTGGATTTCGAGAATAAAAATCATTACAACAACTCCAAAAACCCCAGAGCCCACCGCTAATGCTTCGTAGGAAACTAAGAAGCCGTGACCAAGCAGATCGGGCAACCCGCAACACGATAGCTCGCCGTTATATTCTTGCCGCTGCACATCCTCGCGAAGTGAAATTAATGATCTGTGAGAGTGTATTAGAAATAATTTAGACCTAGATGAGATGTTTGGTTAAAAGTAGCAACATCATAGACAAGGCAAATGCATGGCACTAATGAACACCGTATGACTCCGAGGAAATGTGCTGACCATCAGTTTCAAAATGACGGGGGCACACGCATCGCTGAGGTGGTGGTAGCTGCCGGATCAAGAGATGAAGATCGATTACGATCCCAGAATCTCTACCCAATAGCTTTGGTCAATTCAAATGAATTATAATATGAACAAATCAAGCTTACTCTCGTTGAACTTATGCACGAGCCTCGAGAGTGCCAAAAGGCTCCTCGTGGAAGCAGAAGTGCTTGACATGCCGAAAGCTCTTCAAAACCTAAAGGGAAACTCTAAGGTGGAAAGAAGCAACAAAAGCGTATGAAACAAAGTCCAAATTATCAAACCAACCGCAATGAAGAAGCCGAAGGCGTTAAGCCGCGCGATGTAAAGGTCACCTGAAGAAGGATTGCCCAAAACCGTAATACCGGGTAGTATAAATAAGTTACTGAGGCTTGTTTAAGGGAGAATTACAATGATAAATGGATCATTGATTCAGAGCCACTAACCATGTTTGTTACTTTTCGCAGTTGGTTCAAACAAAGTGTTCTACCCAAGAAAGGACAAAGAAGCTGTCGGGAAACTGTAAAGGCGTTCCGTAATGGCAAGAGGATTCAGTGGAGTTATGTTTGGTCAATAAGACTTTATGTTTATCGATCGCTTATTTGTTCCACGGCGGAGGAATTTGGCTTCGCGAAGTTGTTTAGTTGAAATATGGCTTAGTCAGCTATGTTTTAATTCTCGCCAATAAAGAGTAATAACGCTTTTATTCGTCTTCGACATGATAAATGATATATTTTAACCCTATGTCCTATAGTATTAATGCTATTGAAAATACCGATGATGAACAATTTCATTTATCTAATAAAAAGGAAGGTTTCAATGAAACCCGATGTGGCATTTACGATCGGTCATATTAATTTAAAATTCATGGTTCGTTAAAGTGGAATTTTAAATTTCGATCTTTGAACCTATACTGCATGTGAACTATGTTTAGAAGGTAATGACAAAGAGGCCTTTCAAGGCCAAAGGAAATCGTACACTATACGCTTGGAATTGGTACACACCGATGTATGTGACCAATGAGCCGCTCAAGCTCGAGGCGTATGAGCATTTTTTATCACATTTACCGGATGACTACTCAAGATATGGTTATGTTTACCTAATGCGCCATAAGTCCGCTTTGATAAATTTCGAGAGTATAAGGCGCGCGTAAAAGCACTGCGTCCATATCAAGCAACTTCACCCGACCAGGTGGTGAATACTGCGGATGTAGCCGAAACGCGGTGGTGTAAATGTACGCCTATGTGCGCAAGTGCACGCTGCCGCCTCAAGTAATATAAAGGTACCAGTGTACTAGTATCGATCCACAGGAAAGATGAATTGACTACGTGTAGACCTCGCTTTAGACAACATCTCAATAAATGACTAAGAGAGAATTTACGCACTAACCGTGAACTAAGTCATCGGGTTTTGTAATTGATAATGTGGGAACCTAGGTTAAACTTCCCCCACATTCGATGGATTATCTCCTAAAGATGTTTATTCGATTGTTTATACATAACAATACAGGTGATCTTGCTCTACGAGATATCCTCTCTCGAGGTATATTCGCCTATTTTTATTTCAGAATAGAATCGAGTATATCTCTCTATCTCGACTCCCAGATCTTAAAATGCTTAATGTTCAACCCCAAAACCACCTTCAAATCGGAATATCTCTATTAATCTCGACCGCTTAAAAGGCTACTCTACCTGCATCCCTCGAATACGCTCATCTCTCGACCCTGGATTCAAGCAAGTATGTTAATATTGGCCAGATATTATCATATAATTAACATGTGTATAGAGCGTATGTGATAAATTAACAACAATCGATTAATGAAAGGTTAAATTTAATCCATCAGTTCGTGATGTGGTTTGATGTAACCCTAGAAATGAGTTTAACATCATGAAAGAAAGAAACAAAATATGTAATGTGAAGAACATCCTCATGTGATCCAAAATAATCAAAACAATAAATTAAAACCACGCAAAAATCCACGAGATCCTCGTCCGCTCGTGTCTCCACCTCGCACTCGGGTCGCACGCTCTTTCAATGCCCCAAAATCCCGAGCCCCCTCGCACGCACGACGAGGATGCGATTGAGCCGACGTCGCGACGCGGTGACGCCACACGCGGCGACGCCGCTGACGCGGTGACGCCGCCGACGCGGTGATCGGTCGATCACCCCCATCGCGGATTCGCGGACGTCGCTGACGCGGAGACGCCGCGACGCGGGCGCTGACTTCCTCAGATGCTCCTCATTTCTCCAAACGGCCTTAAGTAGTTCTTTCGCCTCATCATGCCCGTATTCCAAAACAAAACTAAATAATAATCTAACACTAAAATTATATAAATAACGCCAAATCAACATGAAAATGCAAGACTGACGCTGGAGTATAATCTGAAGTGTTTTAAGTAATCACACCCCCAGGTCCACTTTCGCTTTCGTCAAGCAAGAACCGACTCTAAACCGGACACACACCCGACACTATGCAACTCACACTAAGACAGTAATGCCATGTCAAAATAGGATCACCTGGATCGATTCACATACCCACCGTTACCGATAAAGTTCAATGAAGGCATACGCATACTTGACTTTCTGGGTGACTTCGACTGAGGTATGTGAACTCCACTAGTGCATCCACTCCCATAGTGTTCAATGGTCGCTCCCAAACCCTACGTGCCTATGGTAGGTGACCTCCGTGACATGCCCGGGAAGTCTCGATACTCCCCAAACTTAAGTTCAACCCACCTATTAGAAGACCGAACTAGACAAGGATAGGAACGCACTCCAATTATTCATGTCTACATATCTAGAATTTCCTATGTACCAAAAAACAAAATGGAAGAAGACCTAGTGCCAAGAAGTTTTAGCTAAGTGTTCCTCAGAGCGGATCCATCGTGACTCCCCACCACAAGGCGGCACCGCATTAAGTTCCCTTCAAACTTCACCTCGAACACTCAACCAAACTCGATGGCCCTAGTCACGTGAATGATCCATCTTCAGTCCTTATGTAACGCGCTGAAGTCACGACTCCTGGCCATTGCTCAGTATTGAAGCCGATAGCCCTCAGACTGCGCTCCTGGATTCCGATCGATGATCCCATTTATTCTATGCATATGCCTATTTTTATTTCTTTTCTTTTTCTCTTTTTCTCATGCTTTAGATTTTTCTGTCAGCTCGATGGCAATCCTCTCGTTTAGGTGTCCCATCACTCAAATGGTTCGAATCTCCTTAGGTCAGTCGACTTTAGTAATAGTTCTGCATTTATGCATACTTCCGATCGTCACTAAGGTGTGAGTGTGATGAAGTTTTGAGAATCCGGTTTCTTCGATCATTCCTAGGATTGGTTCACTAGCCTTTTTCAATCTATTCAATCTAATTAATGAGCATCAAACAAATGTATGTATCCGAACAAATCTATAGTGAACTCAATCTAAAACTGATCCTCAATTTTCAACACATGGCACAACCGAACGCACTACTACATTATGCATGAATATCCTAAAACAAACAAACAACTAACAACCGACTCACCAACATAAGCAAAATATGCGATGCACAATAACTCAAACAAATACTAACACTACCTACAATCGTACGCAATACTAAAACAAACACAACCCAAATGCGAACAACTAACAAATACTATAAACTACTAAAACTAAAAACAACGCAAATAAAGCAAAGGATAAACAAACATAAGATTCGAACAAAAATTTCAACAAAGATCCAAAGGTCCCCACCGGTAAAATAAAAACAAAGAGGGTAAGGGACTCCCCGTAGATCATCGGCGGTATGGTGGCTGCGGGTCGTGGAAAGCTTAGAGCCGCAGCCGCCTCGCATACTGGCCGCCGCCGTAATGATGGCCTGACAAGCCGTGAATCAGGCGCATGCCGCTGACGCCAGCCGCTCCATGTCTCAGTAACGAGGACCGGCAGCTCTCGGTTCATCCCATAACGCGCCAAAACGCCGCGAGTGAGAAAGGACCGCCCCACATCGGGGAAGTGACTAGAGGGACGGCCGTCGAGGCCGCGGGTGGAGGTGGCAGGTCGAGACAGACTGCCACGTCCTCCCGGGTGTCACCCAAATCCATAGCGAGCCCGGGAGACCGGAAGCTCGCCCTCGGTCTCCCGAGGGCTCATGGCCCGAGTCATAAACCTCAGTTTCGCGGACACCGTGTGTCCTGGCCAATCGATATGGTCTTAACTGGGTGAAGCCAGGCCTCACTGTGTCATAGCACCCCGCTTTTGCTCGCACAAGCCAACATCAGTGGTGCCCTGTGTTCATTTTCAGATCCCGCTATGGAGGATGGCATCCTCGATAACCTCGCCCAACGCCAAATGGTATATCCCAAGATAGCGTGAAGTCAGCAAAGGAGCGCGGCAAGCCACCACACACATTCGCCGCTTCAGAGGCACGCCAAGTGATAAAGTGATGCCACACCTAGGGAATGTAGCCAAATGCTCGGGCTCAAATTTCATCATGCGGCTCGCAAGTATCGATCCGCTTACTCACCCCACTCGTCAACACTGATGACCTCATGGTAGTCGTGGTGCTCATGAGTCGATCAAAGGCCCTATGGATATGCTCGAGGCCATAGGTAGAAGTACACGATCTCACAAATAGTCGACTGAATACACCCGCACCCGAATCTGAGAGGACGTTGATGGCTGAGGTCATGTAGAATTCTAACTACGCCTACGGGCACCGGGCTTGCGGGGTCGGGCACAAAGCACGCCAACCTCGCCTCGATAGTTTTGCTAAAAAATCGTCAGGGTGGTGAAACCCTTCCTAAATTAAGGATCTATTTGCAAATTATGCTAAACCGATTCATGCAGATCCATACAAACAGGCATATCGAATGTGGGAGCCTGGGCCTCGCCCGACCATTGGGTGTGCAACTTTCGTCGCTTTGCCGACATCCTAAGTTAAACCAAATAACAAACACCTAATATGCACGACAAAAGAAATTAACTAAACACTACCTAAAGACTCAATCAAGACCTAAAGAGGACTCAAAACCCTAATGAATCTAGTTAACCCGAAATGACCCCCTAAAAGACCCTAAAGCTACCCAAAAACACATAGTTAAACCCAAAACGACTATACCCAAGCTGGGACCTGACAAATACGCGGGTGGAGAAGCCACTATGGTCCAAAACCTGGCCAATGTGGGTGACTTGGCGAGGTTTGGCGAAAGCAAAGAGAAGATCTCTTATCTGGCCCAAATAGCCCTACGTATACCGGGCGCCAGCTCGGAGAGCAAAGTGAAAGGCCAAAATGGCCTATTCTCGGGTTTAAACCAGCCTCACGCCGCCATGCGCGCAGGTAATGACCTAATGACGTTGCGACGTGAGAAATCCACGTCGCGACGTGACAGAGGGCTTCATAAATTGACGTAGCGACGTGAGAATACACGTCGCGACGCGACGTAGAGCAGTTAAACCGACGCCGCGACGTGAAAACCACGCCGCGACGCGACGGCAGAGGTAAATTTTGACGTCGCTGACGTGGAACCCACACGTCGCGACGTGACAGAGCTCAAAATGACGCCGCGACGTGAAACTCACGCCGCGACGCGGGCGTGAGCTGAAAACGACGCCGCGACGTGAAATCTCACGGTCGCGACGCGGGCGCAGAAGGTCTCCAAGATAATTTATATACCAAAACCTCAATTTTTCGAGAACTCCACCAGAACTTCCCTTCTGACTCAACCCTCCGCAGCTCCCGACCTACACCTCCGTCTCCTGAAATTAAACCAACAAGCAGAAACACTGATCATGGATGCAAATAAATTCAAAAAATTTCAAAACAACAATAATCGCAAACTTAAAACAAAAGTTTAGAAAAACTCGGGCCGCTTCCCAAGAAGCGCTTATGTTTAATGTTCGCAACACGACCTCGAATCTCAATGTGTTCAGAACCCAAACGCATGCTATCGTTGATTATACTCAAGGCTCGCAGCTGTCAAAGAGATACCGTTTGTCAGAAACACGCCGAGATGGCTTCAAGCGCTGCGGTGGCGACCGTGAATGTGCCTTTTCTGGGGTGTGAAACTCGGCTCCACCACATATGAAAAGACCTTTGTTACCGGGAGCGTCCCGACCATCGAGACTTCAATTTCCTAAAGCTTTAAGCGTAGAATTGAATAAGGACTTCATGGTCTCGGGGCCGTGAACTCCTTTCTAGTTGATGTCTGGCCGTGCCAAGCTTAGTCTTTTCCTTATGGGATGCGCATGCCATATGCTTCGCTTCGAACTCATCTAGCTCACCGAGTCGAGTAGGCTTCGCCACCACCAATGTACCGGGCCATGTTTAAAGCTTGTCGAGTGGTCCAATGCTCGATGCTCCAATTCCACTCGGAAGACGATGTGCTTTACCATATACGAGTCCGGAATCTGAGACATGCCCAAAGGAGTTTTAAATGGCGGCGGCGCAGATGCCCGTGAGCGCATCGCTCATCTTTACACCAATCTTTCCCGAATCGTGACGCTTTTCTCGAGAATGTACTGATTTCGATCGATGTACCTCCGTCATTCGCTTGATCAGGTGATATGCAAGAGATGTACGATGTATGCACTCTATACTTTTCAGAACACCTTATCGACATCTTATCGCAAACGGGTACCATTATCCGTGGATTAAAGCCTCGAGGAGTTCCAAAACGCTGGGCGAATATATTGTCGCTACAGAATTAGCCACCACCTGCATCATCAGGTGTGTGAATCGGGCTTCCACCCACTTCAGACATAATTCATCACAACAAAATGTACAAGTTGTCAGACGATGCAGAAATGGTCCCATGAAATCGATCCCATAAATCAAACAACTCTACCTCCAAGATGGACGACGTGGCTCAGTCCTTTCTGGGGATGTTCCCCACTGGGCCGACACTGGTCGTGAAGTGGAAACGACCGTGAGCATCTTTAAATTGTGAAGGCCAATAAAACCCGACCGTAACCTGGTCGGCCGTCGCCACCAAAGTGTCCACCACACTAGAGTGTGGCAATGGTCTCAATACTACGCATTTCATCTTCTAGCACACATCTCTTATCACCCGACAAGACAAGGTTCAGAGAATCGCTCTTCCCAATAAGAAGGTTTGGCGCTAAAACTCTTCTTCTTCGATAATTAAACTCGGGGAATCACCTCGGGCTACCAAATAGTTCACATAGTCTCGCGAAACCAGTGGAACTCGCCTTCATTCTCAATAGCAAAAGTTTCGTCTGAAATTGGCCATTCAACGGGAATATCATCTCTCGCTCCCTTCACGCGAGCGGTTCGCCACTAAATTCGTTCTTCGGCCCTTGATTTCTACGCCGAATCTCCCGCAATGTAAGGACCCAATCGAATCAACTGGTTTTGGCTTTCTTCGCTATCAAGTACTTAATGGCCGAATGATCGTTGTGCACCACTCACTTTGTCACAATCAAATACGGGCCTCGAATTTATCGAAGCAAAGACAACGCCAATAGCTTCTTCTCAAGAAGGGCATAATTCAACAGCGGCCATTCAAAGTCCCGCTGGTATAATAAATCACCCGGAAGATTTTTTTCTCGCTTTCGCCCCACATCACCACCGCATAGTCGCCAGACACATCGCCTCGTAAATGGAAAAGCACTAACTGGGCGCCTACAACAATAGGAGCTGAGATCAACTTATCTTTCAATACAGTAAAAGCATGTACGCATTGGGAGTCAAATTCGAATGGGATCCCCTGGACTAGCAAATTAGACAATGGTTTCGCAATCTGTGAGAAATCCTTGATAAACCGCCATAAATCCAAGACGGGCCTAGAAAACTCTGATCCCTTTCACGTAAGAAGGCTGGGAGGTAACTTCTCAATTGCTTCACCTTCGCCTCTATCTACCTCTATCCTCTCGCAGATCCGATGTCCAAGAACAATACCCTCGTACTCATGAAATGGCACTTCTCCCAATTGAGTACTAAATCGGGTCTCTTCACATCTGGCGAAAGTACGCTTCTCAAATTTGCTAGACAATTGTCAAATGAATTTCCATTAATGGTGAAATCGGGCCCATGAAAATCTCAATCGTCTTTTCTACCATGTCAGAGAATATGGCCATCATGCACTCAAGTACCCGAGCATTACATACCAGCATCCACGGAAGCGAATGTACCATAGGGACAAGTGAATGTCAGTTTTCTCCGATCTCAGCTATGGCGATTTGGTTGTAACCTAATATCCATCCAAAAAAGCAATAATATTCAATCTCTATTAATCGATCGAAAGCATCCGATCTGTAGTACCTACAGAGGAAAGTGATCTTCCGAGTGGCTCCTGTTCGCTCTATACCAATACAAATTCTCCAATCCTGGCCACTCGTCTGGGATGGCAAGAAGATATTGTTTTCTACCTTGATACGCTTTATCCCCTTCAAGTACTACCCGAATTGTGGCTTACCCACGCTCGTCCGAATGTGGGGTAACCTCACCCCAAGATTCAAATCCATTTAACTTCTTCCGAACTACCTCTTCATTGCCTGGATTCAAATTTCCTCCCGCGCTCCAATCGAGGGCTTCAGGACCATCTTCTAATAAAATACTCTGGCAGCATACACATAGAAGGGCTGATCCCTTTAGGTCAGCCAGAGACCATCCAGTGCTTCGTTTCTCAGGATCAAGAACCTCAATAACTTCTCTTCCTCCATTTCGCCAGTGGGATGATGAGTTACTACGGTAGCGTAGATTCTACCCCCAGTATGCATACTTCAAACGGCTAGGTAGAGGTTTTTGCTCCATTCGGGTGGTTGCTCAATTGATGGAACCCATTGTTTAAATTTCCTTCTGCCACGATTCAAGTATTTCTCTACCAGCCCAAAGAATCCATCCACTTAACGCATTTTCCGTCATCACCAGTTCTCGTGATGCGTTTGTCACTAGGCTAGTCTCCAAAGGGTCGCTGAGACCACTTGCCGTATTAATTATACTCTCTACTATATCAACCATTAAGCACGTATCACTTTCGCCGGGTGTGTCTCACCGCCGACACATTGAATTTTACTTCTTCTTCTCAGACTCTTAGTTTCGCCGCTTCCATCAACACGCCTGCCAATAGAAAAGGTCTTCCTAAGATAATCTGTATTTCTTTATCTTCTTCCATGTCTAAACTATGAAATCTCGTCGGAAAGATAAACTCGTCGAATCTTTACTAAGACATCTTCATTATCCCTCTCTGGTGCTTCAAAGATCCTGTCTCGCAAGCTGCGTAGAGGATCGTAGCTCCGACTAAGCCCTCAATCCCAAACGCTTTAAAGATGGATAAGGGCATAAGATTACCGTCGGCACCCAAATCACATAAATACTTCAAAACAAGATTTCCACCGTACCCGATGCTGAAACCGCCTCGTCTCAGCTTCGCGTAGCCTTCCTCTCAAGGATGGCACCGCATTTTTCTAAGTAAGCTTACCGCCTCGGGTCTACTAATCTTCTCTTCGACAAAATGTCTTTCATGAACTTTACATAACCGGCATTTCGTCAGTGGCATCGCAAACGGGATGCTTATATGTGCCTTTTGAAAACATCTATGAATCCGTGGAATTGCTTGGCCCGCTTTATGTTTCTTGAGACGCCAGGGGTAAGGGACTGGGTGATAGCCGCCTGCTTACCAGAGGTCTCGCCGACTGCTTTCCCGTGGATCGTTCTTCGATCGCATCATCTTTCTGCTTCAATGCAGCGACATCCTCGGGCTTAATCAGTTTACGAGTGGGGTCAGACCAGGATTCCACTTTCCCACTTCTCGCCATGGATCGCTTAACGTGCTCATTCCCATCTCTTCTTGGGTTTACCTCTGAATTGCTCGGCAGAGAACCCGGTTGCCTTTCAGTAAGTAAGCTTGCCATTTGGCCCATTTGTGCTTCCAAACTCCTTAGCTGTGCTGCTTGATTGTTTAACTGGGTTGTTTGCTGCTGCATGTTCGCCTTAGTCTCATTCATAAACGCGGAATGAGAAGTTAACATCTGTGCTAGAGCTTGCTCTAAATCCAGCTTCTTTTCAGGGGGTGGTTCATTAGCTCGGTTCGATTGCGTATTGTTCTGATTGTTCCTCCATCCATACCCTTGGTTGTTTTGATTGTTCTGGTTCTGATTGTTACGCCATCCTTGTCCCTGATTCTGATTCTGGTAGCTATTACCCCCATACGGTCCTTGCTGCTGTGATTGATTCTGATTAAACCTCGATACGTACTGAGCTTGCTCCACTGTAGGGTTCCTTGACTGACATTCTACACTACTGTGCTGTCCTCCACAGAATTCACACAACTCCCATGGAGTGGTCTGTATAGCATGTGCTGTTCCCGCCGCGATTTAGCCGCTTAGTCACCGAGCCACATGATTTCAATGTATTGTCGAGGACTTCATCAGTTCGCGCCACCCAATCGTGTTTACCGGGTGTAGCCTTCTCTCAGCCACCGATTAGTGTCGTCATAAAGATCTTCCAATATCTCATACGCTGGGTCTGCGGGTTTTCTTCATCACCGATCCTCCACCGAGGCATCTATCATCGTCGTCAGATTGCACTACTGTAAAAGGTGTGGACTCAGATCCATCCGTTACCGATGGTGAGGACACTTCCGGCACACCATGGAATTCGCCCCATGCCCCGCCGCGTTCTCCTCTAATCGGATCGAACGTATTGATCTCGCACTACCAGGCAATCTGGCGCGGGAAGAACTGGGTCAGAAACTCGTACCAATTCGCTCCATGTAATGGAATCACGTCGACCGTTAGCCAATGTTCGCCTCATCCCCGAAATGAGAGTGGGAATAACTCGCAATCTTGTGGCTTCTTCGCGGGACTTCAAGCAGCTTGATGGTATCGCAAACTCGAGGAAGAATAAATGCATGTTCAGTTCTCACGGTACCCATGGAACAATATACCTGGGCATTCAGATCGGGGTGGATCGACTTCAATTCAAAATTGCTCGCTTGAATCACTACCGCCCGATTGTCATTCAACAACCGCTGAGGTAGAACAAACTCATCTAATAGCATGTACCTATCGTCCGCCGTACGCCCAGCGCTTGATTTCTAGTTCTGGGCTTCTCTGCGGGTTCGCCTTTGTTCCACGCCAAAATCTGCTTCTTCGCTTGTTCCATGACTATCGAGTTCTACTCCTGCTCGTCTCGTTTCTACGCAACTGGCAAGCAGGTCTTTTCTAGCTTCTATCACACAAGTGTTGATTATCTGCTTTTGTCACGCATGTACTACTAAACCCGACTCGCACAATGACACCAACTAACAAAACCCAATTACCAAGACGTAAAAATAACAAAAATAAAAGAAAATTCAATATTATCTATATGCTTACTCTATATCAAATTAAACCTTTCCCAAGAATCCGCGCCTAAAAAACTGGACAGTCGAAACGCTGGCAGTAAAATGTACGCCTATGTGCGCAAGTGCACGCGTCATTTCAAGTAATATAAGGTACTAGTGTACGAGTATCGATCCACACAGGAAAGATGAATCGACTACGTAGATTCGCTTTTAGACAATATCTGGAATAAATGATTCTAAGAGAGAATTCTACGCATTTCAATCGTAACTAAGCTATTGGTTTCGTGAATTGATAATGTGGGAACCCAGTGGTTAGAGACCCCATACATTCATGATTATCACTAAAGATGTTAGTTATTCTGATTATTTATAATATAACAATTGACGAGGTATTTACATAGATATCCCATCGTTTATCAAGACAGAACTGAGATATCTCTGTCTCACTTTAAAGATTCACTCAACCCAAACCACCTTCGTTCCTATTAATTTATTAATCTATCTGCTTAAGTATACTTCACCTATTCTTGCATTTCATCTTAATCTTAGATCGTATGGTAGTAGTTACATTATTACATTATCATATACTTAAATATGTGTATAGAAGGATGTGATAAATTAATAATAACATTAACATGAAAGGTTAAATTTAATCCATTGTCTGCAGACAAGGTTTGATGTAACCTCTAGAAATGAGTTTAGAACATCATGAAAGAAAGAACAAAAATATGTAATGTGAAGAACATCCTCATGTGATCCAAAATAATCAAACAATAATGAAAAACCAATACAAAATCCAAGGAGATCCCGGGTCCGTGGCCGCAGTTCTCCACTCCGTGATCTCCGCCGCGACGCTCTTCATCAATGCCCCAAATCCCGAGCCCTCGCATTTAATGATGATGCAGATTTTCGAGCTGACGCCGCGACGCGGGTGACGCCGCGACGCAGGATCGGGTCGACGACCCCCACGTCGCGGATCAGGACGCCGCTGACGCGGGAGATGTCGCC
Organism: Tetrastigma voinierianum; assembly: GCA_016808115.1. Classification (NCBI taxonomy): domain Eukaryota; kingdom Viridiplantae; phylum Streptophyta; class Magnoliopsida; order Vitales; family Vitaceae; genus Tetrastigma; species Tetrastigma voinierianum. The sequence continues at coordinate 158,235 of JAEQBH010002398.1, read as the reverse complement.
ACGCGGCGCTGACTTCCTCGCATGCTCCTCATCTCCAAAATGGCTCCGTAAGCCGCTCGCCATCATGCCCGTATTCCAAAACAAAAAACTAAATAAGGAATCTAACACTAAAATTATATAAATAATGCCAAATCAACATGAAAATGCAAGACTGACGCGAGTATAATCTGAGTGTTTTAAGCACTCATCAACTTGTCTGGAGAGTTCAAGTCTTACTTGGCTCAAGAGGGGATAATATCTCAATTATCATCTCCTGGAATGCCTCAAGAAATGGAGTCTCCTGGAAAGGAGAAATAACCCTTAGATATGGTGAGGTCAGATGCTCGCTATTCATCATTACCTAAATCGTTTCCGGGATACGCTTTAGAAACAAATTTATTATTACTAAATTTAGTTCCGTCTAAATCAAGCTTAAAGACACTCACGTAATTATGGAGTGGCGCAAGCCCGGGGCCAACCATAGCTAGATTTAGTGCTCCAACACACGCCTGGGTACGTAAAAACAAAAGTCGAATCTCGAACGTAAATGTGTATGTTTATTGGCTACCCTAAGGGAACGAGAGGTGGAATATTTTATAATCCAAAGGAAAAGAAGGTGATAGTGAGTACTCATGCCACTTTCTTAGAAGAGGATTATATGAACAATTTTAAACCTAAGAGTAAAGTGGTTCTTAAAGAGCTTGACTCAGTTCGAGATCCACCATAAACTTCTATTTTTCTACCCCCAAGCTTCCCGTTGATGTCAGAAGAGGGAAATGTACAAATAAAAATTCAAGGTGAACAAACACAGAAATAAATGACCAAATTCAAGAAACTCAAGAACAAGAACATAATGAAGAGATCGTAATCCACCTCGAATCCGCAAACTCGGATCCTTTGCATATACAACAACCAATGCAGCAAATTCGTAGCGGGAGACTGACATAAACCCGCAAGGTATGCCTGTTGGGGAGAGACTTTATCAAGTTGTTTTGGATAATCTCGATGACAACCCTACCACATACAAAGAGGCATCGAGGATGTCATGTGCAAGATGAAAAAGTAAATTGACCGCGAGATGGAATTCCATGTTCTAACTCAGCTGTCTTCAGAGAAGCACCTCAAGGTAAAAACAATTGGGTGGTGGATCTACAAGAGAAAGAGAGGACTTCGGGATGGGAAGGCTGGAACCTTCAAAGCTGAGGTGGCAAAAGATTACACCCAAAAAGAGGGCATAGATTATGATGACACTTTTTCGTCTAAGAGCCATGCTTATATCTCGTCTGCATTCTCTTTAGTCAGAAGCAGTTACTCTCCGACACGAGATTTGGCATAAATGGATGTCAAAAACAATTTTTCTAAATGGAGAGCTAGAAGAGGATATCTATATGCAAAGAACTGAGCGGTTCATGTACTTTAAGTCAAGAACACATGGCTCGTAAGTCGCATGTGTCTATTTACGGGCTTAAGCAGCATCCAGTCATGGAACACGTTTGATCAAGTTATCAAATTATATGGATTTGAGAAAAGTCTTCATGAACCATGTGTGTATAAGAAAATTCAAGGAATAGTGGTAGTCTTTTTTTTTGCATTTTACATGATGATATTCTGGTTAATCGAAATACAAGTAAAGATCGCGTATCGAGCTACCCGAAAGGCTGATATGAAGGACTTTGGTGAAGCTAACTATATTCTAGGAATCAAACTTTTACGAGACCTGTGATATCAAGGTGTTAGTTTATCCTAAGCCTCCTACATTGATAAAATAAAGGACTGTAGTTTGGCATGGAAAATTCCAAAAGGACTTCTAAATCTCCCGTACATGGAATTCATCTTTCTAAGGAGCAATCACCAAAACTCCCGAAGAGAAAGAACTCCATGAGTAAGAAACCTTATGCTTCTACTGCTGGGTAGTCTCATGTATGCTATGTTATGTACCAGCCGATATTTGCTATGCAAGTGAGTAGTAAGCCTACTCAATCGTATCCCGAGTAGAACATCGACAAAGAAGGAAACATATACCAAGTATTTAAAGAGAACCAGGGATTATATGTTTGGGTGTAGTTCAGCCGGGAGTCTTAAAACACTTGGTTATACAGACTGCATTTTCAAGGGGATATCAATTTAGCAAATCAACATCAGATATGTGTTTACCCTAAACCCAGGGAGCCATTTGTCGGAGGAAAGTGTTAAACCCGACTCAGGTTACCGACTCCACGACTAGTTAACATGCGGGTCGATCCGTCGCAGCGAAGTCAGGAGTGGCTTAAGAAATTCCTTTGATCTTTATGTGATACAAAGTGCGTGATCGCCCATTACCCTTACTATGATAACAAAGGGGGCCAGAGGGCACACCAAAGAACCAAGGTCTCACAAAAGGTAAACACATATTAAGAAAGTACCACTGATCCGTGATTTCATTGGATAGAGGAGATACAAATGTTACTAAAATAAGATCTCGAGGAGAACTCTGGGCAGATCCTTTTACTAAGTCTCTTCCTCGAACGGTGCCTGGTGAAACATGTAAATTATACGGGTCTTAAGAGGGTCTCAGTTTACTTGGGAGTGAGCGGGAGTTGGTTACATTTGTGCTCTGGTTGTGACAAGGTTGTAATTTCATTTTCTCGATATAATAATATGAAGTTTTTTGCACATTATATTTACGCGATAAGGTCCAGACACTCATGTAGTATATGATCATATGGATACGCCCATAGAAGACATGATCACGTGTTCTCATCATTAATGAATTGTCTCACGCTTGTTAAATAAAGTCAGGGCACTTTATTTGGGGATCGCAATATTTTATGAAATGAAATACCTTGGTTATAAAATACTGAATGAATTATGGTCATTCCGAGAGGATCTAAGAGATTTAATCATGATAAATTTATGTGAAAGGAATTAAATCTCATGACATTAGATATGTTATTTTTTTCTTAACTCGGTATATTATAAATAGATAATTAAGTTACTATGGTTCTTTCGAAGTTATCAATAAGTGAGGCCTATTTTTAAACGACCAATATCTTTGATAATTGGGATTATGGTATTTTGATTATCAAGTATTTATGAAATATACAAAATGGATCAGATGAAATATCCTCTTGACATGTTTCAAGATTTGATATCAAAGTCACCGCTGCATGAGATCCGTTAAAGAAACCGATAAGTCAAGAGAATAAATAATTAGTCGATGGCTTAAAAATTATCAATTAATTATTGATATCTTACAAAGAGAGGAAAATACATTTGATATAAAAAACATTATTAATTTTAGAATTCACATCCGGCTTAGCTGAGTAGCCCTCGGATAAGATTGAGCTGGCCCCAACCGCTTTCTAAGCAAGGGAGATTTGCTTGATTTATGCTCCAAGCAATCTGTGACCGCGATCAAGAACCTTAATTAATAATGGGCCATAGGATCCCTAGCTCATTAATGACATGTACCTCATTTAACCGACATAAGATACAAGAAGAATTCTTACTTATCAGCTCAGCTGCTATAAACCCTGGGCTGGGACAGGTTAACGGGCCTATAAATACACTCGCTTACTAGCCCGGGGTTTTAAGTTTTACGTATTATTTTCGAGATTGAGAATCTCAAAGAAAAAAAACACCTTGAGAGAGAAACAAAACTGTGAAGGTTTCGTAGTGTTTTCGATTAACTTTCAGTTTCTTTGCGGGATCAAGTGCGCCCCACACGCAAATCGTCACGTAGAATAATCAAGGTCCTCGCATTCTAAGAGATTTTCTGCACTACTATAGGTTAGTAATGGGTGATGAAAATATATCTATCATACATTGTATTCAACTGTGCGATTCCTGGCTTCCTCTGTATGATTCCTGCAGTTTTTGGTTCATTTGCTCTAAATTTTAGATGAATGTTTAGGTCTACACAAGATAGAAGAACTTAAGAAGTTTGTGATTCATTCATTCATTCAAAATAGAACTGAGTTTTTCTTAAATGATCATTTATCTTTCCATTCAATGAAACTAAGATCTATGATCATTTGTACTACTTCCTATTCCTATGCTGCTTCAATTCTCGCTTAATCTTCTTGTTTCCTTTGAAGTTTCTAATTGCTTGGTTTCATAGTAATAGTTCTAAAGAAGAAGTTCACTAGAGCTCGGAGGAGGTTGCTCTATTGATGATTCTTTAGTTAGGCTTAGTTAAAATAAATTTTTTATTTTTTATTTTTAAAAATATAAAATATTTTACTCATATTAATTGTAATTTTCCATGTTAGTTTCTTTTAAAAAAACAAAATTAAAAAAAAAGAAGGAATTTGAAGAATTTCTAGCCAACTGATTTTCTACTTTTCAAAAAATATTATTTACAATGATTTTTACTTCATATTTTAATATTTAATCTGAGGTAGCTAACGATTCGTGCTACGTAGGTGTTACGAATCAACAAAAATTTATAACCTAAAACTCCTATTGCCGTAGCAAAGCTACCTGTGAGTATGCTGGCTATGTGGTCGAATACGTGAATGTGAGTTTTTCAGGTAAATGATTCATAAATTGCCCAAAATGGTGAATTTCAATTTGGATTTTGGGTTTTCATAAAAATAGTGGGTTTTGTCGGGTGGAAACTAAAGTAAAACAAGTAAAAATATAAAATAGAACTCCTCAAGTGTTAGTCACCGAAGCTCGATTCCTGGTGGCAACTGAGGATTTCCAAATAGCCCTTTCTCACATTGTGGAGGATGACCTATGGGCCATCTCCGAACCTGATCTTCATTTAGCTATAAAACTAACCTTATTAAATCTCTCTCAAAATGGTATCTCACTGGCCATTAATGTTCTCAATGAGTGCAACAAAGCTCTCGACTACATTACATAATGGCTAATAAATGGTAACTAACGAACATCACGAGATCTGGGGCACGTGCATCAAGCGAAAGACTAAAAGATACCAAGTATTGAACATTCAACATGAATCGGCGGATCTAAACCTAGAGTTAAAAGGAGAACACAAATGACACCGAAAATTGCAGGAAAACGTAACCTCAACCCGCTCAGATCCCCTCACCTGTCCTCTACTTCAAGGAGGAAAGATTTCTAGCCGTACATCCCTTGAGTTGTCATCCTTAAGGGTTGTTTGGCAGCCAGGAAAGTGCAAGAAAAAGAAAGAAAATGAAGGAAAAGAAGAACAAAGTGAGAGTCAAAGCCTCACAAAAGAAATTTTATTAAATGAAGGAGATTCCCATACAGTTTCGCCTGGGGTGGCTTTTATAGCCAACCCCTCGTACAAAATACCAAAAAAACCAAAAGAAAATACTATTACAATGGGGCAAATTAGGAAGAAAGCCAAAAAGATGACCAACATAAGTCAAAAAGTCAACATAAACATGAACAGTGCACAGGAAAGGCAATTTCGCACTGTGGTGCGAAATTCTCTGCTTCTCTTCTTTCTCTGCTTCTGCTCCTTCTTTCCTTTTGATTCTAATCATAATATCAGTTCAACTCGAATTCTTCTATGGTTGACCGATCTCGACAATTCGCATTAATAAATAAAAACTACAAGCAAAATTAGTCATAAATGCGATCAGTAGAATAACCAGGACCTTAATGTGCAAATCTAAGACCCATGATTAGTACACAAAAATCGCTCAAAACCTACAATAAATAAGAGCTCAAAATAGCAATTTTTGGGCACTAATCAGCTAATTGATTCGACTTTCATTTTGTTTCCACGACGGGTTTACTCGATCGTTAATTTAATAATATAATGAAATTAATTAAGGTGCGAAGACCCATGATTATAATAAATAAATAAATATGATAGTTGATTAACTTAATTTTTTTCCCGGAGAAAACTAGCACCCCGAGCTCTAAAAAGATGTCCTTGGCCCATTGGTCGGAAAATTCCAAGTTTAATAAAAAAATTATACATTTTTTAAAAATATTAAGTTTTTAAAAATAAGGTTCAATCTAATGCTTAAAACTATATTTAATGACTATAGCTTTAATTTCAAGCTTAAAACTGTATTCAATAATTATGATTTTAACTTCAAAAAAAATTTAAATAAATTTTTTTATATAATTAAAATAATAATAATTTTGATGAGGACACATTAGTTTGAGGTTGTAAATCAAAAGAATTAGAGAAAGATAAGGAAGAGACAAAAGAGAGAATCTCGTGAGGAAATTCACGATTTATTTCACTGACAGCCTATGAGCAGCTATAAGGGAGGCGCCAAAAGCCTTACATAAATGATACATTAATAGTGAGTAGCTAAAAGCCTTTACATACAACGTGAACGACACAGAATTCGCCACACATACTATTCAAAATCCAATATTTATACAATATTTATAACACCCTCGAATGACCATCAATAAAGATTATTAAGACCGCCTCATTAAAACCTCACAAGAAAAACCCAAACGGATAAAACCCTGACGAAAGCAAAAGCAAAGACAAGATACTAATATCTTTAACAATGTCTCCGATACCGATACGATACTCATTCCGAGATCTTTCATCAAGATACCAACTGACGCACAAGTTTCTTGAACGTCAGTAGCAAAGAACATGGTAAATAAATCGCTTAGATTATCATTGACCTTATCCGTTGCACATTGATCTCACCACTACTAAGCTCATATATAGAAGAATTTCGTGAAATATGCTTAGTTCGATCACCTTAATATATCCTCCTTGATATAAGACACATGCAAAGATTATCTTCATATATAACACAATTCTTAATAAGATAATCCACATGATTCTCTCGATGTGTCAGATCACCCGACCTCAAACACATTCCTACAATTTCATGCATGGCAAGTATTTCGAATGATCGGAGGAGGCGCCACCATAGTTCGTTTATCATCTCCAGGATATAGCAAGATTTTACAAGTAAATATATATCCCGTCTGTGATCGAGCCAGGAGGGTCCGGAAGATACCAGACTGCATAACCAAACAATCAGGGTTCCAATGCCTTAGAATAAAATAATCCCATGTCACACGCCCACCTGAGATATCTTAATACATGTTTAATCCCATTCCAAAGGCCTTTAGTTGGATCGGAACCTGTATCTTGCTAGCAAATTAACCGAAAAGCAATGTCCTGGTCGAGTATAATTTGCAAGATACATTAAGGTCTCAATTGCACTGTAAGATACTGTGACTTCAGACCGTTATAATTCTTCATTTTCTTCTTTTAGGCCTAACGGATCTTTAGTCACTTCATGACCTAACAACCATAGGGAAATCCATGTGGATGTGATTTATCCATATAAAAGCGCTTCGTGACTTTTTCCAGATAATGCTGATCAATGGATTAATACACCATTCAACAATACTGACCAGCCGAGACAATATTTTGTTTCCCAAGATCTTTCATTTCAAATTCCTTCTTAAGTAGTCAACTGCTTGATGAGCTCTTCAGAGTCCCACCAAATTCAAATCATCCACATATACCGCACATCGCAAATTCAGTCGCTACTTTCTTTGATAAAACGCATGGACAAATCAATTATTCACATATCCTTCCTTTTGAGTAAATAATGGCTTAAACGATTATACCACATTCGACCGTGATCTGCTTCAATCCATATAAAGATCGCGTAACTTGATCGAATATACGCTTGCTATTAATTCATTACTTCGTGCAATTTGAATCCTTCAGGATTTTCATATATACATTAGTATCTAGAGATCCATATAAATAAAGCATGACTACATCCATCACCGCATATCAAGTCCTCTCGACCGGCAACATATTAAATAATAAATTAGCCAGATCCATTACTTTAATATGTCTCTCATAATCAATTCCAGTCTGCGGAGAAACTCACACAAGGCGCTTATATCGCACTATTTTATTTTGCCTATTTCGCTGAACAAAGACCCATCTTATATCCAATGTTTTATGTCTTTAGGGGCGTTTCAACTACCTGGCCCAACAATTTCGCTGTTCGTGACTTTGAACTCTGTTTCAATCGCTTTCTTTCCATTTTAACCAATCATTTCGACGTCGACATTCATCTATATATTTTGTTACTTGGACTTCATCATTATTTATGATGTCCGTAGTTTCACTCTGGAAAGAAAAGCATCATCTATAAGTAGTATTTCGACCCGCATTTTAATCTTATGTATATAATCGATGTAGATTTCTTCATCATATGCACTTACAACCGCTGAGATAACCGATCAATCGATATTCTCCGCAGGCCATAGTTCATTATTTATATTCACAATCCTTTTTCATCTCAGATGCCAGGTCAGCCCTCTTCGGGTGAAAGAGATAAATTTAACATTTTTCTTTTTCTGGTGACCGCGCTTCTCAGCTCAAGAGGTCGCCCACGTTGACCGCGGCCAGCTCATTAGCCATGCTATATTTCAATTTTCCATTGGAATTTCAATTGCGGCCGGGATATTCAGAAATGGTATACGTGATTTTGTAACTTTTGTCAATCAATAAATGCATCGTAATCGACTAAGTAAAGATCTTGTAAATGAATTATCTTTTTGAACCTCTAGTTCAGATTGCTTTCTAAGGAGGGTCAAAATGAGACAAAGATTATCTATTCTATGTAATTTTTCGCCATTCTTCTCGAATCGCTTTCCTCCCTAATGGCTGAAAATATTTTCATTAAATGACAATCCGCAAATCGAAAGCAAGAAAAACCCTTCTACCCGTGAGAAGCTCAACATAGTGATAATAGATGAGGATTGAAAACCAACATAAATACCAAGGCGGCGCTGAGGACCTAGTTTAGTCGATGCGTGGTTAATGTGAACATAAACAAAGACAACCAAAAACACGCATGTGAAATATTAGTCGCAGAACTCCAAAACAAGCTGAATGGTGATAAATCTCGACGGTTATGAGTCGCAGCGAATTAACTTCGCCGCGATGAATAATAAGATGCCCCCATGCCGATAAAGGCAATTTGGTTTTCAAAAGTAAAGGTCTGGAAGAATTAACCGCAGACGCTTAATAAAAGGACTAAACCCAACCCATTCGTTTTTAACACGAAGAATCGGGTATCGAACATCTATTCCAACTGACACAATACCAGTTTAAGCGCTACTTGTAATTACTGAAGATTATCGCATCGACCATCTGACAGTACTGACGTTAAATCGCCCTAATGAATTATTTGAGCTAGTAATCTAAAGAAACGCGACATTCCCTTTGCAGAAGTTAAGTGCATTACACGGTGACCATCGAAATGGGACGCATCAATTGTAAGCACCATAAAATAAATAAAGTGGTCCACTACGTACATCAGCCCCAATAAATATCCCTCAATACGTTTCTAGGTGTTAGTGAAATGGGACACAACTTTAGTAAAAGATAGCCTAACAATCAATTTGTTTCGAGAACAAGCAAAGACAATTAAACTCGCTTAGACGTTAAATTTTGTCGCCATAATTCGGGATGCCGACAATTTGTAACTATATCGCATCATGGAGAATCCTCGGATGTCTGAAGCCGCTCATGCCATAATATAAATGCTTTGTAGTCATTGAACTCGTTTATTACAAGATGGGATTCAATAGGCCTTATAGCTTGCTCGATATAACCCATGATAAAAGAAGCCATTTTGCTCCAGCATTGCTGCTTCAAAATAATAAGAATGAAAATACTCATTTTTATCACGATGCATAGTTTCAATGTGATATCCATTTCTGCGAATATCCTTTGAAACTAAGCAAATTTCTGTCAGATTTATTAATAGCCAGATTATTAATTTTAACTCTGGCACCATTAAAAAGCACGATCAGAAATTCTTCCTGAGCCTTTAACAGTCTGCGACTCCGAGATAATGACATTAGATGAAATTAATGTTAAGTTTGAAAATATTTCTTATTTCGTAGGATCAAATGGTCAGGGCACAAGCCAATGTTATTCATCTCCAAATAGACGATATATAATCGATCGTTTCAAGAGTAAATCCATATATCTTCAAAGAAAACAAATGTGATATAAAATCAAAAAGCTTTGCATTGATAAATAACATGCTAAAAGTAATATAATACTTTATCACAATCATAAAGAAACATTGCCACCACCAATCAACGGGTTCAGATTTTCACTGATCCTCAAAGAATCGTAAATATCAAAATTGAAGAATACATCGCACTTCATCATCAAAGTTAATTTTAATACTGTCACATCTTCTTTTGGGAGAGACTTGACGAGGTCATTAAAATTCATTATGTCATCGCATCAATAAAATTTGCCTCACTCGTTGCTCTTTCCTTTAACTGGCGCCGATAAAAGATCAACCAACAAGCCACAGACGACAAGACGGACCAATGACCTTCATTCCACATCTATAAAGATTCGCCATATTGCCATACGTGGCCCCCGCGGCCTTTCCATTTAATGCCTCTCGAACGAGCCAACTTCCTGGCTGTTAGAATGTTTTCTTATTTTGAGACATTGGATTAAAATTTCCTCGATTCCAAACCAGCTTACGTCGACCACCTAATTCACGACCACGCCACGACCACCGCCTCGCCGCCCCATACGATATCCACGCCCTCGTCCATGTTTACGACAGAAATTGACGTAAAGATTACTTCGCAATGATACCGACCCAAGAGGGACGAGATCGATGATTTTTAATAACGCCGTTATTTCGCTTCACTACGCCGAGGCATGCAATTAACTCCTCGAATATCCGTAAAACGACGCCTCTATATCGGGCCGTCAAGTAGGAGCATGTTAGAGTAATGAAAAGGTATGATAAGTTTTCTCGAAAGACGTCCCTCATCAGCCGATCTTTTTTCTCCACATAATTGCAACCTAGAGCCACTTTGAAAATACCGAAGTCAGAGTCACCGACCGACTTAAATCTGTAATCTTAAATGAAGTCAATCATAACGGCTTTTGGCATTACTGCCTCACTACTATATCGTTTCTTCAAATTATTCCGCAGTGATCAATTCGATCTTTAACCCAGAAGATATTCACTTTCAAACCAGATCAATACGACACATAATTTAAAAATTACAATTTCACGATCCCGTCGACGACATTTCTTCTTTCGACAAGATATTTCCCAAATTCATAAGATCCAAGCGCATTTCGCATCCGTAATCCAAAGATAAACGAGACAGATATAACTATCCTTCTGTATTATAAATAATAATAATATTATTATTACGTATATATATATATATATATTCAAATAAAATACTAAATATTATTATTATTATTATTTAAAGTTCTTCCAAATTTTTCTCTACGATACGACTTTTTCTTTTGCCTTTCAGCTCAAATAATATATATATAAAAAAATTTTTTATTTTTTATTTTATCTTCAAGTTTCGTGCTTGAGTATTTCAGATCGTTAATAAATTTCTTTCTCCAAGTTTCGCCTTCCAGTCGACTAGTTTTTTTTTTTTTGGCCTTCGCTCGTGCTCAACATTACCGCGCCACGCATGAATAATATCGGATAAATTTTCCTTACAAGACAATGCACATCGCACTATGTTCTCGCATTAATCTTAAAGACGTCAGTTTCATCAATAGAAATGGCTTCATCATACCAAAAAGATAAGATCGATCCAAAATAAATAAATAAATAAAATAAAATAAAATTACAGAACATACCTTTTCCTGCTTTTCGTTTTTCCGGTCGGTCTTCACGATAACGCTACAGAACTGCTAATTGTATATAGATATGAAGAGTATTAAAAAGAGACCCGCAGGAAATTCTCGACGATTTATTTCACGCTGATTGCATTTCTATTTATGCGCTTATGTCGGTGCCGCCAAGTTCTGTACATAAACGATACATTATCAATGGTAATGCCAAGTTCTTTACATAAACGAATTTACTCAGAATCGCCATACACATTACCATTCAAAATCCAATATTTATATAATATTTATAACAGTTTGAGCTTTTTTTTTTTTTTTTTAAATGTATGAGATTGATTTTTTTTTTAAACGTATTATTTAATTTATTTTTGGACAAAACTCAGAAAATTCCAACCATTTAAAGATGTCATTTTATTATGCATTCCTACCGACAAGGTTTGGTGGTTGACTAATAACTACCATTCATTGGACATTGGACCCACTTCCAACCACATAATTTTTCTCGTGTTATAATAATAAATTCAGGGCATTATCAGGATTTGAAATTTGTATATATTTCTCAATATTCACTCTAACCAATTATATTATTATTATTATAATTTATAATGTTAGTAAATCATTTTCATTTTAAAATAACAAAAATATGTAAATAATTTATTTTATATTAATTCAAATTTAAAAATAATGATCACGTATCTGAATAGATCTTCAGGTTCCCATATAATTCAATAGAGTAATAATTTGGAGTTTTACAATGCAATATTTTATTTAAAAAAATTATAAAATTAGTTTGAAAATCAAATTAATATCCAAAATACAGATAAGATATCACATGCATAATAATAATTAAAATTATTAAATTATCAAATACCATTGTTTCATACACCACAATCAAATCGGAATTAAAATTATTAAATATTATCATTTACGACACGGTAATTGCAAGCCAGAATAATTCTAATAATAAACAAAGTTATAAAAAGCACGGTATCAAAAATAAAAGACACAAATACATCGTTCAAAAATAATGACAGTTAAATCAAATTCAAATCCCTGTTTAAAATAATAACAGTTGAATTAAATTCAAATCCATAATTCGTGAACATGAAAAAAATTGCTATAAAAAACAACGGCGATTACCACCATCCATAATTTGTAAGGGTCATAGAATTTGTCCAAGAATTTGGAGGACAAGCGACTGGCATTGTCGGCTGCCCCCCATGTAGGAAAAAATAATGAAAATTGGAAATATTTTATTCTCAGCAATGAAGGAATTCCTGGAATCTTGATCCGCACTCAAGAAAAGTAGAGGCTTGGCTGGTGACTAATGACTCTCTCAAGAACAAGACATCAAGGTTTGAGCTTCCATTGATGGTGGAGCGTGGAGGAGCATATATGCTATTACTCATAAGGAATTTCAACTCGTTTTTGTGGTACTCTCCATGAATTTTTCAGATCTTTCTGTAATTTCGACTCATTTCCCTTTTGTCTCGATGTGAGTTTTGTTTGGTTTGCGGGGTGGTTTTTTGTTTTCTGTGATACGGGCTCAGTTCATGTTTCTGGTTGATATTGTTCATTCATTGTTCGAACCGATAGATAGGATTTTGAGTTTTTTCGTCAAGTTGAGTGCGGAATCGGGGGAAGATTGTATTGTCGGGGGAAGATTGTATTGCAATGCGTTTTCTTTGATTTTTGGGATGAATTTCGCGTTTTCTGCGATACCTAACTGCTTATTCACGGTTTGAGTAAAGGTCTAACAATCAGATTTTTTTTTTGTGTTCTGTGGTTTTGATTTCTGGGATTTTGTGCCTCTTTTTTTTTTTTTGGGTTAATTTGATTGAGTCAAAGTTCTTGTTCTTCATTTTTTGTTTGTATGATCTATTTCCTGGCTTTTGAGATTCCCAATTCATGTTTCTGATCGGTACTGCACATTCATTGTTTTATTTGTCAATTGCATGATAAGGAGTTGGACATTACTCTTTTAATTTATCAAAGTGGGTCTAAACCCATGTGGGTCATATTACTTTAAGAACTTGAAATAAAGGGGCTGTTTTCTTTGGTTTGTATGATCAATTTCATGTTCGCCAAGCTACCCCACTTTATGTTTTATAAATACTGGTAATTCCCTTTTGGGATTGACAATCGTATGATCAGGAATAGAGTCAAGTTTGTCTTTTGTTTCGTCTTTTCGCTCATTTAGTTTATCAAAGTGGGTCTAAACACAGTGTTCTTTTTATGTTGACAACTTGAAATTGTGTTCAGAAACCATGAGAGTGTCGAAATGTGTTTTCTTTGATTTGTATGATCAATTTCAGATGAATATTGCTTGTTCATTGTTTGGAATGACGATGACATGATAAGGGGTATGATCATAGTTTACTGAAGTGGTGTATCCAAAACCCGATGTTGATTGTGTTGAGAACTTGAATTTGGAGTGCAGAAGTTGGAAGGAAGAGGCTCCCTTCCATGGGGAAACGCAATGGTGGAATATGTGGGTGTTGATGATGAATTAGTCTTCAGGGTGGATAATTTCAAGAAAGTTTCAGTTCTACCACTTGTTTTCCTTATTTTCTACGAGGTTTCAGGGGGACCGTTTGGCATTGAGGACAGTGTGGGGGCTGCTGGCCCTCTTCTAGCCCTGCTCGGGTTTTTGATCTTTCCCTTCATATGGAGCATTCCTGAAGCGCTAATTACAGCTGAAATGGGCACCATGTTCCCTGAAAATGGTGGTTATGTGGTCTGGGTGTCATCGGCTTTGGGTCCTTATTGGGGGTTTCAGCAAGGTTGGATGAAATGGTTGAGTGGAGTTATCGACAATGCTTTGTATCCAGTTCTTTTTCTGGACTATTTGGATTCCACTATCCCATCTTTGAGTGGCGGTTTACCAAGAATTGCAGCAGTTCTGGCTTTGACTGTAGTTCTCACTTACATGAACTACAGGGGTTTACACATTGTGGGATCGGCTGCTACTCTTCTGGGTTTGTTTTCGATCCTTCCTTTTGTGATCATGGATTTGTGCAGTACCTAAAATTGAAGCCCTCGCGATGGTTGGAAGTGGAAAAGGACATCGATTGGAGTTTGTATTTGAACACTCTCTTCTGGAATCTGAACTACTGGGATTCAATCAGTACTGTTGCAGGAGAGGTGGAAAACCCCAAAAAGACTCTTCCAAAGTCTCTCTTCTATGCACTCATCTTGGTCGTGCTCGGGTATTTCTTCCCTCTTTTAATTGGTACCGGTGCTGTTCCTCTTGATCGCGAGGCTTGGACTGATGGGTATTTCGTAGATGTTGCTTCAATGGTAGGGGGAGTCTGGTTGAGTTGGTGGATTACAGGGGCTGCTGCAGCTTCAAATCTGGGGATGTTTATAGCTGAAATGAGCAGTGACCCCTTCCAGCTGTTGGGGATGGCAGAGAGGGGAATGCTTCCCAGCATCTTCGCCAAAAGGTCGATCTATGGCACCCCGCTCACAGGAATTCTGTTCTCAGCCTGTGGCGTGCTTTTGCTTTCATGGATGAGCTTTCGAGAAATAATAGCTGCAGAGAACTTCTTGTATTGTTTTGGTATGATTTTGGAGTTCATTGCATTTGTTCGATCGAGGATTAAATACCCAGCTGCATCTCGTCCATACAAGATACCTGTAGGGAGAATCGGATCGATCCTAATGTGTGTTCCTCCAACCATACTGATCTGTATCGTGCTGGCTCTTTCTTCGCTCAAAGTCGCAACTGTAAGCCTTATTGCTGTGATGATCGGTCTTTTGCTGCAGCCTTGCCTGAAATGCATGGAGAAAAAGAGATGGCTTAAGTTCTCTGTAAGTTCTGATCTCCCTGATTCTACTGTGAAAATCATGAACTACTAGGCAGAGATAGTCATGACAGACGATTTCCATAACAAATATTGTTTCAGTTCCAATCGAATTCTTTCTCCTATGGAGGCTATATATCTATATGCAGTATGCACAGACAATGTTGCTTGTCCCCAACTTTTTCATGTATTTGTTGAGTTCCTAAAAAAAATACCAATTATTGCTTCAAATTGACTTGTTACCAAATGAAATTGTAGGATAAAACAAGTAGAATTCTACACTAGTTCCTTGGATTATTGGACGAAACTCAGCTTCTACACTAGATCTTGCAACAGCATTATGTTTCTTATGTATATTACCAAGTTCCCCCAAGAAAAGTATACGGCCTGTTCTGATGTTCTTTGAAAACTATTTTAATTTTCAAAATTTAGTGTTTTATGTGTTCTTTGTGTTTTTTCAGAACAAAAAAAAAAGAAAAAGAAATTGGGAACTAAACAAGTTTCTCTATGTTTCCTTTGTTATCCTTGTCCTTGTTTTTTGGAACATAAAACAGTTTTCAAAAAAACTATAACCAAATAGACCCTAAGGGAATAGACCCTAAGGTCCCGTTTAGTTTATGTTTTTGAAAATTGTTTTTGAATCTTGAGATCAGTTTTTGAAACACAGAGAATATCATTTTCGTTCTCAAAAGCGCATTGCTTCGAATTTATAATATTCGCTTTTCATAACAGTTAAAAACCGGTAAACCAAACGCTCTTCTCCCTTAAAATTGAGAACTAAAACGCTTTTAAAAAAACATGAACGAAACATGCCCTTAGAATCTTTTTAGATCTTTTAGCAACAATTAATCCTACACAATCCACATTATTATAATCTTTCAATGATTGAATATTTTCCTTTAATTAAATTCCTTTTTTTTAAAACAAATTACCAAAAATTCCTTAAATCTTTGTTTAGATTCGATATGTCATTAGTCATACAACTTTTATTTTGTGTTTTTAGAATAAAAATTATAAAAAGTGACTATAGCTATTATAAAATTGTAATGGTTTGGAATCTTGTCTAAGATCAGGTATACATCCCATTTCCATTTGTCCATACTTAGCTACTAATTATCGTACACAACTGTCATTGTTCACACATCATATAGATGATGGATCCATGGGTTTTGGATACCTGGTACTTGTTGGCCGGTCCCGATCCAATTGAAGTGAATATATATATACACGAGGAAACCTTCTTTCTGTTATAAGACCTTTTAGTGGAAGGTGAAAGGAGTTCTAAAAATATTAACATAATATCATAACCGGGCAAGTGTCTGGATCACGTTGGAGGAGTCTCCACACTTATCATTCTACGTGTGAGGGAGAGTATTGGAAGTCCCACATTTGTTAGTCACGGTCCAATTGAAGTGAATATAATTGGAGGAACTTTCCTCATGTTATAACTTTATAAGACGTTTTAATGGAAGGTGAAAGAGGTTTTAAAAATATTACCAGTAGTATCACAGCTATTTTTATGGTAAAAGTCTTCTAAGAGAAGAAATCTCTAGAGTAAATACAAGCTTAATGAAAAAGATCATATATTTTTTTTTGATAGTTTACTTTAATTTTTCTGCTGATTTGGTTATTGAATCTTTAAAAGTCAAATTTGTTTTTTTTTCTTAATACTTTTTTTGAATTTTTTTTCCCAATTAAAAAAAAGAAAACTAGATATTCAAATATAAGAAAATCATATAGATTATAATCCGATTGAGACTCTTATATGATTCAATTCATGCTAATTAAATAAAAGAATATGTATCTTAAAATTTTTATTTAAAATTTATTTTCTTAAAATTTAGAAAGAAAAATAAAAGATAGCTTTTTTTTTTTTACTTAAAAAAAAACAACTAAATATTTAGTCCTAGTAAGCATTATTCAAAATAAATATTCTATTTAGCATTAAGTAAATAAAACACAGCAAAAGCTAATGGAGAAATTAAAAAAAAAACAAAAAAAACAAATCCCACCTAAGAATTTGACTACAATATTTTATAAACTAAAAATATGATATGCTTAATTGATTGCAACTTAACTTCCAATATTGGATATAAGATTAAGATCTGTCAGAAATTGAGAACAACAATTGAGAATTTTGGTTAAAAAAACATTTTTACTAATTTCTAAATTTTAAAAGACATTCCCATCATGGGAACATTTAATTAGACCATTAAAATATTTTTTTAAAGTGGAAATATATATCTTTTCAAAAAGCCACAATTAACTCA
The DNA here is from genome assembly GCA_016808115.1 of Tetrastigma voinierianum. Taxonomy (NCBI): domain Eukaryota; kingdom Viridiplantae; phylum Streptophyta; class Magnoliopsida; order Vitales; family Vitaceae; genus Tetrastigma; species Tetrastigma voinierianum. Next base: position 140,599 of record JAEQBH010002398.1, on the reverse strand, counting down.
ATCTATTTTACTTTTAGTTTGAATAGGTTCACCATTTGATCGGCCGACGCTTCCTATTATGTTGCGACGTGGGATCAATACAAATAAGCAGCAGACACAAAGAAGCACTCGATTCAGCCGTAATATAACGCAGAACGCAGAAGTTCGAGTGATCGTATGTAAAAAAATCATGGATACGAGTTCCTTACTTAATGGAATATCAAATCAACCCTCAAATGAATTATTTATCTATTTACAAAAAGAAGAAATGAAGTTCCACCTCACATGCCAACATCCCCAACTACTAGGGGTCTCCAATGGGTCAAGCTTGACTGGTCAGGGTGGACTGGCGAGCTTGACAAACCTAATAATTAAAACTATATATATTTTTTAATTTTAACCCCTTTATTCTTACTTAAAATTTAATGCGTCAACTAAATTTTACATATATTTGACTTATATAATAAACTTTTAACAAAATACATATTTTAAATAAAGTTTAGATAATGTATTTTAAAAGAATAAAATGCACAGGTGAAAGCCTACTCTGGACGAAATTGAAAGCCTTATATGTCGCTTAAATGGCTCATGGCCCAACCCTTCAAAAACAGCTAGTCAAACTTGACCCGCTTGGGGTTTAGCACATCAAACAACTCTGGGTCGAAGAAGAGACTTTAACCAACTAGCTTCATTATCATGTTAATAATAAGATATAATATAACTCTTGATCATCATCGAAACCAAAAAATTTACTTACAACCTTTGACAATATACAACATAATTAAGCAACAATTAAAACCAAAAAATTTACTTATAACCTTTGACAATATATAATATAATTAAAAATATAACATGTGTTAATCGATAAAGAGAGAAACGCGGCATTAAGCAAATTTCGCTTTTAGGCGCTTCAAGATCAGCTGGTGCTCTTATTTACTCATTTATTCCAACTAGATTTGACATAAATTTAATATTTTAAACAAAAGTCTAAAAGTAATCAATGTTTAAAAAGCAAACCTATTTTGACCCATAATTCTGTTTTTTATTTTTATTTTTATTTTTATTTTTTATTTTTTAAGAACAAAATACAATTTTGAAAAACGGTAAGCAAAGAGGGCCCCCGACCTTGGGCCAATGGTGGGCTTGTGGGGGTGGGCACCAGAGTCTCTGGCCCAGCCCATTTTAAAACAAGGGAAAAAGAAGTATGGGAGTGTGATTTGCAAGCAGAGAATGGGGAAGGGAAGAAACTCAGAAATTGAAGATATTCACGACGCAGCGAGATCGGGTGATCTTCAAAAACTTCAATCGATTTGCAGTTCGGATCCTCTAGCAGTCAATTCCAGAGATAAACACTCCAGAACCCCGTATCCTTTTCTTTTTTTTTTTTGAATTCTGTTTGGATGCAGGAACAGTGCAGGAAAATAAAAGAAACTCAAAAAGAACATGTTGAATAAGTTTATTTGTTGTTTATGGTTTGGAGAGAATTATTGAGGGCTTTGCTTAGTTTCCGTTAAAGGAAAATGCTTAAAGTAAGTCTCCAACAATTGGGTTTTTTTCTCTTCCTATTTTCTGCATTTTCCTTGTCTTTCCCTTGTTCCGGACACAGCTTTAGGTTTTTTTTCTTGTTTCATTTATTTCATGTGTTTGTTCTTGGCTCTCTTTGACTCTGCATCCTTTCCCGTTTTTTATCTGTTTTTTTTTTTTTCTCATGAACTGTTTGATTGGTGGGTAAATATCGGAGGTTAAAAAATGTAGTCTGTTATTAGGAATTCTGATTCCTTCACTGATTTGAGCGATCTGTTTGGATAACTGGAAAGATGAGTTATTTAAAATGTGAGTTTTCTGCTTATGTTTTGCATTTTCCCAACTCCTTCCCTTTGTTCCAAAACAGGAACTCGATCTATGGTTTGTTTTACTGGTTGATTTTTTGGCAGAGATACACGGCATCTTTCTTTTCATTCTTTATCCGACTTTAAATTCATGACCTTGTTTGGCTGACGAGAAACCATAGAAAATAAAAGCAATGAAAGAATCTAACTAGCTTATTATTAGTTGTTCTGTTCTTACTGTTTTAAAGGCTCTGTTTGGATCCCTGGAAAGAAAAGGAAATAAGATTGCTGAAAATTAATGAAGGAAAAGAATCGGTTTCTTTCTTTGCCTATTTTCTTCATCTTCCTTTCCCTTGTTCCTAATGCAACCTCATTGTATGCTGCTTGTTTTAGCAAATACTTGTTAATGTATCTTTGAGGTCTGTGTTTGAACTTGTATGTGATTCTTTCATCTGCTATACTCTGTTTCAGCTTCTCTTAAACTTTTCTAATTGTGTTATCTTTTTCCTCTGTTTTTGTGCTTTATAAATTGAATTATTGGTTGCTTTCATTATGATCTAGTGAGGGATGTTAAATCTTAGGACAAGGGTGAATACCTTATAATGATTAGGAACTGCCCTCTAGTGTAGTGCAGAGTTTTTAAAGGTTAGACTTTCTAGCTTTCTGTCACCACCGATGAACTCGCCTAAGCCTAATGGTGGAGGTCTATTCAATTTGAGGTTCAACAATAAAAGGAGTAGGGAGGGAGGGAGGGAGGGGGAAGGGATTTTTCCAGCTAACCAAGGTTGATGAAACAACAAAGCTATAATAAAAATGAAATATAAGATAAAGCAAAGACTCATTTAATCGAATTTTGGGTCAATGTAGTTTTTTCTTAGCCATAAGGTTCCATGTGAGCTATGTTTGAAGCTGGTTCACTGGACCATCATAACCTCTCAAATGTAATACTAAATTAAAAAAATGAAAAATTCTTCTTTTATGAAACCGCATTTTCAAAATGCAGTTTCATGAGAGTTCTATTTTCACCTTCCTATTTCCCTGTTCTCGCAATTTCTTCCATTTTGTTCCTCACATCTAAAACCCTAACTCTACTTCTTTTGTTTCCTTCCCATTTTATACTCAGATCTGTGTTCCTTTTCACATCTCAAACATTAACCCTAGCATTTTCTTCATTTTTTTCTCCCCTGTTCTAACATTTTGAACCTTAACCCTAGCCTTTAGGCTATGTTTGAAACCTTGATAGTACTAAAGAAAGAAAATATAGAGGAAAAGTAGAAGGAAAATAAAAAATAGGTTTAAACTTAATAAATTGATTCTATATGTTTATTCAAACTCATTTTATTTGTTTATCTCTATTATATAAGGACTAAGAAATTTTAAAATATGTAAAATTTTGAAGAATTTTGATCATATTTGATTTTCTTTTATATTTTCCACAGTAAAACCAAACACGAGAAAATCTTTTTCCTTGGTATGTTTTTTCTTTCCCTAGTACTTCTCTCCTGTTCCAAACGGAGCTCATACCATTGTTTTCATACATGTATTTTTTGGCCATCTTTTTCTCCATTGTCAAGGTTTGAGAAAACCTGTACTTCACACCCTTGTATTTTTCGACATCACTATTTGTTGTTCGCTCAAACTCCAAATCGGTTCATTTTAGTGATAAAGCACTTCACTGTAGAAATAGTCATGACTACTTTCACATAAACAGAAGCAAGTGGCTGTCATTGAACCAAGGTTAAATGTAGATTAAAAAAAATGAGGATTGACAGTAGATTTTGTGATGCCTGTAACATTTTCTCAATGTATTTTGTTCGATGTGCTTGTACATGGAAATTAGTAAATTATACTACTGTGTTGATAGATGGGCATTTAATTTTATCTTCACAACGTTGAAACTGTGTTGATTAAAAACAAGTGTTGATTACATCATTATATTTATTGTTTTTCCCCCATCTTGTTGACTTAGTTATGGGATGCAAAATTAATTTATATTTGATCCATACTAACCATTTTTATCTGTTTCGATTGTAATGAAAATGATGTTTAAAAATATCTTAAAACAATTTTCCCCTCAAAGTTGGTGTCGATAAGAATAAATTTTTTTTATTTTCTAAATAATATTTTTGAAGACAATTTAACTTAATAATTAAAATTAGAGTTTTATTGATAATGAAATTTCAGTAAACTAGAGAGTGCATGTTTTAAATTTTATGTATGAAGAAAGTGTATGATAAGCTTTGATGTAAAAAGAAGGGTGAAATAAATAATAATAATAATAATAATAATTTTACAACTTCATACCATAAAAAAATTGTAGAATCATTTTTTGGTTTGACATGAAGATTATCATTTATAATCATTGTGAAGAAATATAAGAAAATTGTGTTTTTCTTATTGATTGAATGAATAAAATAGTACAGGTCTTACCTACTTATATACATCATGATGACAAAAAAAAAAGGAAACAAATCAAGTACAAAAAGGACTACTTGTATACATCATGATGACATAAAAAAAGGAAACAAATCAAGTACAAAAAGGAAGGACAAATATTGTACCTGAAAGGTAGGGAATAAATCAAACGATATTTTCAACAATCATTATATATTTTCTAAAATATATGCAATCTGCGATGTGATAAGGAACAATTGAATTTGAAGCGAGGTTTAAGATTTTAGATGTGAGGAAAAAAATGGGTAGAAAGGTACGGGAAAGTGAGAATGGGAAAAGGAAAATGAATAATTCAATATTCTTGAATGTTCACATTGTAACAACTGTCATAACATAATATTAATGTCATAGATTTTGTAATTAATGTGGTATTCCTGAATGTTCACCTTGATTGGCAGAACTCTAAGTAGGGAGAAAGATTTATTTTTACCATCTCTTTTCATTTTGTCTGCCTTTTTGACATTTTTGTATATGTCATGTATGCTTTTGCCTAACTTTTGTGAGGTCGTTTTAACACATTTGATTTTTACCCCGAAGAACAATGATTGTGTAAATGATTCACTAATCTTTTGGAGATTCCCAAATTCCAGGAAGTAATCCCAGTAGAATTGCTTAGTTCCATTTATTGACTGCTTAGGGTGACTATTTATCTTAATTAATATCTGAATGAACCTGTCGAGAGATTCTGAAATCATTTTCAATGCAGTGTTTGCAGTTTTTTTCTTTTTTATAACTGGCTAACATACTTGGTTCATTATAACCATGAATGCTTCCCCTTCCTCAAACTTAAGAATTTTTCTGGAGTTGTAGATGGGCCTCCATCCTCAGTTGTGTAGAGACATGATGCTTGGAGAATATTTTGAAGCTAAATTACCCCCTTTTTTTGATATGTAAAATTCTCCATGTACATGTCTAACTGAGTTTATGTGGTTTTATGTAATGATTACAATTTGCTCATCATTTTTATGACAAGTTTCTGGTATGACCCATTCTGAGTCCCACATTGCTGAGTTACGATTTGGCCTTGTAGGTTTATAACCACTTGGGCTCTCTCCCCTTGACAGCTAGCTTTTAAGGGTGAGTTCTACGGTTGTAACAGTTTCCCCTCCTTGACTGGAAATTGGATTCTCAAAACTGATGTATCCAACTATTACTTGAGATCCTATTCACCCGCTGTTGATAGTTGTCAAGACATTCCTTAGCAGTAGTCTTTGCTTCAAACCATGAAATAACCTGAAGTCATGTTTCATATGTCTAAAGCTCTCTCAGAATTCCTATGATTCCTTGAAGACCCTTTTGATGGTTAAACCAAATATTCCAATCAACTGTTTTTGAATGCATTGTCTTTGAAATTTTAGAATAATCCTGTGGATGAGATGTCTATATATTTTATGTATTACATTGTTTGTGGGACACAACATAGATAGGAAATTTGTTACACAATAAATGGATGCGGCAACCTGTTTATTTACGGTGATTTGATTAAAAGACCTTTTGAAAACTCAATTTTGGAAATTTGACCCTCCATCAATTTTTGGCCTGTTTTTGACACAAATGTCCTTCGTGTTTTCTTGCAAAAGTAATCCTTTCTTTTAAGAGACAATGTAAATACAGCAATTGAGAAGGGCATTTTTATCTAAAATGGGTTATTTTTAAAAAAAAAACATGGAGAATGTTAGATTCACAAATTTTGGGTTATTTAATGTCTTTTAACCAAATAATTCTTTATTTACATGGCATTGAGCATATTATCTTTGAATGAGTATTGTTTTTCCTTTATCATGCAGTTAATTAATTCCTTTTGTTCTTAGTATCAGTAAAAGTCAGGAATTCAACAACTTGAACCCATTCTTCAGTTTTTGAAGATACTCTCACTATTAGAATCATGTAGAAATCACTATTTCAACAACAAATGATATGCATTTTTCATTTGTTTCCAATCAATATGGTAAGACTGATCGTGATCTACAATTCTCATTTCTGATTGTTTCATCATCTTGACGCCCAGCATAAAACCATAACATGAATCGATTTCTAGACATCTGGTGCTTATAAAATGAACTTATACAACCATAATCATCAATCAGTTTGGATGAGTTTGATCTTCATCATTCTTTTTGATATATTGAGATCATTTGTTTGTTGGGGGTTTCACTCTTTAACTCTAATGTTGGATTATAGACTACATTTATGAAAAGCATGGGCTAAGTAGACGCAGGCGGTAGCTTTACCCTGCAAGCACAAGGCTGATGTTGGTGCTGCAGCGATGGATGACATGGGAGCGATTCATTTCGCTGCCCAGAAAGGACATTTGGAAGTCGTTCGTGCTCTGGTTTCATCTGGAGCCTCTGTCAAATCTTTCACCCGAAAGGGCATGACCCCACTTCACTATGCAGCTCAAGGGTCTCATCTTGATCTTGCCAAGTACTTGGTGAGGAAAGGTGGGAATCTCGGTGCCAGGTCGAAAGCAGGAAAAACCCCTCTCGATCTTGCAGGCAGCGAAGAAATCTGTACAGTTTTGTTAGAATATGAGAAGTTATGCAGCAAAGGATATCAGAATGTAAAAGACAAAGATGAAGAATTGAAAGAGCCCAAACCATCGGTGTCGGAAGAAGCAGAGAATGCAGATGGGGATAGTGAAGAAGCCAAGGAGACGGACGTCAAGAGGAAAGCTGCTGATGAAGATGGTACTGAGGAAGAAGCCTCAAAGAAACCGAAAAAGGTGAGAGTTGCTCTTAATCATCTTCTAAGTGCCGATGACAATCAAGAGGACGAAGAAAACATGTAATAGGAATTTAGAGTCCTGTCCTGAGATTTTCACATGATATATTATAGCTCACAAATCTAGTAGTAACCTTTGTGCCCTTGTCATTAGGCTGCGACTGCATCAAAACATATACACAAACTCCCTTTTGGAATAGTTGTAATACCTTGTCGATTTAGTATTATTGAAGCATGGCAGAACTTATGGAAATGTTTCACGGCTTTGTATACACTGTGGCTTCATTTGGAACCCGAAAAGTACCAAGGAAAGGTAAGAAAATGCGATTTAAATAGAATGTAAAAATGAAATGAAAGAGAATTTGGAGGAAAATAAAGAAAAAAGGGTTTGAATTTTATAAATTAATTTTATATGTTTTATTCAAACTCATTTACGGTTTCTTTATTATATAAGGACTAAGAAATTTATATGTAAAAATTTGAAAAATTTTTGATTATATTTGATTTTTTTGTTATATTTTTCATTAGAAACAAATATGAGAAAATCATTTTTATTAGTAAATTTTTATCCTTTTTCCCAAGTACTTTATGGGCTATACATTCATTTGGGTCACGATATCTTAAATATCTTAAATTAGCTCGCATGCATAATGAACCAAAAGAACAGTGAGAGAGCCTTTAATGGAAGAATCTTGTATGTTGTTTTATCCAGAGCAATTGTTCTACATTTTGCAAAGTGTCTAAAAACATCCACAGTTAGAGAGCCTCAATGGAAGAAGAGCATTGTTGTTTTTATTCAGAGCAATATGCTTATTTACATTTGCAATGGTCTAAAATCCATAGCAAATATTGCAATCTGATTGCATAAACAGAGAGCAAAATTGGGTAGGACTTGTACCACAACCACCCAACCATATGTATGGTCTCCAGAGTATCAAAACTGAGTATCTTTGACTCTTTAAAGTAAACACAATGAGTTGAGATGCAAACAAAGCAGCCACCGAGAATCTTAATTGCATTGTTGTGTTCTTTCATCCAGGCAACTCCACCTGCACCACAAAACCAACAGGGAAACACCATACTCAGCTTCTTCTACCTTTCAGGTAAACATTTTGCAGCCGTCTTTTAAAGCTTAGAAGGCTGATTAAGAGCTTAACGATATTAATCATCTGAAAAAGCTGCAAATTCATTGGCATGGACTCTTTGATCAGCAGATTAATAACCCATTGGCATGGCCCTGGTTGTGTCATTGTCCATAACCATGCCAGTGAACCAGAAGGTAATGTGAGTGGTCAGAATGTTTCCAATATAAACCTTTCTATGGTAGTATTGAGGGCCATAGATGTTAGGAGTATGGAGTAGTAACAATAATCACCTTCCTCTCATACAAGCACCAGGTTTGTAACAGCTTTCCTTTCTTCTTAATCCTCTTGTTAGCACACATTAAGATATGTAGTTTAAGATTAATAATTTTGTTCCATTCATTTTGGTAGAGCGTGACTTACTTTTGATTGAACCCTCAAGGTTGCTGATTCAGCATCCCTGATAAGCTTTTGACCAGTTGGGGAAGCACTTGAATGAACAAAATTAAAAGTTCAAACACTTAATTGAACCAAAAAATGTTGAGACGCTCAAGATAGAAAAATCGGAAAGTTGAGACACAATTTATGTAATTAATCCTTGGGCTTATTAAACTCCATAGAAATGGTGTGAAGGACTCTAAAATACAAAAAAGGAGGAAATCTAACACCCGAGAGCTGTTATACCACTAAAAGCAACTTGTTCATTCTAAATATGAATAGCAAGTGAAAGATTCGAGACCCAAAAATTAGTTAATCCCACCAAGAAAAATAAATTAGACTTAATACCCAGACAAACTCACATCCAACTGATCATCTCAATCAAATCAAACCAACTACAAGGTCAGCTTAGTTTGGTTTGGTTTGGTTTGGTTTTGCCATCACTTAAAGGTCAGTCTGGCAATGGTTCAAGCATAAACCAACCATGTCATTTCAACTATTTTTTCTTCCAAAAACCAACCAGACCACACCTTTCTGCACATACCACGAGCAACATCAACACAGTGTAGTAAAACCTTTAAATACTAAGTACATGTGGTCCAATTCAACATAAAAGGTACCCACTCCACATTAAGGATGCCAGTTAAATTATGCACATTGAAATTCTCTGACAGTCACATGTTAGATAGATAATGATCCTTATTACATAAGCTCTCCACTTAAAACCATAAATCCAGGGACCATCCAGTCCATTATAGCCATTCTGGGAATGCTCAAAAACAATTATCAAGCTTGGTATGCCAGCTGATATGAGAACAGAAAATTTTGGGAGAGAACTGTAGCTTTATTGAGTCTTCTAAAAAAGGGGGTTCTTTTGGGTCTTTTTGGAAAAACAAGAAAATTTCTAATTTGAATCCAGCTGTCAAAAACTAAAGAAAATGTTCTTTCCATCAAACTTTTGTGAACTATGTAATGTTTAACTGTGCTTCCTTTTCCTAAGTGTATCTCCATTCATTTCTTTCTAATAGGTCTCCCCCTTTTCTGTATTAGTAGGCAATAAGATACATGTTTTATTCTGCTTCATGGTTTTCCAAGCATAGAGAAATAATGGTACTTCTTCTCTAGTGCCTACTATTTTTCTTTCCATTTTTTTGGAAGGTACGATAATCTCACAGGAAAAACAGATGCTAAAGGAGGCAAATCAAGCAGACATAATATGAACAGAGCACCCTCAAGAAAACTTGCCAAAAAATAAATGAATAAAATAAAATGAAACATCATCCACAGCTCTTAATACCCCATCCTATTGGTAAAATAAAACACATGTCAAGGATATTTGAAAATTTTTTGATGTGGTGGCTTTCCAGAGCTTGAATCGCCTCAAAGATTCGAATACCAGTCTCCTTCCAAGGAACCAAGGCAACAGTGGGCTGTCCCCCATTCTTATGGGCACGCATTATAGAAAGCCAGTCCTTGTTTTTTTCCCCTCTTTTGATTAGTATTATAGAAAGACAATCATAAATGTAATGAAATAATGGAATTTAACAAACAAGTATGAACCTGGATTCCACCAATGTGTCATTCCTTTGAAGTTCTCTTTGGTCTAGAGAAGCAACATATTCCAGAAGAGGGTTCCTCTTGACATTTTCTCACTGTAAGATGAAATAAGGTCTACAGTTTCAATAAATATAAGTATCAAGCAGAAAGAATCCAAGACGCTCAAGAAATTAGATTATTCAAATCATACAAATCATTTGTTAAGTAGCATCATTTAATCATAACCAGACTTTGTCCTCAATACCAAACATGTTTTTACACAATGGCCAATGCATAAATCAACTAACTTAAAACAAGTAAATTCTTTGTAATACTAAGTCATCTTTTTTTTTTTTTTTTGATAATTAAAAGTAAATAACATTAAGTCATTTAGAACCTTGTAACTAGATGATGACAAATATATGATATAAATTTGAAATACAAAATTGGTTTATGACAAAGCTAACAATATTGGGGCGGCTAGGGAGGAGAGGGGAAGGGAAATGAAACTACAGGAAGGAGTCAAGGATATGCAGACCTCAAGAAAAGCTGTCACTGCAGGATCATGAGTAGAGAAAGAGACCGAGAGCATTGTGAAGCTAAGCTCGCAAGCAGTTTCATTCAGCAGCCCAAATGAGAGTGTTAATTACTTCCAAATATTATTACTTTCCTCTTAAACTAATGCTCCTCCCTTCTGGAGTTCAGTGCAAAACGTCTAGCCATGGCAGGGTTGTAGAATTTTCTCATATGATCTGAAAGCTTATGAATGGCTTGGAGATTACCGATCATTGAAAGCTGCATTAAAAAGGAGTCAAACTTCCGATATGGCAATTTTATTCCCTTGTTTACAACCTCTTCCAAGAGAAAGCATGCATCTTCCATTTTATTGCAACCAAAAAGCCCTTCAATCATCACACAGTATGTATCAGTATCCTGTCCACATCTCCTCTTATCCATCTCATGCCATGTCTCAAATGCCCCATCAGGTTCACCAATCTCAAAAAACATTGCAATCCAACATATTAAAGTATGCACTAGGCACACACCGACCTCAATCATCCTACCATAAAGCATAAGTGCTTCCTCCTTTTATTTTCATAGTACATCAAAGCAATTATAAGTAACGATATCTGGGCCGGAACCTTTATTTCCCATCTCCTCCAAAAGTCTGTAAACTTCCCTCCTTTCAATAAACACATCCCTCAATCACTTGCTTGTACGTTGAAACGATACAAGGAGGACACCACTATTTATCATATCTTTAATAATTTCAAACTCCTCAGTTATCACTCTGGATAGAGCCAAAATCATGATTGCATATGTTTTTGCAGTAGGAGAAGACATAGTTGAACCCTTTGTTCTCATAAATTCAAAGAGTTTAGTTGCTTCAGTCACCATCCCTGCTTTGCAAAAGGAATCAATTGCAGTATTGTAAGTAAAATTATCTGGTGTATGACCCATTTCCATCATTTCTTCCAAAACCCCCATTCCTCTACTAGGGTTTCTGACCCTACACCACCCAAAAAACAAAATATTGTAAGTATTAGCGTCAGGCTTAACCTTTTTCTTCAGCCTCCTGAACATGGCTTGGGCATCCTCCACAAGCCTGCACTTGCACAAAGCATCAAGCAGCAAGTTCAAGGCATTAATTTCTGGTTGTGTCTTCACCCTTATTTTCTTCTTCTTTGCAAATTTATGAAGATGGGCCAAATGCTTTTCTGTGTATTTTCTCAAAATCATCAACAAAACCTCAACTGGAACCGACTTCTTGTCGTTTCTCTTCATATAATCAAGCATATCACAAACAATCCGAAACTGCTTCGCTTTGTACCTCGTGCTGGTTAATATGTCAATCATTTCGTTGTAGGCTCGGGGCTCATGTGAATAATGGTCTTGACGACCTGCCCACATAAAGAACCTAAAAGCCATTTTCTCCTCAAAATGAATCCTGCCTAATACCTCAATCACCAAATCAGTTGTGAGCTCTACACCAGCAAGGTCAAGTGATTTTCCATGTCCTCTCAGGATTTGCATTACTGTCAATAGCTTTATATAATTTATCAGCATCACTGACTAAAACTCTTTCCTCAACATCATTTCTAACAAGATCAAAGGCTTGGTTGACCGAATTACCTCTCTCTTCAACTCCATTTCTACTAACAACATCAAGAGCTCTGTCTTCAGGATTTAATCTTTCCTGAACCTCGTGTTTACTTATACCATCTTCCGAACTTCCCTCGACCTCTTTTTTACCAATAAAATCAAATGCTGGGCTGGCAGAATTCGAAATGGAACTCGAACTTCCCTCAATCCCATTACCATTCAGAGAATCAATAGCTCCTTTCCCCGAAGTTGAAGCTGAATTTGAACTTTCCACCCCATTGCAACCAATAAGATTAAAAGATCTTTTCACCAATTTCGAGTTTGAATTTGAAGTTGAATTTGAAATTTCTTCAACCCCGTTTCGATCAATAAGATCAAAAGCTCCTTTCGCCAAATTGGGGCTCGAACCGGAACTTGAATTTGAACTTTCCTCAAACCCATTTCGAGGAGCCCTATGAAAAGCTCGGAAATGGCATATTGATTGCAGTTGCAAACGAAGAAGTGGAGTCACAGTATTACCAATTCGGAAGCGTAAATATACGGTAGAAGAGGCGCATATATGTGAAGAAAGTTTGATAAATCGCCACAACTCCATTGCCTATCTACAAAAACGAAATGAAATTGAAATTCTCGCACCTGTCTCTCCCCCTCTTCTACTTCTTGCTATTCGGGGATGGGTTTAGGGTTTACCAATTCTAACTTTTTTTTTTTTTTGAGAAAACAAATGTTGTAGCATTAAATACCATACTTTATTTGAAGTCTGACATATTTTTAACATATTTTTAATATTTATAAAATAATTAATTAAAAAATATTTATAAAATAATTAGTTCAAAAATATTTATAAAATAATTTTTGATTTAAGCTTTTTTGTCAAGGCTTCCAGAAATATGGTGAGGTGGATTCGTCATAGCATGGAATAATTTTAAGTCATCTGGCATTCAGTTAATCACCATTTGAGCGAGATAAACGCTTGTAGCGATAAAGGTACCTGCTTCATGCGTAAGCTGCGTCACGCGTGACATGCTTCGGCATCTTACATTAAAATTCTGGCTGATTAATATTTTATTATTTTAATTAGCCTATATATTTATAATGATATTTTTTCAAACAACCATAAAAAAAAAAAAAAACAACTATAAGGTTTTCTTTGAAAATAAAACTCTTTTTGAAACTCTAAAATATTTTTAACCTACTTTTAGTGTTTTTAAAAATACTTTTGATACAAGAGTTGAACCGATTTTTAGCTTCAAATGTTAGATACCATTATTTGTGAAATCGGAACCTTGGAATGTCGATATCTTTTACTCTCAATGGTTTTTGCATTAGAGAATACATGTTCACGGGTGTATGTTGGCGTGATGAATGATTATAAACTTTTGCCCAATGAGATTGAGAATATTGCATGGTTACTTATTTTTGGTAAATAGCGGGTCCTTGCCCCTCTCTAATATCTTTCATGTATTTTTTTTCTCATCTAAATCTCTTTTAAATGTAACTCGAAGTTCTTATAATTAGATTATGATAAGTTGATGGAGATGCAAAAGAGAAAGAAGCTTGAAGGAGAAGCCAAGAAAAAAGACCGGGTATCCTTTTAATTGTAAATTCGATTTATTTTTAAGGGTTGTAATAATTATGTATATTACTAGGTATGACCTAATTAATTCCTTTATGGCTCAAGAAATTGATATTAGAATGTTTATGAGCATGTCATATAATTATCGTAACTATTTTTATATTTGACTAGGGGTCTCAATCGCGGCCTGACATAAAGAAATGAGGCCCATGGGTTCGGCTTGAGCTTGATGGGCTTAGGGTGGGCCTGATAAGTGAAAAAGTGCAATGTTATTTTTAATTTTGACCTACTTTATCTTAAAATTTGATATCTTAATAAATTATATATTTATTTTAGAGTTTTAGACGAAAATAAATTTTTTTGAATTTTTTTTTTATTAAATTAGTTTGAAAATCAGTAATTCTTTGAAATGTCATGTCTGGTTTTAAGCGATAAGCGGCCAATTGAAAATATAAAATTTGAGCTTAAAACTCTTCAAAAGTCGATTATGCGTGGATAATAGCGTTAGGCTTTGTCAAATGTCATGCTATCTTATAACATGGCAATTAAATACACAGCTTTTATTATGTTAAAATTGTAGTCGTTGTAAGCGGTATTAGACGATTTATGAATTTCGATTCTTGTTAATAGTTATTTTGATTTAAACCAATTTAATAAATTTTTTAGAAATAATTATTTCCGGTCCAAAACTCTTTATTCGACTTATATAATAAATTTTAATAAAATATATATTATAATAGAGTTATGTATTTTAAAAAAATAGCATAGAATGGAGGACAAGCCTATCAGGGCCCACATACCGGACCGGGTCTAAAATGAAACCCACAATCCGACCCTTTTAGAAACTAACTGGGCCCGGGTTTTACCTGATCGGGCTTTTTGGAGAACTTATTGAGGGGGAATTGATATTAAAATGTCCATATTTTTATTTTATTTTTGTAATAAAACCATTTTGATTATTCCTCTTCTGGCTTCCTCCAAAACTATCCTCCCCCCACCCATCACACGGTAAGCAGCACAAGGCCCCCAAAGCTAGTTGTAACCTATAAATCCTTAAACCCTAACCGAAAATCTCATACAAAATCCTTAAACCCTAATTCAAAATCCAACGTGCAAGAGCCAAACCACCCCAAGCAATTAAAGACCTTCTGAGAATATTGCTCCTGCGAGCTCCGGAATCGTCCTCGCGTCGCCGTTGTTGTCACTGGATCCTTGCTCCCGTAGTTAGTGTCCTTGTTTAATCTCCAGGTCTGGTTCTGCCTCATCTGATAATGGAATTACCTCTGTAAGGATTCCTCGGCGGCTGATTGCGATTCATCGGTCATAATTCCCCCCAGTGGCTATCGATTTTAGCTCGACAGTCAATGGCTGTCATCAACTTCCTCTGTTGTTCCTGGCCTCCGTGACCCCGCTTATCCATCATCATCGAGATTTCTTTAAGAGTAGTAATCGTCGTCACTACGCCACCATGAACCACCCACCTCTCTACCACTGAATTGGGCCATCCGAAGATGAATTCTTCGCTGCCCAAGCTCCTCCAACACGTCTTTTCCGTCAACAGTTTCCATTGCTCCTACTCTTCTTTCTCCGCTGCTGTGGTTCATCAAATCGCAAAGGCGTTTCACCACAATAACTTCAGTTTCTACAACTCCAGTTCATTTCCAAAGCTACAGCCCGCCCACCTGGGGCCGGTCATCTTCCAACTCCGCTCCAACCCCACCTCGGCCCTGCGATTCTTTGAATGGGCTGAGAATTCTCATGGTCTGCGCCACCCAGTTCAGTCGTTCTGCGGCATTGCCCATGTGCTGCTCCGGCACAGAATGTTTGATCCGGCAACGCTGGTTTTTGACCGAATGGTCAGGCAATTCCGGAATTTAGAGGTCTTGGGTGAGTTTCATGGCACTTTTCGGATTTATGGCTCGAACCCGAGTACTGTTTATAGCTTTTTGTTGCATTGTTATTGTAGGAATGGCATGGCTGATAGGGCTATTGAGACTTTTGCTTGGATGTCTGAGATGGGTGTTTTAATTTCATAATGTGGCATCAAAATGTTAGATTTATTGATTGATTCAGATCGGATAGATGTTATTCTTGAAAATTATGAAGAGATGTGTAAAGGATTAGGTGTCTATGAATTTGTTTTCAACGGTTTTCTCAATAGGGATGAGGCTGAAAAAGGATTGAATTTTCACCGGGCATTGGTTGAGAGAGGTTTAGTTCCCAAGGTAGTTGATTGTAATAAGATTTTGAAAGGCCTTTGCATGGGAAATCAGATTGACATTGCTTCGGATTTCTTTGATATGATGGTAAGTAGTGGTCCACGCCCAAATGTGGTGACATTTAGCACGTTAATCAATGCTTACTGCAAGAAGTTGATATTGGATGAGGCATTTAATCTTTATAATCTTATGATTGAAAAGGGCATAGTTCCAGATTTGGTTATTTATAGCATTTTAATTAATGGTCTTTTCAGGGCAGGAAAGTTCGAGGAGGGAAATTCTCTTCTCTCCATGGCTTTAGATAGAGGTGTTAAGATGGATGTGGTGATTTTCAGTTCTATTATGGATGCTTATGTGAGGGTTGGAGACAGGAAGGCAGTTGAGATATACAAGGAGAATGTTGAAGGAAGGGATCTCCCAAATGTAGTTTACCCCACGGCATTCTTATAAATGGGTTATATCCAAAATTGTCATGTCCTAGAGAGGCTTGTGGGGTCTTTGGTCAGATTTTGAAACATGGTTTAGAGCCATCAATGTTGACTTATAGTAGTCTCATTGATGGCTTTTGCAAGTCTGAAAATTTGAGAGATGGGTTTGGTCTGTATGGGATTATGCTAAGGGAGGGCCACGTCCCTGATGTTGTTGTCTGTAGTGTGCTTATAAATGGTCTTAGCAGACAAGGGCTGATGGATGAGGCTCTGAGGTTTTTCTTCCAAGCTGTAAAAAGTGGTTTGACTCTCAATAGTTATATGTTTAACACCTTAATTGATGGCTGTTTTAAATTAAAACGGGCAAGGGATGGTGTGAAGATGTACACTCTCATGGGCATGTTTAAAGTAATCCCAGATGTAGTTACTTACACTGTGCTTGTTAGAGGGCTTGCGGAGCAAGGTAAATTGGATGAGGCATTGGCATTGTTCTTCCAATTGCTGAAGAAGGGGTTTTCTCCAGACTGTATAATCTATTGCACTCTCATCGATGGATTCTGCAAGAAAAGGGATCTAGCAGCTGGATTACAGATTTTCAAGCTGATGCGGAGCAATGGGATGTTTCCAGATATTTGCATATATAATGTTCTCATTAATATGTTTTTCAAGGAAGGCTGTTTGAAAAATGCACTGGAATTATTCAGGGAAATCATTAAGCATGGGTTAGAGCCTGATATTGTGACATACAACACGATGATATGTGGTTACTGCTCTTTGAAAATGTTTTCCAAGGCCATTAAACTTTTTGAAGTTCTAAAATGTGGACAGATCAAGCCCGTGCTATTACTTTACCATTTTTGATCGATGCTTACTGTAAGGATGTTAGAATGGATGAAGCAATGTTGATATTCTCTATACTGGAAAAGGGTCCAGAACCCAACATATTAACATATAGTTCTCTGATTGATGGCTATTTTAAAACTGAAAATACGGAGAGTGGCTTTGTGCTTTATGAAAAGATGCTTGGTGACAAAATCTCTCCAAACATCATTAGTTATAGCATCCTCATTGATGGTCTTTGCAAAAAGGGGCTAATCAATGAAGCATCACTTGCCTTTCAATGTGCTATAGGCAGACAGTTGTTGCCTGATGTAATAGCTTATGGGATTCTGATACGTGGTTACTGCAAGGTTGGAAGATTAGCTGAAGCCATGATGTTGTATGATCGTATGTTGGTAAATGGCATCATGCCAGATGATCTTTATGGCGCTTACTGCAGAATGTAGTGCTTCAAATGGTCAGGCAAAAAATTGTGTACTCAAATGAAAGAAGAGAAGTCGGGATCCTTCCTGTTATGCCCTGCCAATAGTTGTCTGAATGGAAATTGCAAATATGGTGACTAATTTTCTGTTCATACTGACTAAAAATTTACTGCTACCATTTGATTTAGTGTCTAATATTCTAACTTGTACTGTATTTATTTGTGCACATGCATTCTTCATTGTAATCCATAGTGAATAATATGTTCTGGGATTATGGCTTACATGAATACAAGAAACATGCTTTGGATTGAAGTGAATGTGTATTATTGGAGCTTTGTATGCCTGAATAACTACAAGTAATCCGCAGTTCCAGTAAGTGAGACTCAGTTATTGTTTTCTGCATTGACTTGACCTTATGAAAGGCAAATCATTCATATTTTTTGATTATGTCACTTTGTTGTTTTAGTCATCTTTTTTATTCTATGGCCTTCCCAGGATCTTAACTGTACTTGCTAGTTTGTCCACTCAGCAGCATGGGAGATATACTTTAAAGTAAGAGGAGCGATGATAACCTATTCCCATGAAGCAATTTTTGCGGCAGATGATTTCTCAAGTGATATCAACCAACATTTAATGAGTTGGTTACTGAACCTTTCCACTTAATGTTGTAATAATCCAGCCGTTATTTCTTTCCCTGATCATTTCCTTTCCTGGAATAAAACTAAGCAATATACTTGGTCAAAAGAGTAAGGACTGATGATGTGTTGGTTTATTTTTATTAAGAATGCTGCCAACAGAAGATTCCAGGCTAGTTATTTTTATTTTAACTAAATATTTTCTGTATGTTGAGCTCTTTGCAGAAACATTAGTTCAATGAAATCTTCAAGACAATCTGATATCTGAAGTGTAGGGTCCATGAGAAGAAGCCAATCCTCTGAATTGAGATATAATTGTTTCCATGTACTATGTTATGTTCATAAAACATATCCATGGAATTTCAATTAACAGTACTTTATAACGGTTCACAATCTTATCTTACGCATCAAGAAGAGCCATTGCAACAAGTGAAGGGATTTGTAAATAGTAAACCAATAAAAAATTCTGCATCCAGATATTCATGAAAGAAAGTGTTGGATAGGTTGTTACTCCTTTTCTTGTTCTTTTCCAGGCGTATACTTTGTTTATAGTCTATTTGCTCTTTTGCAGGATTTTTCTGTGTTTCTCTCCTTTGTTTTAACTTAATCTTATGTTAAAGAGTGTACTTTTTTTTTTTGTGTTGAAATGTTCACCTCGTCCTGTGATGGTTTTGAAGGTGCTTGGAGGATCTGAATATAATTGTGTCTAACAGATTTGGAATGTACACAGGAATGCATGCATGAGCTCAAACATAGTTGTGTCTCTGCTAAATATTTGTTGTGTTTCTAGAGGTAGTAGTATTATTTGGAATAATAAGTCTATGATATAATATTTTTCTTGAATAAAAATTTATGCTTTCCTAGATTACTGGACAAGTAGGTATTAGTTCAATCTAGTATTAGGTGGATTGAGGTGGACCATTTCAATTCTCAATTGGAGTAAACTAGATAACACTACTAAATACTAATGAGATTTAATAGTGATCTCATGGGTATCTGATTGTCTCTGTCGAAGCTTAAGATCTAACCTGCAGCTTAAGTTGGTTCTTTGCTTGGTCCCTAGTTCAATTAATGAGATTTTTGATTGCTTAGCTGAACATGGAACTCAGTAGATGGTTTCTTTTGTGGTGCAATTTTTGTACATTGTTGCATGTTTTGTAGAATTTACTGTTTCATGCTTGTTTGGTATGGTTATCTTTCTACTTTTGTTAGCTTTTCCTCGATTGTGTTTTTTTAATGAAAAGTTGGAAAAAAAAAACTGTACCAATGTATTTTTTATTGGTTTGGTTATGCTCTTGACCATTTCTGCTTTAGTCCTTGGCATAGTTATTTGAGGAAACGAGGCGTATCGGGGTCTGGCCTCTTGGGCGCCCGAGGCCTTTGTGTGTCAAATATGTTTTTATAATTTTGCAATAGTTGTTTCCTATTGTACTTGACTTTCTTGTAATATCTTGGCTATTTTAGTTGATTTTTTGCTTCTTCTCCGCTTCTATAGGGATTATACAATAGTTGGGAGGGTTAGGATTTTTTTTTGGAGTTGAAACACGGCAAAAATGGGGCTGGAGGGGTTGAAATCTTGAAAATCAAGCATCTAGAGCCAAAACGACATTGTTTTGGCATAAATGATTTTTGTTTGGTATGTTTCAAGTGAGGCCCCAAAAGCACCAAAACGACGTCATTTTGGTGCACCCTGGACTTTAAAAAAAAACCTCAAGGTACAAATACAACTCAAAATGACGTCGTTTTGGTATGTTTAATGCCTTAGGGCTTCACTGCGAAGCTTGACGACGGAGAAAATGGAGGAGGAGAAGAAAAAAAGAAAAAGAAAAACCTGAAAATATTCAAGGTAAGGCGAGCGAATGCTATTTGGGAGTGATGGCACTTTGGGTTTTAAGCGTGCCTTTCATAACTATGGTCCTGGGTTGATTAAACCATGTACAAATCATGTTTGGCAAGGTTTTACGGTTGATATCTTGAATAATAATATATGTTGAATTTGTTTACCAAAGTTGGAACAAAAATATTAGAATAAAATGAAATATTTTTAATCAAGCCTTCCCCCAAATTCAATGCTAGTGAAGCAATCATTTAGCATTTGAATTATTGAAGAATTTTGTATTTTTCATAAAATAAAATTTATGAGATTAAAGAACTACAAATGAAGCCATTAGCATCAATATGTTCAAGAGGAAGAAACCAAGTTTTGGTAAAATGCTAATTAATTAAGTTGATTAGAGATTTCAGAGGAAGAACACTAATTAAATTAATTAATTAATTAGAATGTCATTCTGAATAAACCCAATCATATTTGATTCTCTCATCACTTCAAAGAGAGTATGACTATATAGCCGGCTCCACAAACACATACATACATCATTATAAGCATTAATTAAACGAATCTCTATATTTAAACTTTTTTGGCCATGACCCACATATTCCTAGAATTGTACTGTTTTGGAGTTTGATGATACTTAATTTCGATTACTTAAATACTAATCATGTCGATTATGTTAACCTAATCCATGTTGCTTATATTATTAAGATTGTCTCATCTTAACTATCATTCTTCTAAACATATATATATATACATGATGCCTATATTTCCAACAACCATGTTTTAATTTTTCTATATAATGTATAGACTTGATAATTTAAATAGGTTTATTTCAAAAAAAATATTCAAGATTTCCCCACATTTATATCATCAGTAACTTCAAAGATAAACTTAACTTTGATGCATTATGAATTGATAAATGAGATATTGTAGAACTATTTGATTCATATTTTCAAGAACAGTTTTTGTTTTGGAAAAAAAAAAAACATTAAAAACTTGTTTGCAAACAAGGGCATCATTTTTTGTATTCTCCTTAATTTCAAAACTCATATTTTTGGTGTTTTCAAGATTTACAAAAACTATTTTCTAAAACAGTTTTCAAGAACGCAAATCAAACAGGACATATGGTTATCTCAATTTTACCCTACAATCGAGTGTTTGACATCATGCTTTGCTTAGTAACAAATTGCGAGTCAAAGATACCTCATTTTTTATAATATGATATTTACATTTGTTAATGAAAAAATTAATATGAGATTAGGTTATTACTTAGGCTTGTCATGTTATTATTGTCAATAATGATATCACATCCTATAAATATAAGCATCAAGTGGCAACACCATATGATTAATTCATTGTTTATTTTTATATAATATTGTCTTTATGCTACCATTAGTGTAACTTTTCTCTCATGGAGCATACTAAAAGTCATATTTACCTTTTATTAGTACCAATTTCTTTTTAAACTAATTTTTTTAGGACATGGCTTTCTCATTTTCTTTGAATAAGTGTTTGATGTGTTATTTTTAAAAACTTCTCAATCATAGGTCACAAAGTATTTTCATATTGTTTTTTGTTTTCAATACAATGGGGGGAGTGGGGCGACCTAAAAGCTCTTAAACTATCCAAGGAATGACAAAGACTTCTCCATCTTGGGAAAGAATAATCTATCACTAATTCAAGGGATCCTCATATTCATGGAAACTCATACTCAATTAGAGTAATTGAGTTTTAGACCAAAATAATTTATTTGTAAAAAAATTGTCAAGTGGATTTAACCAAAATAATTATCGAAATAGTGCGTAATGTCGATTTATAAGTGAGCGATAACAATTGGAAATATGAAAATGCCAGGCTCTCATTGTCAGTAGCCCGGTAGTGATTAGGCTTAAAGCTATAAAAGCGACATCTAAACAATGTGATTAGGAAAAAATATCAAATATTCTTTATCCATGACAGCGACAATTGGGCTTAAATAATTGGACCTAGTTTCAATAATTCTTGTGCTTTACATTTCTTCCTAGCTGCTTGACCTGTAATAGGTATCTGGTTCACCTCGTTATGTATCAACACTATGACTTTCAACCTAAATGATTTCTATTTCAACCAATCTGTAGTTGATTGTCAAGGTCGTGTAATTAATACTTGGGCTGATATTATTAACCGTTGGACTTAAAATTGCCAAATGGATAAGCAGCAGTTGAAAATTCCAATTGTTATTATTGTTTGTAACATTGAAACTTATTTAAAATATTTACTATTTAATAAATTACATGAACTAATGGATTCAAATATATTTGTTATATTATCATAGTAAATAATTTATGTCGGCTAAAAGTTATTTATTTGAAAATAACTAAAATATATTTTAATCGTCAAAACAATAAACACATCTAAGGTAGCCTGAAATTCCATGGAATATTAAATGGAATTTTGCATTAGAAAAGCAATTATGACCTCCATGCATAAAACTAAATCATATAAATATATAAAAAATTGTATACAAATATCAATATATAAAAATATCATATATCAATGGGTCCCACAAGATGGCGTCTTTATATTTATCTTAGGACCGACGCCTATAATACATAGCTATTTGATCTATAGGGTCATTACTGCAATCTCAGCGGAGGCGATGGAGGCGGTGGTAGGGGCGTGGATGAAGTACTCGGCGTATCGTGGAGCACAAGATTAAGCTTAGTTGGAGTGCACCCAGCTCATTCACAAAGTCAACGATAGTGTCTGATGAGAGGCAATGCGGGGGGATGATAAAGGTGGAATGATAAGGTGATATCTCTTGCTGGAGGCTAGGCTCTAGTGACCTTTGGATATGGTAAAGAATGTGTAAGTGTGTACGGGGGTATGGAAAGGTGATGTAAGTTTGTGGGGATATAAAATCTCGAGTGATGGGTAAGTATGGGGGGTATCAAGTAGGGAATGTCACAGGTGCTTGACCGCCTTCACCATCTCGACCATGACCTCGCCCACCATCTCGAATATGACCTTACCGATCAACTCTCCCTCTCCCTCTACCTCGAATGGGCTGCATACGTACTAGAGTGGATGACAGAAGAATTAGATGGTCCGTGTGATGGATGCCTCGATCGTAGTTGAAAAGCGTCACGATGCTCTTCTACGATTTGGTGTAGCTGCTTGATCTTGCAATATGATGTAAGTTGTACACCAAACCGGTGGTAGCATAGCGCGAGCGACTAGCTATGTCAGCCATGATAAAGATCTAAATGAACCAAGAAAAGAATTATAAATACATAATCTATTTATTGAAATTTGGAAAACACTTTAGAAACACAGGACTCTAACTTACCAAAATTTGAGTAGTACTGGCTGTAGTATGGAACCTCATATCATTCCTATGGAGTGGTGGTGTCATAAAACGTCGTATGTCTGACGATACCACCTATATATATGGATCATGGAAGTCCATCTTACCCACCATAGGGGGTGTAATGATGATCTGCATTTCGCGCATTGTAAGAGCCCGATGTATTGAGCATGATCGCATTCGCCTGATCTCTGCGGTGTGCGTCCATGTGCATCCACTTTATGTAGCTGTTGCTCATAAGAGAAAAATGGAGGTATCTCCTGGTGTAGCCCAAATTGACGTAAGACTCGCTCTGGACGATGCCAATCAATAGTCTCGAAACATATATAAGCAGTTACATCGTCCTCCAGATCTTATTCGGTAAGCAGATATCTGGAAGCTAATTCGATGACTCTCCGACATATGGCGCCCATGGACCTACATTTACACTTGAGGTCAAAAACTTTTATGTGAATATAAATGAAATTAGTATAGAACCATATACTTTTACATATATCATTACCTGATCAAGAGTTTGTGTATCCATTTGATCTCGATATAGGAGGAGTACATCGGATGGGTTATGCACCTGTGTCAGTGTAATACAACCGCTAAGCTGGCTCTACATAACTCGCGATATGTATGTGCTAGTACTGCACCACCCCAACTATAAGTCGCAGTATGTGTCAAATCTCGTAGTAATGGGAGAAAGCCACGGATAGTCTGCACTCCCTTCTTGTCATGGCTTGAGAAGGATTCCTCCATTTCTTAGATGAAACCACGTGCACTTCGCTCTAAAGCGACCTCATCTGCATCAGGTGTTAAGGTGGCTAACTGGTCATATAACCATCGGATGGAATGTAATCCCCTCTGAGGCATCGGCCCAGTGAGGTGAAACTAGGCGACTCAGCACAATTCCACCATCGAACACACATGTCTTTGGTAATTTCTTGGTCGCATTGATACGGAGGCCAAGGATGATAGCAACATCTTGTAACGTGATCGTCAGCTCTCTGACAGGCACATGAAACATGTGTCTCGGGCCGCCATCGCTAAGGCAAGGACAAGAGTGATAAATTGGCCAATTGATCATGATGTGGCCCAATCGGTATACACCATAAAATCCCACGCGGATCACATATGGACGAATGCGTATATCCATCCCCCATATACGCACGAAGGCTTTCATCTGCTATCGAAGGTAGAGCACTTCCTGAAACTACAAGCAACAAAGAAACAAAATTTATAATTGATTATATATAAATTACATGTTACAAGTAGAAATATTAATTGATAAGTAATAAAATACGCCCTGCTTTATCTACTAAGTGCGACTGTATTTGTCTTGCAATACCAAGACAAATGGATCAAGAATAAATCGCAAACCCTTTAGACGCCATATGTAACACCCCAAATTATACCATAACAGTTTTATAACATGTTTAGGGTATAATAAAAGTAAAAGTATAGTTATCCGGAATAAAATAAAATAAGCAAGAACTTGGAATTAATACAACAGCTAAGGGTAAATTAATAATTTACCAATTCATGACCCAAGAGTCATAATTTGATAAGTTCATATGCCAAAGTAGGATTTTGATAAATTGAATTGAGAATAAAAATGAAAGTGAGAACTAAAGAGTAATAAAAGAAAGATAATAAAATGAAATAAGGAAGAAAATTGTGGAAGAGACAAGTGGCTTGAAGGAAAGAGGGAGGAAGTTTCCTCCTTTGATTGGATAATTGAGATTCTCCAAAGAAAAAAGTGAAATAAAAAGGGGATAAGATCAAAAATGGATAAGAGAGAAGAGAAAAAATATAAATAACTATCTCATTTTGGTCTTGGAGAAAGAGAGAGCAAAAACGGATAAGAGAAAAGAGAAAAGAAAGGAAGAAAAAGAATAAGAAGAGAAAAGAAAAGAAGAAAGAAGGAAAGAAAGGATAAAGAAGATCACAGGTATGGAACTATGAGTATTTGTAGGGTTTTGTATAGAAAATTATGGAACATTAAGTTACGTACATGGAAAAATATCGATTTTTCGTACACTAGTATGAAAACTATGTGTGTATAAGAGTCTAGTTTTTGGTCTAGAAAGTTTAGATACATGGTTTGGAACCCTTTATTTTGTGTATGGGTTAGGTTTGGAAACTCCCAAACTCATTTCTTGTTAGGGTTGAGTTAAGAAGAGCTCTAAGGCTTCTATAGATGTGTTCTGGGAAGGTCATAAGTTGAACCGAGAAAATTTCCTATGTTTGATCATACTCATTAATAGGACCTTAGAGCGGGTTTGGAGTAATAAATAAAGTAAATTTGGCGAGTAAGTCCTTTTGGGAAGTGTGGCCATCATTAGACAATGTTAGGCTTTTGAATTTCTCAATTAGGACATCTGTAGACCAAGTTATGGTCACTTACCGAGGTCAGTCATTCGACGATTCGAATTATTCCGGGTGGGTGCTCTTCACGATATGATTCCGACGGAAGGTCGTAACTCACGTACTGTCGGGCGTCGTTCGGGTGTTCTTGGACTCTATGACTTGGTGATCAGAATCCATTCATGCACGAGAGGATATTAGGTGTCGGACAGAGGTGTTAGACTAAACTCACCGAGGTCAAGTCATCTCAAGCCCCGATTCGGTCGGCTAAATCTGGGTTGACTACGATATGACCTCAATTTCGGGAAGGGTCATAACAACCAAATCCGAACTCCAATTCGGGTGTTCTTGGACTCTATGGAAAGCCACATTGGTCAGAATCCGTTCATATGCCTGAGGAGGATAGTAGGTGTCAGACCGAGGTGTCAAACCGAAGCTCACGAGGTCGGTCATTTCGGCGATTCGGGGTCAACTCGTCTGGGTTGACTGTGTATTACTCCAACTTCGGAAGGTCATAACTCTCACCGAACTCCGATTCAGGTGTTCTTGGACTCTCACTGACCCATTGAGTTAAAGAATCCATTCATATACCTGAGGATATTAGATGTCAGACCAAGATGTTGGAGCTGAGCTCACGAGTCGGTCAGCTCGACCGGGTTCGGGTCGACTCGTCTATGTTGACTAAAACGACCTCGACTTAGGAGAAGGTCATAACTCCGTTCGAACTCCGATTCGAGTGTTCTTGGACTCTATGGAAAGTCCATTTAGTCAAGAATCCATTCATATGCCTAAGGAGGATATTTCAGACCAAGGTGTTAGGCCCAGAGGCTCCGCGGGGTCGGTCGGCTCTCTGCTAGTTCGAGGAGTTGGCTCGTGCAGGTTGACTCGTATGGGCTCCAGCTTCGGAAGGTCGCCCGCCGCCGTCGAACTCCGATTCAGGCGTTCTTGGACTCTATGGGAAAGTACATTGAGTCGAATCGTTATGCCTAGAAGGATAGTAAGTGTGAGCCCAGGGTGTCGGATCAGGCTCGGCCGAGGTCGAGGTCATTTCGGTAGGTGACTACATGCTTGACCTCAACTGGGGAAGGTCATAACTCCTTCGTCCGAATTCTGTTTCGGGTGTTCTTGGACTCTATAGAAAGCTCATTGAGTCTAGAATATAACCATATGCTATTTATGATAATAAAAGAGATAGATATGAACAAGAAAAAGCAACATAAGTAGATTTGATTTGTAAAGGAATATAGAAGAAAATAATAAAATGATAAGCCCAGAGAACACGTATAATTGTATGACTACTTAAGACCGGATATTGAATGACAAGACATATATGATCAGTGTTTCGGCACTCCTGCTAGTGCTACTGTTCTTCTAATGCATTAGTAGACACGTACATATGATCGGGGCACTCCCGCTGCACGACGCTTTCGGCACGCGGCAGCACGTATACATGACCAGTGCTTCTAAGACTTACCAGTGTTTCGACACTTCTATTACGTGGGCGCACGTCTATGTCTGCACCGTCGCACCTTCGGGCATATATTGTACCGAGTCTCGCCTATTCTTTATCTCCCGGCCCAAGCAAGCGAATGTTTATACGTGTGTATCCGAATAAGAAATGATAAAAAGGTAAATAGTTTGACATGAAGGGTACCTAAGGGTACAAAGAAGAAGTTCATGTTCCGCACCCTATGGGAGATAGGACACTGATAAAGCACAAGTAAACGTACAAGTATAGAAATTTGTATGGGTATATGTCATAGATATGATAGATTAATAGTGCATATGAAAATATAAGTTAACAAGATATAAGATGTTACAGGAATGAGTACATGTACACGAATGATAGGCATAGATGAAATATAAGAATGAGTAAATGCATGGCTGATAAAAATAGGAATATATGTATTATAGAGAAATATGAGAACCGTAATATGAAGCTGTGATATGAGAACGAATACAAAGATACAAATTAAAGTAATGATAGTATATATTGCAAGATGTCGTAAATTATATGTATAACATATAAAGCATGGTATATGACAAGTATAGAATATGACATATGTATATGATCGCTATATGAATATGTATAGATATATGAAAATGCAGTTATGATAAATGATTGTATATATCTCATGATTACCGAATGACAATAATGATTTAGAATACGAGATACAAGATCGAACATAAATACACACATCATTCGCTTAACCTCGTAAAGGAATGTATAGCATGCCTAGGGATACTTGTCACAGCATAATAAACATATGACATCGAGGCCTCATTTGGGTTGATGACATAGATCCGTTTGGATCATCACTTGCACCCGAAGGGTCACCACAGAGTTGGTATGCATAGTCACCTTCGATGATGATACCTCTATAATATTATATGGCATGGGTCACCGTCTCAGACAGCTGGATGATACCTTCGGGTATGAATATTAAGGTAAGAGAAATATTGTCTGCATGCTGATGATACCTTCGTAACGCCCTCAAAATAATCTAGAATTTTATAATAAAATTTATTATATATTCGGTATAATCAACCAATCCGGGGTACTTTTCCTGGAATTGGGATGAATATTGATTAAATGATTATCAATCCGAAATAAACCCAAGTGAAAAAGAGGTTATGAAATCAGAAATGGGGACCTAAGGGTCAATTTTTAACAAGTTTAGACGTCTGGGCTTAAATTGTGGAGAAATAAATGCAAGGGAAAATAATATGAGGACTTAAATGAATACACACAGAAATGGAGTGGACCTAAATACAAAAAGAAATAAAGGAAAAATAAAGTGAGGGCATGTGGCATGTAGGAAAGAGAGAAGCTTTTAAAATACAATTAAGGATGATCCATAAAAAAAAAGAGGAAAACAGAGAAAATGGAGAATTAGAGAGAGAGGCTCTACCTTCTCTCTAAATTTTCCGACAATCGGACCATAGGTTTCTGGCGAAGCAAGAGGGAAAGTCCTTCCTCGTGACAAGAGCTCCAAGTAGAGACCGGAATCAGGGAGTTTCGACAAACTCCATGAGGGGCCGACGAGGAGGAAACCCAAACTCGAGATTGAGACTCCAAGGACTCGAACCAAAGTGCAAAGCTGGGCTTGTTCTACCGACTTCTATCTCCTCGCTTTCAAGTTTTTACGTTTGTTCTCGACTCTATTCTTATTTCAAGTTTTTTGGTAGTTTACCAAGTAAATATGAAACGAGTACAATGAGTATATGAAATGAGTATATATTTATATATTTTGAAAAGATAATACAAAAGTGAATATGGAATTGAAATGTGATATTTGAAAACCGAATGAATGTGAATGATAAATTGAATCGTAAACGAATCGGTCAATTTCTGACATCTTGAATTGAATTGATATACCGAATGAACCGCCTGACGGGATGCACCAATTCATCACAAGGCACCTAATATCCAATGTCCCAATTTCAAGGGATGCACCAATTCCGCATCCGCCATGATGGCGATGGCACTGGCGATACCATGTCGGGTGTGCACCAAACAACATCCGCCACGATCCGACTTATTAAATGTGTAAGCACATTACCGATCGATGATAACGACGGATTCATCAAATAATCCGTCGAACGCGATTGAATAGTCAAAGGGAAATAACCAACATCGACGAAAGTGTAATGAATTTTATGTATACGTTTAAATCTCATAAATTGAATTGCGAATTGAATTGTTGCATTGAAATTGCATGTTGTGATATAATAAATGGTTGTAAAATGAAAGCATGCGAAAATGAATAGTATGAGTATATGCATATATAATAGGCATGGTTTAATGTTAAAATGCATGTCAAGTTAAATCAATATTGGAATAGAATCAGATGTGTGAACCAGCCACATGAAATGCACAGATAATACTTTATCTATGCTGTGTTTCGAGTGTATCGGTAGCGAAGATAACAGCTAGAGTCAAAGCGTTGCGCGAGGCATACCCCGCCTATATGCATATCATTTCCTCTTTTAAACATGGGATATTTTAGAACAAAATAATAACTCGAATTAACGTTTTATTTTCTATATCATTTTAAAAGGTATAGAACGCCTTCATTGTAATTACATTTTGGTGAAATGTAAATGTTTATGGGCCTCCCATTTGAAAACAAGCCCAGAATTGAAAACCTTAAAACGAAATGACATAAATAAAATGTTTTGATGAGATAAATGAAAACGTCGGAAAGACCGCTCAGTTCAACCCGCCTTCGGTCGAAATGAGGATCTGCCATGGCACTTTTGAAAAAGAAAAACTAATAAATGTAAAATAAAGAATTAACCAGTGTCCCCGGGGTTTCGGGGCTTCCGATCCGCCTAACCGGCCGGGCTGAATCTGGGGTTCGCCACATTTAAGCAGCACGAGCCTGTGTTTAGGCGTCGAAAAGGCCCAAACGATTTTGTAAAAGGATTTTGAAAGTGGTATTTGCCACATTGCATTTGCATTTAAAGGATGGTATGACTCGACGTGGATCTGTCTGGCCTTAATAGGTGTTAAGGATGGTCTGTGTACCTAAAGGGTCGAAGGTGACTAGGAAATCGTCTCCGATAGTCCTCGCTTATCATGGATAGGTGGACAAGCATCTCATGCCCCACCAATGAATGAACCAGAACAAGTGGTAGGAGGTATTATGGGTATCCTCCAACAAGAAGGTTCAGAAGCTGGCAAAGAGCCGGCAACTACCACAATTGCTCGCGAACGATCAACCATTGAGAATGGCAAGGTACTCGACCGATAGACTTTCTGAAAGAAAGAAGATGAGCCTTCAATGGTGAGAATTGGCTCGAGGATCGAGCCGACGTTTCAGGCAAAATGCATTGCACAAACAGAAGCTGAATGTGCAACCCCACACATGGTGATGAGGCTTATCGCAGGGCTTTGACCAGACCGCACTACCAAAGAGTTACATGGAGGTTCTTTCGATGAGTTCAAGAAGATTATGTGGGTCGATCTATTTAAACAATATAATGCAGATTTACAATTTGGAAACAAAGGCAATTAAGTAACCAATATGTAGAGAGAATTCACACGGTTGGAGGCATGCTCCCGAGATGCTAGTAAGAGAAGAAGAGAAGTGCCCATGCGACCACACTAAGTTACACCTGGGCTGAAGGATGTTTGGTTTACCACATTCTGGCCCATGTCATAGGATTTTGCCATGATGATTTCTCCAAAATCACGTACATGTGCTCTAAAATGTGGAACGAAAAGGGGGAGGAAAATGAAAGAAAGATAGAAGACAGTGGAAAGAAAAATCCCGATCGCCTCAAGTGCTCATCGCCACAGAGTAAGAGATTCCTGGGGACCACAGGTTCCGTGCAACCCATACCAAAGCCCAGAGAGACTATTCTACCGCGCCTGCCGCTGCAAGTGCACCAGAGGTGCTTCGAGAGGACAAGACGTTTTCGTTGTTCCCATTGTGGAAGAAACACAAGGGAGATTGTCGGAGATTAACTCAGGTTTACTGGGTCAGGATCCATGGAGCAATAAAACATTATAGAGTGTACTCGGGCACGGTCCCTAGCACCCCAAACTCGGGGCAAATGTATCATCTGGCCCCAAAGCATCAAAAGTTGTTGCACTACCATGTTCAAACAAGGGACACAAACTTCTGGGTAGGTAAGTATGGTCGTGTCTGTCAAAGAGCATATGCAATGAAAGCAGTAGAAGATACCGACGCCCCATATGTGATAGTCAGTAATTTTACTACCTTTGATACTATTATGCATGCATTGATAGATTCACTCATTCATATATATGTACTGATATACCCAACTTGGGTACTTTACCGAGGAGTGAAACCGAAAAAGTATGATATCTGCACGAACCCGGTCGTGCATAGTGTTATCGGCAGTCAGGTGGCAGAGATCGCTCTATCCGTCACGAGTATAAGTTTCTCGAGAGATTTGATCGAATTATCCTTCGTGGAGCTCATGTGATATTGGGGATGGACTTGTTGTCCCGACACCAAGCAAGAGTCGATTGAAAAGAGGACCTTAAGAACACCGAATGAAGAAGTAACTTATCGCATGAGGTCAAAACCACCTCTCTCTGCAAATCAGAATCGGTTGATTCAAGGAAATTTATGACAAATTTTATTGCTGGGAGAGTTGTATTTCAAAATACCTCGAATTTTATAATAAAATTTATTATATATTCCGGTATAATTGAAACCAACTTGGGTACTTTTCGAATTGTTAGATGAATATTGATTAAAATGATTATTGAACTAAAATAAACCCAAGTGAAAAGAGAAAAATATGGAAATTGTAAAATGGGACCTAAGGGTCACTTGCATTAATAGATGTCTAAGGAAATAGAGAAATAAATGAGCAAGGGGAAAATAATAGAGACTTAAAGAATAATGTAGAAATGGAGGGACCTAAATACAAAAAGAAATAAAGAAAAAAAATCAAGGAGAGGGCATGTGGCATGTAGGAAAGAGGGAGGAAGCTTCCTCCTTTTTAAAATACGATTAAGGATGATCCATAAAAAAAAGAGGAAAACAGAGAAAAGGGAGAATTAGAGAGAGAGGATCTACCTTCTCTCTAGATTTTCCGACGATCGGACCATAGGTTTCCGTCTAAGCAAGAGGGAAAGTCTTTCCTCGTGACAAGAGCTGCAAGTGAGACCTAATCGTAGTTTCGACAAAGTCCATGAGGGGTCACGGCGAGGAAAACTAATCCAAGATTTGAGATTCCAAGATCAACCAGTGCAAAGCTGTCAACACTGACTTCTATTCCTGCTTCAAGTTTTCGTGAGGTTTGTCTCACTCTATTCTATATTTCAAGTTTTTTTGTAGTTTATCATAAATATGAAATGAGTACATGAATGAGGCATGAAATGAGTTAAGATAGATTGAGTATATCTTGAAAAGATGAATACAAAAGTGAATATGATAACTGTTTTGATATTTTGCAAAACAAAGTCGAATGACAAATTGAATCGTAACGGTCCGGCCAATTTCGACATTTTGAATTTCAATTGAATTGATATAACAATGAGCCACCCGATGACGCACTAATCGGCATCCGCCATGGGCGCACTAAATTTATCCAATGTCCCACTTGGCGGGATGCACCAATCGGCATCCGTCATGATGACGTATGGCATTGAAGAAATGTCCCACTTGGCGGGATGCACCAATCGACATCCGTCATGATGGCGTATGACATTTAAGTGATACCACATGTCGGGGTGCACCAAACGGCATCCGTCATGATGGGAAACCGACTTGTTAAATGTGTAAGCATATTACCGAATGATGATAACGACGAGATTCATTAAACGGAATCCGTCAGAAATGTGATTTGAATAGTCAAAGGGAAATAACCAACATTGATGAGTGTAAATGGGATTTTATGTATACGCTTAAATCTCATAAATTGAATTGCGAATTGAATTGTTGCATTGAAATTGCATGTTGTGATATAATAAATGGTTGTAAAATGAAAGCATACGAAAATGAATAGTATGAGTATATGCAGATGGCATAGATATGGCTACAGAATAATGTTAAAATGCATGTCAAGTTAAATTGAATATCGGAATAGAATCGGTATAGAACCACTAAGATGAAAATGCTTAGCTGTAGTTTTATCTATGCGCAGTTTCGAGTAGACTCGAAGGAAGACAAGATCGTGAAGGCGTAGCGTCATAGAAGCTGTTATGCGTATAAGTATATAAATCTCGCCATATGCATATCATTTCCTCTTAAACATGGATATTTTAGAACAAAATAGTTGAACTCGAATTAATGTTTTGGTTTGTATATCATTTTTAAAAGGCATAGAATGCCTTCATTGTAATTACATTTTGTGAAATGTAAATGTTTATGGGCCTTCCCATTTGAAAATGCTTCGCAAGAATTGAAAACCTTAAACGAAATGACATAAATAAATGTTTTGATGAGATAAATGAAACGTCGGCAACCAAGCCCGGCTCGCACTTCGTCCTTCAGTCGAGCTGGGATTCGTTACGACATTAAAGTTAAAACTAATAAAATGTAAAATAAAATAATTAAACGGAAGTCCCCGGTTTTCGTTCGATCCCCAACCTGGCCTGGCCTAATCTGGGTTCACCACACTTCGAGTATATACAAGACTCTTCGGGTACAAATGCTATTTCTCAGATCCGCTTCTAAGGTATTTGCGCATGAAACATAAAAAGAAAAAATGACAAGATATGCAAAAGAAAATGTAAAGAATATATAATACGACATGTAGAAGCACAAGATCACTATGACGATAGTATGACAAGTATACAAGTACAATAAGAAGTAGCGTCAATGACACGAAAAGATACTTAACAAAGACAAGATATAAAAGAGAAAGTAATATGAAAAGTATAACAGGAAAACAGTATATGAACACAGGATATGATAACAGTACATGAAAATAGAATACAACAAATGGTATAGTATATAACCATGAAAGTAATGTATGTATATGAGATATGATAAGGCATAAAAGATGAACACATGAAAAGTATAGAAAGTATATAAAAATACAAAAGTATATGAAAGAAGATGTGATAGAACATGAAAAACAATAAGTTATAGAATGAATATGGAATATGCAAAGTATAGAAACAAAATACAAGAAAAGTATGGGATAGAGATATGCCAAAGACATAGAACATGTAACTGAAAGATTGACATGCAATAGAATTTAAAGATGATAAGTAATAAAAAGTTATATGAATATGTATAGATATATGAAATGCATATGTATAAGCTTCTCGTGGACGGTCACCTCATGGGTGGTTGTCCATGATTATGTTCCCACTAAGCGAAGTTTAGCACTAAAATCAATCCGTAGGTACGTGGCAAGACAAGGATAGAAAAAGACAGATACTCCCACATCACAGTAGCAAAGCCAACAGAGATAGGTGTTCACCAGACTGCCTCGCAATCTCCGATGTTTGTATTGTGACATGTGTACGTATCGTGTGGCTCAGATAAGTAAATGGACCAGTGATATGTGTATAGATTTTGATGGACCACTCCTGGTAGTTCTTGGTATATGTGTAAATAATTCATATTATAGAAATTATTTGTATAACCACGGTGTATGAAGTCAAATTTCGGTGTTAACCTGGCCAATCTAGAGTTCCAAGAGTAGTCTCTTCGCACTTTGACTGGTTCGATCCACCATTAGGTCGGATCGGGACTCCAGACACCATATCTATAATAGATAACACAAAGGCAGCATAATTATTAATAAAACAAATTGGAGAAATAGTATCAACATAATTAATGCAAGTACTAATTACAACGACAATGAATTAAAATACACAAGTACATGATTGATGTCTCATTTACTTAAATAAGGTACACAAGTATTTCATAATCCAAGAAATACACATTCATACATAAGTGTTATGCAAAACAACTACAATTCCCTAAGGCAATTGCTCCCCCAACAAAAAAATAAAAAGTGAGTTACTCCATATCTATCACTGAACTTGATTTCTATGCTTACAAGACCGCCGACATGACTCTGGGCTGCTTGCACAACCCACATGTGATAGTAGTTTTTCCTTCCTAACGTCCATTTCATTATGCAACCGGGTTGATTTAGGACGTCCACTGCCTATGCGTTTCATTGACTCACTAGGTACAATCGTAGGACCATCATAAAGAGGTCACACATCTTCATTGAATATTGGATGAAACAAGCTTGCCCATGTATCATAGTATGATCACAGAAATATAAGAGCTTTGAACAAATAACCGAAAATCAACACATCGAGCGTCGACATGTCGCTACGATATGGCTACATGGAAACTACAGAATCGTTGTCTTTCCACATGCGTATTTTGTCGCGTAAGTTGAGTACGGCGCGCGCTCAACCACCTCGACTTGACATGAAATCGGCCTTGTATGTGATCGTAAAGAACAATTTTCATCAAACTAGCCTTAACAACACGACCCTGAATTTGAGCATCAACATATGAAGTGAACTACTCATTAGATGCCAATCTATTAGTACTTTGTTCCCTTCTTGCAACAAAGTAACTGTTAAGGCGGAAGAAGGTTAACTGTATAAATGTCGTGAATTGTAAGCTACGAGCTCTTTTAAGAACACTGTTAAATACCTCCGACATGTTGGTTGTCATTATCACATATCTTCGACCCCCATCATATGAAAGTGCTCATAATTGAAAAGGGATTGCCTCTAACCATTGTTATGCTTCAAAATTAATTCTCTCAATTGTAGTCATATGCTTATTGAATTTGCGTTCTGTACTTACTAAAGCTGCTCTGCATACCAAATTCTTCAAGAGTTTATCTTTGAACCGGGTCATAAAATTGCTTGCAAGATGACGCATGCAAATCATGTGATATAGGCAGATAGTGCAGCCCAACCAAGATGGGGTCGGTTATTGCTGCCATAATACCTAGATGTCTGTCAGATATAACACAAATTCCCGTCCGTTGAGTTATTCTGTTTCTGATACATGCCAAGGATCATCCCCAACTATCAATATTCTCACTTTCTGTAATAGCAAATGCCAATGGAAACAACTGACTATTTCCGTCACACCCCATAGCAATCAATAACGTGCCTTTATACTTCTCATACAAATGTGTACCATTAATACTCAATACAGGACGACAATGTTTGAACCCTTCAATAGATGGCTTGAATGACCAGAACACGCGTTGGAATATCTCAGTGTTTGGCATATTACTATTAAATGTTTTTCAAATTACAACACATCCAAGATTTGCTTGCTCTAAGGCCAAGAACAAACGTGGCAGCTCTGTATATGACTGAGAAAGTCACCAAATAAGTGTTCGTTTTATGCTTCCATCAAACGCCTGTATGATATCATATCCCCATTTCCATCAGCACTGCTTGAATAGCGCCTCGTAGTCAATGTAAATTGTGCTCTTAATTATTGCCTTTATATGAGCAACAACCAAGTCTGAGTCCAATTGATGATGGTCCTTATTTCAGCAAGGATTGGACACAAGTACGCGTTCTTATATTGCTTGATAACAAATAAGCAACTATCTTTCACAACCATAGCACGAAGCTTCCATTGACATTGACATTCTTTGGCCTTCTTACATCTTAAAATGAGCAATTTTTTTGAGGATGCAACAATGACAAACTCTTGGTGTGCTTTAATTAAGTAAATCTTTGCAGCCTCTTGCAAATCAGATTTAGAATTAAAAACTTGGCCAACTACAAATTCTCCACTCGAATAACCGATAGTATGTTGCACCCATGAAGTCCAACCACATAAAATAGCATTACCTAAGTTTTCAACATGTTCAAATTGAGGTGTTGGAGGTAAGTGATAATGAATAGGGGATGACTCCTCTGGTTCCTCAACATCTTGGTTATTTGATACATCACAAGATGCTGCATGGGCAGAGACATATATCCCTTGCTCATTCTCCAAAACTTGGTTGAAAATCTAGAAGGAGGCTACATGTCCATCAGCTTGAACATCCGCGTCTCCATTAGATTCATCATCATCTTTATCAGATTCATCATTCGCTTATTCATTAGCCTAGTTTTCATCATCTCCATATATTCCAGTATCCGGTACTGGACCGCTACTAGGCCCACAACCATAGTCAAATTTTGTAATATTATAATTATCGCGAACCAATAAATCTATATGGCCACCCACAGATTGATTCACTTGTGGTTTGACTCGAACAACTTCAATATACAATTCAATTTCCTCAATGCTAGTTGTGTTAACCATGTTCAACATTCGCAATAATAATTACTATTTGTCCCATATCGAAAAAGGTTGGAACCTATTTCCACTTTTTGTGGATTCTTACAATTGAGGACTAATTTTAAACCTTGTTTGTCAATGGTTGTCCTTTGAGTATATCATATCGCCAATTGTTCAAATGTATATATTCAACCAGATATCCGCTTCAACTTCAATATATTTCCCTAGAATAACATATCATGGGAATAGTTGGAAACATGATAATCGAATTTGGTGACAAAATGGTCCCAAATGAATTAAATAATATGAGGGGTCATTATTCTTACCATTTAAACTACATTCATGGATGTTATATTCAATCACCTTGTTTAGCCAATGAATCATTTCACAACGTGTTGCTACCACCAACTTTATCACATCAACTTTATCATAAAGAAAACAATCACCTTCTAAAAAATAAAAATATGACATTTCAAATTGTCCTCACTTCAAATTTATAAATACAATTAACTATAATTCATTGTATTAACTTTTCCTTTAAAAGAAAAACAAAAGAAAGCAAAATATTACTAGATTAGATGAATGTTAGAGTAAGAGTCTCACATCTTGATTGTTATTCATATAGCTTAAAATATTCTTTTTAGGGAAATTTAGGTTTCATCATCTAGTGCACTAATAATTTTGAATATAGTTAATACTTTATCACCTTCTTTCTGTTTTATGTTGCAATCTTACTAGATTAGATGGAAGTTGCATCAGTCAATCACTTTTACTAGTACTATTTGGCAAGGAATGTTAGAAATTTGTTAACCGATATGAATTCAAGCTAGTTAAATAGTATGAATTCAAGCTTCCAATTTCTTAGATTTTCTCTTCCTCTCAGTCACCCAAGAGAACAATCAAAGCTCCCCTCCACTTACAGTTCTATGAAGAACAATAACAGTTTCCTTAATCAAGCCTTCAATTAAGGCTAGGACTTTAACATGAAAACTTAAGCTTAACCATCCGGATTGTGGAATGCTCTAACAATATTGACATCATATTTATTTTTCTGATTTTATTAATGACCATCAATCTTAATTGATCTTTGTTGTCCATTAGTGGCTTCTGAAGAGATATTGTCCTATTCAGTTATTCTTTTCCATGAATCCAGCACAACATTACAATTGAGGGAAAAAAACTAGTGGTGCACTTTTTCTTCGCTATTTACAAAAAAACACATGCTTAGAACATATAAGTTTTGGGATATCCTCTAACATTTTCCATGTCATTTACATTAACCTCTATATTGGCCATAATTCATGTCAAAGCCTTGAATTAGTGAAGACTTTGGACTTCTCAATATACTTGGTCCATGGAAAGGAAACATAAAGTCATTCAAAAGAACTTGAAGAAGCCCAAAATTTCAGAGTTCAAGGCCTCTTGTCGTGAAAGAAGAAAAGTCGCATATGGTGCAAAATCATTAAGGGTACAACTTTCAATCTTATAACTGACAATTTTGATAATGACAATTTTTCTCTAGATAGGCTAAAAAATTCCTTCATCACCTATCTCACTTCTTGGGCATACCTTATTTATGAGGGGGAGTAATCTATTGTAAACTTACTAATGTGCATTCTCTAGTATTCTTAGGCTCTAAGTTTTTTAGGATGGTTGGTATTTGCTCCTCTGCTTTTTTTGCTCTCTTTTCTTTGTATATATCTTGTATACTCTGGGGCTTGGCCCTGTTTTATTAATATATTGTTCAATTTACTTATCAAAAAAAAAAAAATTAAATTGACCATATACTAACTGTAACTTTTTCTCCAATATAACCCCCTATTTGTATAAAATCCATTTGAATATGTTTTGGCCTCATTTTGATTTTACTAAGGGATAATAAACAAAACAAGGTAAATAAGAAATTGGATAAGGTGCCGTGGAAATTCGTCCTTACACATTGAGAATCTATAAAAGATTATCCACATGACAACCTAACTTTGTAATCAAATCTTTAACATGAGTAACCTTATTTATGAGGATCAATTCACTTTCTCGAGATTGATTTCCAAAACTATGATAATAACTTTGAACCATATAAGACAGTGCTTGCCAAGAATTAAATAACCCATGAAAGATGTTATGACTAACAAGTTTGTTGTCAGACAAGGCCCTATATGAAAGCTTTCATCAGTGGCCTCAATATCCTGAATTTTGCACACTAGTTAGTTAGCAAGTGTTGGATCCAAAGTGATAAAATGTTCAATTGAATGTGAGATAAACCTCCCCAATAAAATTTCCACCCTTTAAAGAATGAAATCTACTGTTGACTGTTATTTATTATTGTATCTAACTCGAGTTTTGACTTTGTTTTATAACTTGTTAGAACTCAGAGGTTAAGATCTTTACTAATGGAAGGATAAATTAAATACAGCACAGAAGGAAAATTAAAAAAATATTCAACATCAAGTTAATAATGGAAGCATCATGCTTAATCCAAGAACATAAAAAACAGTTAAAGAATGGTCAGTGTGTTAGAAGTCAAGCATGTAATAACATAATCTTGAACACAAAACTTTGTAATCAAACTAACACTGCCTTAACCTCTCTCAAATTTGGCTTTAGAATAAAATAACACAAGCATGATACACACATGGTTGTCTTACTCTATTAAAAAAAAAAAGTCACATCATTAATCTGGGAACTTGCTTGCAGAATTTATGAATTGGTTAGATATTTCAGGTCTTAGATTCCTATGTAGATTAAAACTGAACAAGGATTGCTACAAAAAGATGCAATTGTTTCTCAACAAAATTCAAGGACTAACCATTGGGAATTTAGCAATTTCCACCAGGCAAAGGAAAAGTAAAAAGATGGTGTGAAATCCTTTTTCAGAATCAATTCAATGTAAAAGCATGAGTCAGATTCTTAAGCAACCAGGACTGGTCATATAAATTGCGTTTTTTAACTCCATTTTTCAAATGTGGTATCTTTTTTTTCGACAAATAAACAAAAGTGACATATTACACAAAAAAAGAATATAATCAAAGCCTTCCCTGAAGACACCGAAGTATACTACAAGGGAGCGACCAGAAAAGAAAAGATAGCCAAAAAAGGCCACCAGCCCAAAAAATCATTTACACCCCATTCAAGTTTTAAAAAAAATCCAGTAAAGACTTGTTCCTATCCCTATTATACACATTAGACCACAACCATAAATTACAACATCAATTAGAAATCACAAGATGAAACTTCAAATTCCACCACAAAAAAAATCAAAAACAAAAAACATCAAACCACAAACAAACAACTACTTGAACACGAAAACCTCCGCAATCCACATAGCCCAGAACAAGCAAAACACCAACAAAACAAAACCCCACTACATCAACCGACGCCAAAATCGCAAAACCGGGATCGTGATCGAGAGCTTACAAAATGGCGAATCATGATCTGGCAAACCGACCCACGACGAAGGAGATCAGGGAAACCCTAATTGGTGAAACCTAAGAGAGGAGAAAACCCTTTGTCAATGGCGTCATCTTCAAACAGTCGAAAGGAGAAAATGGAAAAACAAAACCCTAATAATGCATACGTGACAAACGGCAGCGAAGAATACGCGCTTAATTTGTCGCTCGCTACGATACGCAGATTTCGCTTATCTAATCGTCGTTGTCGCTGATACGATATTACGCGATTATTTGACAATTGGCCATTTTCAAACTAATTTTATAATTTTTTTTTCAATTAAATTATTTTGATCTAAAACTCCAACTAGATGGTATAAGAGGTGAGTCAATCTGCAACTCGATTTGCTTCATGAAAAACATGGAGGATAGAAACCTCTTAAGCAAAGCCTAACACCTCCATCCATTTGAAAAGCATATTCCCCACCTGTTTTCTTACGCTCCTGCTATCATGCAACAACTTGTAAACCACCTTAGAATCCGCCTCCAATTGAACTCTTCGATAACCTTTAATCCAGGCTAGCTGTAGCCTTACCAGCACCCACTTGTATTTAGTTGGCACCACCCACTTGGAGGAACTTCTCAACGAACCAAAACAATTTTGTTAATGCAACTTGGTAAGACTGACCTATCCCTATTGAAAGCCATCTCATTTTCCACCCAAAGCTTCTTCAAGAAAATCACTTTATGTTCTAGAATTTGGTGTTCATTAGAAAACACACTCCCATTTCTCCACTTCCATAACCACCATGTTGTTACAGTGAAGCGAGCATCCTAACCTATAGTCTAGCCATCATTAATTCTTCTTTGAATATTCATCCTAATCCACTCTAACATAGACATGCTTCTTGTTTTGTTGTACATAGCTTGAGGCACTAATGAGCCCTAAACCACTTCTACATATTGGCAGTCGCACAGGACATGCAATAAAGTTTCATCGACCATGGTTAATGACATGCACCTTACCATATCATCAATAGAAAATACCAGCAACGTTCGAGCACCTTCACTCGTCAAATTTTACTCCAAATTTTGTCCCTAGCAACATCCCACGAAGAACTTGCAACAACATATACATCTTTAACTAAAAAACTACCAAAGGGAGATAAATTCCAAACAAAGCTATCCCTTGCTACAATGTATATTCTTAGAACAAAAATATTGATGTCCT
This sequence comes from Tetrastigma voinierianum, assembly GCA_016808115.1. Lineage (NCBI taxonomy): Eukaryota > Viridiplantae > Streptophyta > Magnoliopsida > Vitales > Vitaceae > Tetrastigma > Tetrastigma voinierianum. The sequence goes on along the minus strand of JAEQBH010002398.1, from coordinate 98,465 downwards.
GTAACACTTCTAAGGGTAGAAAGTGTCGTAGCTTAGCCATTAGCCAACCATATAGATCTGGTAGGTGTTCATGCATCTGATATAATTAAGTCAGCTTCAGGAACATTCATAGATGTATGAAGATATAAGGGGCTATCAAAAAGTCATGCATCCAACCATAATCTAGTTGATTGCCAGGAGGCTGAACACCATACCTGCCATAATTTCGATTTACTGCTGGCATATCGAGCATGTCAAGATTTTGTCGATTTCTTCCATATTTATACACTTCAGAACTTGAACCCACAGCGAATCATCCTCAGTTAAAGAGCCAAGCTAATTCTATCAGCAGGTAAGTTCAAATGCTTCATTTGATCATGAAGTAACCCTAAACCACCCGCCAGTTCCTTTTGACCTACAAAACCATGTCCCATCCAACAAGATGAACTTACCACCCAGGGTCCGTGGTCCCATAGGAAATCCCAACACACCTTATCAAGTCTTCTTACAAAGGAGACAGGCATTTTCACACAAATGCATGAAATTCAATAGATGACGGACCAAGATCACATGACCAACTGAGGGAAGAGTGGCTGCTTTCCATCCTATTAATTTCTTCTTCTTCCTATCAAAGATATAGCTAAACTTCTGACCCGTTATCTTTCCATTAATAGCGAGAACCCCAAGATAAAGTCCAATGTCATCAGTCCTTGGGATATTAACCAGACTTGCAATCCGATATGCTTGACCATCAAAGATATTTCGAGAGAAAAAAAATCTACGATTTCTCATAATTAAGACGTTGGCCTGACCATGAGTAGAAAGTAGCAAGGGTTTTAGACGGAAATATTTTTTTTGAAAAAAAAAAATTATTAAATTAGTTTTGAAATCGAATTAAAGATGAAAGTAATGTGTAATGCTCCATGACAACGGCTTTTAATAGTTTTAATATAATAAGTTTGAATATTTAATCCCAATTGACAGAGGCATTTGACAAAGCTCACTACCGCTGCTCATAACAAAACTCTTGCGCTTTATGCCTAAATTTTGGCGATTTCCAACCCGCCTAAAACTCAAGCATCGCATATTCAGACTGTCGCTAAAAGGTATTGATGGTATAAATTCAGGTTTTAATTATTAAGTTTAAACCCTTTTATTTTAACTTTTTTGCTTTTGATTCTTTAAATGTATTAATTTTTTTTATATCTATTCATTTTCTATATTACATCAGGTAGCACTTGTTCTCGATTCGATTCGATTCTCCGTAGATATGCCCAATCCACCTTACCACTTGAAACTGTGTCTACAGTATTAATAAAAATATTAAAAATTAATTTTCTCATAATTGGTTTCATTATGGAAACTAAAAATAAAGTAAAATATAATTAAATTGAATTAGGAAAAACTATATTATAAGGTCCTAATAACATTTTATTTAAAAAATCAGATAAAAAAAACTAAAACCTAGGCCTAATCCCCTTACATCAAGCATAATTGATAAAGAGTTAGAAATATTTGATAAAAAGTTCAAATAAGACCTCATTAATTCTTAGATACGAGATTGTACCTAACACATAAGGTAGTAGCCAAGATTTATTAAGATCATACTTGGACTCTTTATCAATTTTTTTTATTTGAAGGGACTAAGCCTAAATTCCATCTTTTTTTTGCCACCTATAACATAGTTTTCTCATTTAATTAAATTATTATGCGTTTTTGTAAAAAAGAATTTGTGTAAGCAAGTTAAGCTACCCGTGAGATACTCGAACTCGACTTGTAGAATACTTGAATTCGATTCGAAATTACTAAAGTCAACATTGAGCTCGAGTAGTTTATCAAACTGAGTTTGATTTAAGTCGAGTTCGAATAACTCCACTATTTTTCGAGAATGAGTTTCAAACATTTAAAAAAAGCTAGATGGAACTCGAATCGAGTTTGAGTTTCGAGCTTTTTAATCAAGTCTAATTCAAGCTTGGTTTTGTATTGACTCGACTAGAGTCAATTACACCCCTATTTCCTCCCATTCTCTCTCTTATTCTGAAATTCGTCGCCTTAGACCGGAAGAATCAAAAGAAATTTGCAAAGAATTTCATCAATGGAAATGGAAGTGTGAAAATGAATAAAGAAATGTAAAAAATGAATAAAATAATTTGTCCCGAATCATGATCCCACCCCCATGAAAACGCCATTCCAACGGCTACCTTATTTAAATGGCGAAAAGGAAAGGGGGTCATTTTCATGGCTGCCGTCAGGCTATCTCTCCTCCGGTCAAGCCTCCGAAGTTCCAACTTCTCCATTTATATATTTTATTCTACACATAATTTATAATATACACACCCTCAATGCTTCCACACCTTTTCTTCCTTTCCTTTCATTGAGGATGTAAATTTTTATCTTCACACTTTACATAATTTGAATGCACCCATGTATTTACATTTTATCATTTTCTTCAATTTTATCATCGTTCTATGATCTTTCTTCCGATACAAAGTTTATATATATTTTTTGTTTTGGTAATTCGTCATGTTTTTATTCCACTTTGCAGCTTTTTTTTTGGCGCCAGTCGTGTTCTTTTCTTACAAAGAAAAGACTGACAGTTTGTTTTAACAACTTAGGGCTTTCAGAGGTTTTTCTTTCTTTTTCTTCAAATGGGCATATGATTTTGTATGTCTAATATCTAAATATATATATATATATATAGACATAAAAAATCATATGTAAAATTTTCAATTTTTTCCTCGAATGGGTATAGAAATTTTAATCTTCTTGTTCTATTGTGTGTATATATTCACAAACAGGCCTTTAATGTTTGCTAATATTTTTCTTTCTTTTCCTCCAAATGGGATTATGAAAATTTTGTTATTTACTTCAACTTTCCCGCGGTTTTTAACCGTTGAAGTTGAATGAGAGAAGCAAAAGCTAGAAGAGGACAGCTTGTGGTGTGAAGGAATCTTAAGAAAACTCAAAAAGAGGATCCCATGTTTGCAATTTTATTATTGCTCACCATTTGTTTGTAAAAAATTCCAATTGAAAAATAATTTTTTGTAACTTTTCAAGTATGATGTCAGTATAGAGAAAGCTTCCTTGTTAGGTTTGAATTGAGGTTCCCATGTATAAAATACTCTCTTCTGCTGTCTGCCTTGGCCTGTATTGCTTAAGTTTCGGGTTTTTCTTGGTGCAGTTGTCATCTAACTTCTAGTCTTTCTGGTAGTCCTTATTTAATTAATTGACAGAGTGACCTGCAAATTTCGCTTTCCTCGTGGGGCTGCTCTTGCCAGAAATCTTGGTTTACGACTGTAGTTTTTGGTTATTTAGGAAATTCTTGACAGAACTTGTGGTTTTGAGGGTTGGTTATGGTAGGCATTGTGGCTTAGTTGTTTGCTAGGGGGTTCTTTTGTTTTCCGGTTTTCGGAAAGGGTGGAGAATTGGATACTATGGTCAAGGATGGAAACAAAGAGAGTTCAGTAGATGATTCTTTTTTAGAACCAGGAAGTACTCAGCAAAATTTCAGTTTATTTCAGTCTCAGACGGTACAGAGGAGTGTAGGAGAAAAGAGTGTGATGGAGATGGAGGGAAGAGGCTACTCAGACTCTATAGAACACAAGTGAGAGGTTGTTTTTGAAATCCTTGATGGAGAGTTCAATTGGAATGCCAATTCCAACCATGGAGATGTTGGGCTTTAAGAATCTCAATCAAAGCTTTCGCACAGACAGTGAGGAACTCTTCAAAAGCTGGCTCACAAATGGAGAGGCAAGCAACTGTTTTACTCCCTTTTGCTGTGATTCATGATGAAATTTTTGATCAGATGTTTTTTCCTTTGTCTGGAGTTCCATAAACCTGGTTTTTGAGCTGTTCTCTTTTAAGAACATTTTTTCACTTTTTTTTTTTTAAATTTAAGGGGTTTTTGTGATATTGTGACAGTGTTAGTCTTTGATTTCTTGTTGGTCTTTTCATCACACTTGATCTTATGGTAGTTAGTTTCAAATAGAATTAACAAGTTCTTTCTTGTGATGCAGAATATTAACTGCTCATGTGCCCAAATAAATGCATCTTACCGATATAGTGGTCGTAGCATACGTGTCCTTGTTTGTTGCCTAACTAAAATATGATAATATGCTTGGCATAGGCATATGTTTTTACTAAGATACTGCAGGGTTTGAAATATTATAGATTCAATATTGCTTTTCTTGAAATAAAATATGATTGGTGGATTGTATACATTTCATTCAATTATTTTCAAGAGAGTGCTAGTTGTTTTATTGCCTCCTAGGTCGGGCAAGCAGTCTTGGCCATTACTTTGTCAGTGATACCGCGGACACAAACCCCTCATTTTTCTCCTTAATTTATCTTTTAACTACTCAAACAGTATTCTTCTTTATTTTCTCCTTCTTTTCTTTTTAAGTGAATTCAGTCATCTCCTTCATATGGTTCTGCTATGTCAAAAAGCACAGATGATTAAGGACTGTGTTAAATGGCCGATGCCATGGTCCTAGCTTTGCAATTTTTATCTATTAACACATTTATTGGGTAGTTCACTTAATGGAAACTATTATAATTATCATTAGTATCATTAGTATCATACATGGATCACTTTGTCATCAAACATTTTTGTTTACCGTCATTAACTCTGAAGCATAGGTTTTTTTTTACCTAACGAAATAATTGGATATTTTCTTGTTTAGACCTTTATTTTCGTCATTTTCTCCTTAGAAACATGCGAGTTGCCCACTTGTTAGAATTAAACAGTAGAAGGCATTTGGACCAAATAAGAAATTTCATTGAGTATTTTATATGAAAGCAATGCTTTTTGATCTCCAGTTATTTTATTTTTATTTTCAGGGTTGGGATTTAGCCACACTTTTTATTCAGTGTGAGCAATCCAATTCTTATTTCAGAATCTTAAGTACTTTGATCATTATGGAGATTAATTATTTTGCATTTTCTCCAAGTCTTATTACTGAGTGAAATTAAAAATGAGTTTTCTGTATTTTCTTAAGTTCATCATATAATAATTAATGCTATGAATTATGATGTTTGTTTTGGTTTGCTTCATTGTTGAATTACATATTAATATTGTTACTACTTATGATCGCGGCTTGTCTCGTTATTTATATATTTTTTGTTTACTTGCGTAACCATGGGTATAATGCAACAAGTATAGCACATCGAACCCGCACAAACATCAATGAAAGTGCGATTCTGAACTGTTAGATTCCATTATATTCATTTTTAAGGTACTTTATTTGTATGTAATTCGATTGCCATTCTGAAGACTTTAGGTTATTCTGATTATCAACCAATGATCCAAAGACTTCAAGCTCTATTCGTGAAACCAAACTCTTAATGATGTGATCTGATTTTTGGTGTTCCAAACTTTAGATATCAGATAACTATTTTACTGACTTCAGACAAAGGGTAAACGATGGATACAAAGTTTGCTCACCACTTTGATACAAGAGACTCAGTATTTGACATTTACAAATGCCATAAGATTATGCTTACTTTCGATAGCTTCAGTAACTAGTATCTCAAGATTTTTTTTTACCAATATAGGATAGGAACTAATAATTCGTGATTTGTTTCTCTTCACAGTATTTTGTTATTCTATTTTATTTGCATGTGTTGCAGTAAGCAGACAGCAAATTGGAGCCTTCTTTGCTGCTTCACTTCTCATCAGGAAGAGGAAAAACACTGAAAAGATAGTTAAACATGGAAAATTTCTGGTCCATGTAGTGTTATGTCTTTAAATAAAAATGGAATGGGAAAAATTGGACACAATATCAAGGAAAATATGGAAATTGGGTTGACTGAGATATTTAATGAGATTGTTAACCAAGTGTCCTTTGTGTCATTATTTCCCCCGGCCACCACCCCCGATAAAAAATATTTTAGATTGGATGTGGTGGATTCATGTGGATTATATCATTCCTAGAAAAACTGAACTAATCCTGAAGTTTTGGTGATGTTGTTGAGCTTTTTAACATTACCTTGGTTAGCAATGAATCTGAATCTTCTTGCATTCTTTCTTGTGTCAGAAATGAATTCATGAGAAATTCTTCCTTTCAACACTTACCTCCAATTCTCTTTCCCAAAATTCTTGGGCTTGTGGCATAAGAATGGAGATATTCAACTATGGACTTTAAAAGTGATGCAGAAGAAAGATATGTGCTTTATCGGGAAGCTTGAAGTATCACACTGGCGCTGGAGAAACATAACATGGTTTTCCGGTAGAGTTAGTTTCATCAAATATTATAGCAAATACATTATGTGACTTGAAGGTATATAAATTAGATTCTAACAGGAATGCTGTTTACTAGATAAAGGAAATATGTTCGCCCACTTTCTTGACTGGTCTAGACTTCACTATTTATCCCCTTTTGATGTCTAGTCCCAGGATATGGATAGGCATGACTTATGGAGGCTCAGAAATAAATTTTCTTACATATGGACCTTTGTTTCTAAGCTGCAGTCTATGCTTTTCTTTTTTTTCTTTTTTTCAATATGATAAAGCTCATGCAAATTTAGAGTTCAAATCATGGAGGACACGTTTAGAAAGTTAGGATTTCAAAGCTAGTATACTTAAAGATTATCTGTCCGAACTATAGTATTCAGGGCATTTTTGTTAAGTCTGGTGGCAGGTGGAAGCAAGGTCATTGCACATGCCACAATTAGAGTTTGAGGTTAATACTTGCTGAATAAAGTTGGGTACTCGAAAGGGTATTTTCTATAGATGTAGTCTTTGTTGATCAATGAAGAAAACATTTTGATATTTTAAAGTTGTGTACTTTAAAGGGAATTGATCTTAAGAAGTTATCTACAATTGGTCATCTAGATTTCTTTTGACTAAAGGGGGCATAATTTTTAGTTAACAAGGACATCTGAAAACAAAAGGCAGTTTGGACAATGATGTTAGGGTGCAAAATTGGAAATAAAAGGAAGGACGGTGTTTGAAACAAAGGGTAAACATAAAAAGTAGCTTTAGTTGTTATAAAAGAAGCCGTAAACATATAAAATTGCACTGTCATTGGCAGGTGCATGGTAATGGATAGAGGAGGGCATTCAATTGATGGAAGGCCCTGCAAGGACAGAGCCACAATTAAGGATTTGTAGACTGAAGTGCTGTGCAGATATTTCAACCATCAAAAGGAGTGAATGCTATCTTTCTCCATAAATCTTCTGTCCAACAACTATGTCCATAGGTTACTATGATGCCGCCAACATGCCTACAGTCAATTCATTAGCCTCAGCCAAAGATAACTAACTGATAAGCATAGGGAGGAGTGCATATTTATGTTCATTGTTGGTGTTCCCGAATTGTGAGGAAATAATTGATTTATTTGAAAACTGCATCATGTCATATGAGTATCTACTATCTTCCTGTATGATATTTATGGGTGATCGACCATATCTGTTATCGGATTGCCCTAGTCTGGTGAGGTGACATCTTAATTCCAAAACTTGTAGACATTGTGGATACAGCTGAGTCAAAATGCTTTTTAACCCATTAGGAACACAAGGACAACAAAATCACTAAATATTTCTCAAATAAATTAACATAACTGTGTGTTTTGCAGTTTGTACCGGTGCTAGTTTACTTGCTGTTTTCTGTATCTGACTTGACTTTATTAAAAGCAAATTATTTCAGAAATTTCTAGATGAAGTATTCAGTTTTCTTGTTTGGGCATCTAATTATTCTATGGTATTTCCAGGATTTTCCACTGAACTAGGTGGCTTGTCTAGTCAACAACATGGGGTTATACTCAAAATAAAAGGAGCAGTGATATACACTCCCGCAAAAACTTTCGGTTACGGATGATCTCTCAAGTGATGTCAATCAACATTCAGTCAGGTTGTTATTTGACCTTTCCACCAAATCTTGCCAGCTACACCATATATAATTCTTTTACTACCATTTCCTTGGTGACATGAAATGAAGGAATATTTTTTGCGAGGAGACTAAAGGCAATTATATTTTTGATCTATTTCGATCAGGAATGCAGCAGAAAGAGGATTATGGGTAGTAATTTATTTTTAGCCAAGGTATGTTTATTTTGAGCTGTTTGCATAAACATCGGTTTAACAATGGTTTCATGACAATATGATATCTCAACTGCAGGCATGGTTCCACAGTTCTCAACCCATGACAAGAAGCCGATCCTCTGAATTGAGGTATCACTGATTAAAATGTACTATGTTCATGAAGCTTATTCCCATGACATTTCAATGAACAATGCTTTGTAAATCTGCTTTTTGACAATCTTACCGTACACATCATGAAGAGCTCTTGAGACCTGAGAATAGATGGCAAAATGCAAACCAAGCACAATTTCTACATGGAGACATTCATGAAAGAAAGTGTTGGACATGGAATACTTCCTGGGCTTTTTTTTTCCTTTTTTCCTCCCACATGGATAATTTGTATGGAAATTAGTTTCATTTGCATCATCTACTTGTTTTGCAGGAGAAGATATGTTGCCATGCAAAGCAGTCAAACACCACTTGGCATGGAAGTCATGAATAATGCATCTGAACATGGAATGAACAAAATGAAACAAGAATTCACAAACCCAAATGGTTTTGGTGATGTTTCAATGTGCGAGATGCCCGATCAGTTAACCACTTTTATGTCTCCATCTAATTCATCCTCGTCTACTTTCAACACTCCACAAATGGGTAATGTGGATAAAGTTTCTTCTGTTGTTAGCATGCAAAAGTAGAAACCCTCAGAGCGCAAGAAACTCACTAACCAGATGGAGAAAGAAGCTGTTGAAGATAGCTCTATTGGTTACTATTGTGCTCCAGAAGTTGTTGTGAATACCACTTTAGGTCAAGGACAAGGGAACAATGTTCCCGAATCATCAGGCGCCTTTCATGAAGTATCGCCTGTCCAAGTTAAGGATCATGGGGATCTTCAAATAATTGACGGATCAATGGATCTTGACCTAGAGGGTTTTGTTGCTCCAATGAACCCAATCCAAGTGAGTACGGTTTCTCAAGAACCTTCACAAAGTGAATCTTCTGCTGCTGCACCAGTAATTTCAGCTGGTTTTGATGCCTGTGATGGTCCCAGCAATTCAGGTCAAACTCTAAGTGTTTGTGAGAGCTCCAGGAAACAAGTTGGAAATGGGGGGAATTCAGAACATGACTCCAAAGCAAAAGGTATAAATTTCACTTAGTGATAATGTACTCTACTGCTTAGACCATTAGTCTAAGTTTCAAATGACATCTAACGTCTGAAGCCAACGATTTTATTTTACTCTCAATATTCTGAAATAGGTGATGGAGCTTTTGATTTCCATTTCTCATTTTATAGCTCTCCACTCTTTAATTCTCAATTTAACTATTGTTCTATTTTTTCCCATTATAACTATAATGTCCAAAACTCTAGATATGGAATTAAAAAATACAGGAGCCCAGTGTTGTGAGATCCAAATGCTAATATTTCAGTGTTTGTGTATGTATGTTGAGGATTTTTTATGAAATTAAAAAGGATGAAGCTTCTTGCCCCTCCTAAAAAAGGTATGTATTGTAAAAATTATAAAACATAAAACAAAAAGACCTAAAAATTATTAATTGTTTTACTTATTATGTCATAAGATTTAACAGCTACTAGTTAACCCTTTTTTAATTTGGTAATTCAACTTCACTTTGAAAAAAAAAGCATTTCCTCGTATTATTTTATTTCAGTTAATCCTATAATTAACAAAGTATGCAAGCTTATTAAAATATGAAATTATATTAATATTTCTTTTATTTAAAATTTGCAATTCAATCATTGCACCCCCACCACTAACCTAATTTTCTGGCACCACCCCTGATTAGTATCATCATACACATGGTTGAAACTTTCTATTGGATAATGCCACTGTTCTGAAATCCTTTGCTGACAATTGCCTTTCTCATGTTTGGTTTTAATTTTGGAACTTAGATAAGATCGTAAGCACCCAAATCTATTTGGGTTTGTTCATTTTATTTCTCTTTTTTATCTTCCATTTTTCTGCAGAGAGCAATAATATCAAGGGCTTGTTTGATGGTCCTCTGGAAAATTGAATTAGTCAGCAATCTTTTTCAAATGCACTATATTTCAACTTCTTATTACTTCTTTTGTTCAGAAATAGAAATGCATTTACTTTAAACTTTATATCTATTATTTTTTTGTTGAACCACAGAAATCAGAAAACGGATATTTGAAAGCAATTTGAAAGATGAGAAAAAGGTATATTTATCTAATATTACTTCAACTTGGGATTCAGTTCTTGTTCAATTGTGGGGAATGAACTCCTAGACGTCATCCCATTTCTTACTTCTTTTGTTTTGAGTTTCAACAGAAAGGAAGTCTTATTCGGTATGGATCTGTGACATCATCTGGCTCAGGTAATCAATTAAGTTGAGAACTGAATGTGCATCTGTAATTTATGTTTTATACTTCATGAAGTTTATACCACTGTTCTGCAAAATTTTAATGCACTTTTTTTTTTATGAATTTTGAGTTAAAAACTGAATATCCGGCTGCCATATGGAGCATTCCTGGCATGATATTAATTCATATATACACTAGTTGGAACAAAGTTTTAGATTGGAAAAAAAATCCACATTGGACAGTCAGTTGGGTAATTTAATGAGCAATAGACGAATACTTTGTTATCACAATGAGAACCCTGTAACTTTGAATAAGAAGAAACAATTCATCTATCTTAAAGAATGTATCAAAGCCAAATTACCCTTTACCATGCAGCTATTTGAAAAACTTAGGATTAAATAAAAGTGATTTAATAATGAGAATAAATAATATTAGAATTCATTCTGAAACTCATAGTGGATGTGTAAAACAAAATAGACTTAAATAACAGATGATGTCATGAAAATTGAAATGATTCCATTTCCATAAAAAGGTCAAATATGTCATCGGGATTATTTAAATGCAGGACCCACTATACTGGTCCACTTTCTTATAGGTGAAAGCATTGTGTAAAAAAATATGTTTTGGTACTTCTTTAAGAATGCGAGGACCTGCGGGGCGCTACATGCTATTGTCATCTTCCAAAGTTTGAAAATAAATCCTACTATTTAGTCATGATACCTAGATGTGATTATGAGGAAGCATTTTCATTTTAACTTCATGGTTATTTTGATGTAAGCATTTTACATAGAATATATTTTCTGTAAATGTATTAGCATAGAAAAATCGTGTAGTTGTATGATCTTTTCTAACCAATTAAAATTATGCAGTTGACAAGGGAGACCCCACAAAGAAGCGTAGGGTGGAGCGATCACGAAAGTATGTGAACTATCTTGACTTTTTGAAAGTAACATCTGTATCTGAATATGCTAGCTTGATACAAATTGCTGATTCATTACCTAATATCTTAATCTTTTGGGTTGATATATGTTATCGATCCATTTCGATTGCATGACATTTTAGGACAATTGGTAGTATAGTGTTCTAGGCTCTACTACGGGTAACATTTAATTTGTTTGCTTTAAACAAATTAAAACTTCCATCATCTAGACATCTTAATATTTTATCATTCACTGGGTACATCAGATGCTCAAAGTTTGACCTTGATGGAAGTATAACTATGTCGATCCACCTCAAAGTAGTGACTCCAACTCTTCTTTAGAGACTTCGTGAAGAGGAGGACCCTCTAACAGATTTGATCCTACTCTAGTTGGTATTTTTGTGATTCTTTTTTCTAGATATCATTTCTTTATTTCTTGCTTTACATCTTATAATGGTATTCTTTGTCCCTAGTCCTGTGATTTTGGATGATTAAATTTCATGACTCTCTCCTGTCCTCGTTTGGTCTTCCTGGAAATTGGCATCAATGCCTGAAAAAGAATATCAGTGTTGGCTAAGATTCAGTCATAAAATGATACTTTACTTGATGGATCATTATTACATTCTTAAACTATTTATGGTTCTACTCAATTGAGCGCTACTAATTTTTCTCAAAACTTGTAACATGATTGGTTTAAATCAAAGAATTTCATCTTATGTCAGTCGTGGTTTAATTTCTCAGATAAAATGTGGGTCCATTATCTAACTTCTCTGAAAACTTGTTTGTTGCAAAATGTATTGAGCCCATTTAACTAGAGGTATATAGTTTGAGCCCTTTCAATTTAGCTTCATTTTCTTATTATTCCCACGATTATGGCTTAATAATATACATTGTAAGCTCATTACCCAACGGCTTAGGCTTTTAGGGTCAAATTAGTGGCTCACCAGGTTAATGTTGTTAAAAGTGACATCTTATTCTTAGTCTTTGTAGGTAATAAAAAGAGGAACACCATTGATTTATATTAAATTTTTCTTCATGATGCAGAATGGCAGAGGCAAAGGAAAGAAATCTGACACCATCAATGCCGTCTGACATGCAATCCATCTTGAAGCGGTGTGAAACTTTTGAGAAGGAAGTGCGGTCGCTTAAACTTAACTTGTCTTTCATGAATAGGTGATGACAGAAACCAACATTAATTTGTAATTCAGATGGCGTAGTAACTAGCAAATCTGTAACTAAAATTCCTTTGCTCATTCTAGTCCAATCATACTTCTGATCTATTTAGTTCAAAGCATAGGTATCTTGAATGTTATCTTTGAGTTGTCCTTGTTTTGTTGCTATTCTATATTGGCTAATGGCTAACTTTTAGATGACAATGTGGAGCATGGGCATGTAGGAATTATGGAATAGGTATAGATTAAAATTTACAGTTTTTCAAAATTTTTCTCTAGTTTATAATGTATTAGAATTGACACACTTCAGATGTAAGTATGAAACTATGTCTTCATTAACCACCCCCCTACCAGGAATTTGATGCATTAGTGAGAATCATGTCAGTTTTTGACATGGGGGTTGTCTTGTCTCATTCCACCATTCTGATAAACTAATTCATGAATTCGGTGTTATTGAACTAAGGCCAAAATAAATGTAGGAGTATTTGGATATACCTTCTGTTATTTACTTTTAAAAACAGAGAATAGTTTTAACATTTACTTAAAATGTAGGAGTATTTGGATATACCTTATATTCTTACAACATTAAGTGTACAACTGTTCGCATTTGGCTTTTCAGTAGTACAAAAGGTTGCCGACTTAATTTAGTCACTGCAATGGATATCATGTCTCTGAAAACATTTTAGCTTATAATTTCTTGTGAATGCCAAGAAACTACATGAAACTTCACTTTTGTCCTGTTTTTCTTAATGATACTGTTTGTGTAATTGTTAGATTGTAGTCCTCATTTTCACCAAAATTACTGTACTCTTCCCTACTGCTAAATGATCTAAAAATTCCTACTTTCAGGAAGGATTCTGAGCAGACAAAGCAAATAGAAGAGCTTCAGAAGCAAAACGAGGAGTTGGCAGATGAAAAAGAGCGCCTCCTGGAGGAGATCGAAAGAATCCTAGCAGAGACAGGAAAAATGTAAAAACTGGGGTTCCATTTTTCTATTCTCATGTTCTTATCCCCCTTAGCCGCCGGGGCTGAGTACAGTTACAGAGCTGATGATATATACCGGCAAGCGCACTCTGGAATTTGGCAACAGCCCCCATAATACCTAAAGATCCATTTCAGGTACGAAACAATCAGTGTGTGTAGGTGGGTGGGTTGTTTGCATATGTGTATCAGAATTTAATGAACTCTGTATTCTATACTATACTTTAGGTGCTACCTTTTTAGTACATACCATTGCTGTGAGTGAATCCAGTTTCTTTAAACTTCAGAAAGCTTGGGCTAGGGAGCAAATCCCACTGAACCTTTTTGGGAAAGTACTAATACAAATACAAATACATGTTATTTGCATCTGTTAGAATTTTTTGTGTGGACTTACATAATCTATGGATTATGGTTCATAATGGGCAAAAAACCATATGTTAGAAAGTTTCTTCCTTGAGTTGGCCACTGCATGAAAATATCAGCTATTCATGTATTTATCTTTTAGTTAGTGGGTTTTTGATAAAAGAAAATTATTCTAAATATTGCCTCCCTTTTTTACATATAATAAATAAGTTATTTCATTCATGTACCTTAATTTCTTCTTTAGAAATAACATATCTTAATATATTCACCTTTTTAAACATAAGAAAGATATTATTTAATAGTTTTAGGGTATGTTTTGGAAGATAGCAGGAAATAAAATAGAAAATAAAAGATATTTAAAGTCATTAAGTTAATTTTTATGTTATTTTAAATTGGTTTTATTTATTTAATATTTTTCGTAATTAATGTTAAATATATTTAACTACTTATTGTTATTCTTAATCATAAAATAAAATATAAGAAATATAGTTTTTAATATTTTTGGAAGTCAAATATAGCAGAAAGAAAATTGTCTTATATTTAATTATAATATGAAAAATATAAAAATGAAATATAATAAAAATTAGTTAACATTTTATAGATTTTGAACTATTTCGATTTTTATGTAAAAAACTAAAAAACAAAAAAATAATTTATTAGAATTTGTTTTTTTTAGCCCTTAGAGCAACTCGACGGGGAGTTCTTTATCGAAGGTATAAATATATAGCTGCCGGAAATAGCGCCCAAATCGTCAAAACCGTAGCCCGACGGAGATGTATGGCGCCGAAGGTGCGAAATGTCATCCAGAGTGATGTTGGGGTGCCATATTTGGCGGCTTTTGGAAGAGATGTTGGAGGATGCAAAATGGCGTTGGTGAACACTGTGCGTCTCGTATTTATATTATTGTGAAATTACATGAATACGGAGATTGAGTAGACACACCTTCTTGATTTGCCTTTGAAACCCTAGCTTCCCTGAACCCTAGCTCGAACCTTAGCCCTTGCATAAATTTTGCAGAAAGCTGTCGTAGCAAGGGAGGAAGAGGAAGAAAGAAAAAAGGAGGAGGAAGAGGAAGAAAGAAAGAAATAATAAGACGTTGATTTCCTATGAAAGGAGGAGGAGTCGTTACGTTTTACGAGAAACAGGAAGGAAGAAAGACAGAAGGAGGAGGAAGAGGAAGAAGGCTCAGAAGGGAAGAAACGGTGATTTTACGCTTCTTTAAAAAGTCAAATTTTGATATTGATTTTTAAATGGGTTTAGATAAATTGCAAATTTTTCATTTTTAATTTCAAATTTTGATTTTAAATAGTTATACTTAAAAATTACAAATTTTATTGATTATAAATTTTATTTTGATGTAGTAATTTGGCAACTTTATAAATTGTTCATTATTTAAATTGATTATAATTTTTAATTAAAATTGCCTCATTCACTAATTTGACAAATTGATTTTTTAAATTTAAATTGATGAATTGATAATTTTTTTTAATTGATGAATTGATAATTTTTTTAATTGATAAATTGCTCAATTAAATTGACATTGGCTGAGTGAAATTTGAAATTTGAAATTTGAAATTGTTACTATACAAATATATCCGTTAAATTATGATCGTTATTGATGGGGGTATAGAATTAGACCAAGTATCGCATTTCCTTGGTAGATGAAGCAAATGGGGCTGAGCCATGTATCCTTCCATAACAACCCCAAGCAAAATTAAAACCATTAGGCTGACATGGATTTGGAAGATAGGGAGGCCCAGTACTCGACAGTCAAACTAGATTTCTACAATATGAGCGACCAGATATTATTCGCTAAGGAGCGTCACTGTAAATTCTATTATAAAGGGAAGGAGAAACGATGAAACCGATTAGTTGAATATCTCCCAATAAGGAAGGAGGATTATTCCAAATAAACTCCTTTTGACTAATCCATTGCTAAATCTAAGAAGACTACGTGAGAGAGCGATTTTCCGAGAAGGACCGAATCATCGTCGAATTGGATAAAGACCCATTACAAATACAAAGATTACCGCTCCAACCTTTAAAAGATGCGCCTCAAAAACTGGCGAGGACGCTCTGCCACTACCTCTTATACGGTCGGCTTAGGCATCGGAGGTCCCGGGCGAAGCCAGCCGCGACCCTTTCCTTTGTTTTCTCCTGCGGGAGCAGGCCACACTTTCGGACTGGTGGGTAGCATTGCGGTATTCCTCTCCCGGCCCCGAAGCGATCAGTGTCGCGGTTTGGCCCCACGGTATCTTGGCTGTGGCGACGACCCGGCGCTCCAGCCAGATTCCGGTTGAAAAAAAGGCATCATCGATTGGCGCCAGATGCGGCCAGGAGCGGCAGGTTCCTTCATAAATATATAGCGATTTCGATTCGCGATGAAGTATCGACACGGAACACGGGGCAACACTAATCCTACAAGGATGCGGACACTTGAGGAGATGCGACGGCGGAGGCCACGGGGCGGCGAAGCGATCAGGCCAACCTGAAGCGCGAGTGGAAGCACTCAGCCGACCGGCGGCAGCTTGATAGAAATAGAACAACTCACCCGGACAATCTGGCACCCAGGAAAGGCGGCCAGTTCGGGAAAGGTCACAATGTTCCTCCACACGAGGGATGACACGGCTATGGTAATCCCCAGAAATCTGCAGGCGGAGGCGGAATCTAGTCAGGCCCGGGGCGGGGGCCCTGGCGGCCCCTGTAGGGGAAGAGGATCGGCGGTGGGAGGACGGGGCGGGACACGAGACCCCTGTGACATCCCTCCCCCCGATCCTGAGAGAAGCGGACATGGGAGCAAGGTTTAGGGACCTCAGCGAGGCTTAGCGTGTGAAGGAAGTAGTTAAAGGGCGCACCCTAGACACTATGGATACCCTGGTACAACAAGCGAGAATCACCTTTCACCCACGAGGTCTTGGAAAGGCTACCGCTCGACGAGTCGGAATGCCTCGTTTAAGCATTCGATGCGGCGAGGATCGATGGAATCGTCTGTCATAAAGAATCGGATGGAGTTAACGTGGGTATCCGGACCACATCAAGGTGGCGCGTTCGCCACCACGCGAGCCGGCTATGGCTGGTTCATGAATCTCTTTGCGATTTTCTTCATTAGAGAGTTATCAATCGCGTTCGTCTCCCACTTCTGAGGGCGAGGACATACGAGAGCCAGAGCTACCATGTTAGCCATCAAGCCGGAACACGAAATTTTGAAATCCGCCACATTACCGCATGGTTTGTGCCGAGTCCTGAAGATAGTTTGCTTGACGAGTTCGTTGTCGGCCTTCATTGCGGGGTTGAGGTGCAGTCCAAAGGCTGGTGTTTCTATCTCAAAGGCCTCGGCTAACATGGCGAGGTTCTATTCATGAAAAAATACATAAGGAGAGGGAGGCCTCTGTCGAAGAAGGAGAGCTCTTAGCTAGCAAGGACAAAGACGGCGGAGCCGACGGGGGCCGGAGCTGAGGCAAAGCGACCGGAGGAAATCTCGAGGGGCGGGCGGGGAGCGATCCACAAACAAGGAACCTTAGGGATCTTCCCGGGCCGAATCCTTGCCCGAGACGGCAGCTACTGCGGAGGCGCTTCACTCCCATGCTTGCGACCTCGTGTCGCAGAAGTTCTACATGAGGTACGGAATGAAGCGGTTCTAGATGGCCGTGAGATGAAGTCAAATCCGCTACGAGAGATAACTTTGAAGTATTGCCCGAGTTCCACAGAGACTATGGACATCGCGCGGATAAGCGTATTCAATTGAGGAGAGATAGAGTATGATCGTGCGGATATCTACGGCGTTTCATATCTCGGAGTCAATCCTCAGAATTGGTCGGGAATCGGAGCAGTTTGACTCGACTCTGCCTCGTCGGGGGCTGACGGCCGACATCGGCAACCTGGGAAATCCATGTGATCTCGGGGAAGTTCTGGCTGGAGGAGAATCTAGTTCGGCTCGAAAGGCCCACTGCCTTGACATAAGATCAGCAGACATGGGGGAGGTACAGTCAGTATCTAAAATACCGCGAGTCGACACTACTATCACATTCTCCGACTCAGACTTGGAAGGGTGTCAGCACCCCCATGACGACCCACTGGTAATCCGTGCAATTGTGGCAAACACAACGGTCCATCGGGTCTGGTAGGCGACCCGGGGCTGGTAGACATCATTTTGCATCGGCTTTTCGACAAATAAATTGGGAGAGAAAAGCTAGAACCTGTCAACACCCATCTCCGTGGGTTTTCAGGAGAAAAGGTATTACCATTGGGATCGATCCAACTGGTGCTAACCTTGGGGGAGCCCCCTTACCAAGCAACAACGACGACGAGGTTTCCTCATAGTGGGCGCCTGTGAAGCTATAATAACATGTTCTTTGGGCGGGCTTTTTCTCCTCCAGCGATAAAAGCCATCCCCTCGACATATCACGGTAATCCAAATTCCCGACCCGATGCTTGGTGTTGGGACGGTTCGAGAGATCGGTAGTGTGCGAAGAATGCTACACACCGCCTCACATGGAAACAAAAGCGATTACGACAATGTAAGCATGGTGAAAGCGATATGCGTGATGAAGTGTTCACTCGGCCCGAGCCCTCAGAAGAGCTGGAACCAGTAACATTGGATGACGACCCAGAGCATCTTGCCTATATCGGCTCCAAATTAGCAGAAGGCCTCAAAGGCCTCCTCACCCAGTTCTTAAGACAGAACAGGGACATCTTCGCATGGAAGCAGGCTGACATGAGTGGCATCGACCCCGCAGTCATCGCTCATAAACTAAACGCCAACCCATCTTTGGCCCAGGTTCGCGAGCGCGAAATTTCGCACGGAGAGACAAAAGGCCATCAGAAGAAGTCGGAGCTCCTCGGCGACGGTCGGGGAGGTAGAATACCGGAATGGTTGGCGATGTTGTGCTCGTCGAGAAAGCAAATGGCGAAATGGCGGCTCTGTATTGATTTCAGGTATAAACAAAGCACGCCCCGGGCGGCTTCCCCTACCCGGATCAGGCCTTATCGTAGATGCCACAGCGAGCCCGCGGCTTCTTAGCTTCATGGGCGCCTTCTCGGTTATAACCCGGATAAGCATGGACCCGGTGACCCGAGGAGAAGGCGTCATTGCGTCAGCACGCAGGGGACCCTCTTTACATTGCTCGGGTAATGCCATTTGGGCTCAGAATGCGAGGGGCAACCTACCAAGGTTAGTGAACCGGATGTTTCGAAGCAGAGATAGGTGCAGCGATAGAGGTATATACATAGATGACATCTTGGTAAAGTCCGCTACGGCCAGGTATCCACATGGCTTTACCTCGAGGGGCGTTCCAGATCCTGAGGGATTATAACATGAAGCTGAATCCGGCGAAATGCGCCTTCGGCGTGTCAGCGGGAAAATTTCTGGGCTTCATAGTCAGCCCGCGGGAATTGGAAGCCGTCAGGATAAAATAAAAGCATTGCTTGACATGCAGTCACCATCGGGGATAAAGGAAGTCTGGCGATTAGCGGGGAGGATCGCGGCTCTAAGTGGGTTGTGTCGAAGCCAGTGACAAATCACCAGCACAACTACCGAAGTTTTGAAGCGCTTTCAATGGGATGAGAAATGTGAAGAGAAGCGTTTGTAACCTTGAAAGCGTACTTGAGCTCGCCACCCGTTCCTGGTGAGGCGGTAGAGGAGACTCCTCACATTGTATTTGTGGTGTGATTGCACCGCTAGCACGGTGCTCGTCGAGAGACAAGACGGATGCGGCACCGGTCTGCACTCTTTGCGGTCGGGGCCGGGGAGGTGAGGAGGTATCAGTGGAAGAAATTAATACTAGCTGGTGGCCGCGACTCGGGCAAGTCCTTGTTCGGTCACACCATAGAAGTCGACTGAATACCCCATGGCGGTGTTGCATAAACCTGAAGGTCTCACGGGAGGTTGATGAAATGGGCCATAGAGGCTGAGCGGGTCGACATCGATGCAGGCCAAATAACCATAAGAGAGACGGATCTAGCCAGTTTCATCATGGAATTAAGCGGTGAAACTTACAATCGAGCGCCCGATCAAGGGGCGACCTTACGTGAAGCTTTCTGGCTGGATGGAGCCTCAAATGCGCAGGAAGCGGGGCGGGGCTTAATCGACCCTCACCGAAGGGCATATAGACATTAGTGCAGCACTCGGGTTTGGGTTCACGCCTCGACGAGGCGAATACGAGGCGTAAGCGGAGCCTCCAATCTATCTCCTTAGGTAAGGGTCGATCGGCTAAGATCCATAGCGATTCCCAAGCCCCAGTGGTCGAGCAGTTAGAAGACACATACGAGGCCAAGGGAGAAGGCTGATCTTATCATCCTCATAAAGTCCGTGACTTATTAAAAAGGTTGCC
Source organism: Tetrastigma voinierianum (assembly GCA_016808115.1). Classification (NCBI taxonomy): domain Eukaryota; kingdom Viridiplantae; phylum Streptophyta; class Magnoliopsida; order Vitales; family Vitaceae; genus Tetrastigma; species Tetrastigma voinierianum. The sequence goes on along the minus strand of JAEQBH010002398.1, from coordinate 78,362 downwards.
TGCCGGTTAGATGATATGTCCCCCGAGAACGGAGAATGCCGTGACGCTTTGGCAAGCGGCTCGACCTTGGGAAGATGTGGGGATCGGCACCGGTCGAATGCACTGCGAGGCCCTCCCATTGACCCTTGGCATAGTAGTCGCGATGGGGTCCGATGCCAAGCTTTGGATGGACCTGTTGGAGACCCACATTAATGCGCGAACTGCAGTGACCCGAAGGGGCGAGATAAGTGAGATCGCGGGTTTACCAATCACAAGGGAAATACAAGCGGGATTCTTCACCTTCTAAAATGCATCGCCGTGGAGAAGACAGATCGTGCTAAGAGAAGTGCACGGGCATGTCTGGGAACATATCAGACTCGAACATTGGTAGGGGAGGTTTTGAGGCGGGGATATTATTATTGCCAATGCTCAGATGCTCTTAACTTTGTGGTCAAAGATGCCGAATACGGAACAACGCTAAAATATCACGCCTCGGCGAGGCCTCGACATCAATCCTGACCTGGCCCTTCAGTGGTGGGGGTTGGACATGAAGTGGGGCCCTGCCCGTGGCGAAGGCAACGATGTAGATTTATCAATCGATCGCGGTAGATTATTTCACCCCAGGTAGGTGAGTGGGGCCTTGCCTGTGCGGAAGCTGAAGATACGCAGCCGTATGGCGCGGCAATCATATGCGATTTGGCATCAGAGGCCTTGGTCTCGGATAATGGAAAAACGGTTGATGCCGCGAAATTCGGGGATTTTGTGAGCTCGGGATTAAAAATTGCTATTCGTCACCGGCTCACCTGATCAAATGGACCGGGCCAGTCATGTAGACCCTCAAGACCGCCTTGAAAACCAAGCTAGAGGATCTGAAAGGAAGTTGGGTCGAATACATACCAGGAATCTTTATGGAGCTTTCTGGGGGCGACTGCTGAGGAAGTCGGCAACTCGGGAAGTTTATTTGCCTTTTGTTTGGAGCGAAGCGATGGCCCAGGTTGAGGTTGAGATAAAATCTCCTAGAGTCGAGTTAGGCATCGGAACAAAATGACGAGGCCACATACAGTTTGGAACTCTTGGATGAAAAGCGAACATGTTCAACGGCGCATAGAGGGTACCGAGAGACGGCCGATACTCTGACCCGGAGAGTCAAGCCCGAAGTTACATGGGGGGGATTTGGTCTTAAAAGCTACACTTGACAAGGAAGATCAGCATGGGAAACTAGGTCCCAAGCGGGAAGGTCCTTGCATAATGGCGGTCGTCGGACCGAGCTGACTATGACTCCCGAACGGAGGAAAGAAAATCCTACTGACATACATGGAGCAGGGCACACAGGCGATTCTATCAATAGGCGTCGATTCGTAACAAAACCAGGCCAGAGTAATACTTGTGACAGAGTCAAACTGTTGGCAATTTAGTATCTCAAAGCCGGTCAGAATATGTAAAGAAACATACCGCAAGAAAGATTCATGTAAAGTCCTCTTTATTCCAAATGAATCATATTCAATTACAATCTGTGGTGTCTTGAAAAGCATAAAGTACAAGCAATTCCCTCGTGATACTCAGTACAAGCGGTATCCTCAAAAAAAAAAAAAAACAAAAAGGGGAAGGGAGACAAGGAAAAGACATAATGAAAAGAGGCAAGAAGGAGGAGAAGAGGAGAAAAGATGGGGACCAGGAGGAGAGAGAAGAAGAAGAAGCAGATGAGAAGCTGTGGGGATGAAGAAGAAAAGAAAAGAAAGAGGAGAGGTATAGCAGGGAGAGAGGAAGGAAGGAAAAGAAGAGGAGTGAGAGCGGGACCTTACCAACCCCACATAGGACTCATTCGCTGGCAGGCTAGGGAAAACATAACTCCGTAAAGGGAACTGAGGAACATAACTCCCACACGGGAGAAATTGAGAAAAGTAGGTCCGGAAGCGTCGAAGGGCTATGAGCGGCAGGGCATCAAGCATCCATCTTCTACTGACTTCCATCCGCCCGGTATGGAAGCGGAAATCTTAGCGTGGAGTGCAACATGAACCCTGTTTATAGAAGCATCAGAAGGCACAGGCAAACAGTTCAAATTCCCATCAAATCCGGCATTAAGCGGTTCGCACTTCTTCAATAGCGAAGGACGGCTTGGCTCCTCTCATAAAGCGGCTTCATGTCTGACGTCTCTCGAGAGTCTCCACCGCGGCGGTGCCGGCGAGACCACGGCGCCATAGGCTGGTTGCTGGCTTTGGCGAGCACCACTGGCAGGGCGAGCCCTCCTTTGCACTTCAAACATACGGGCTCCTCCTACAAATCTCATTGGCCGAGCTCTCCTTCCAGCACGAGAGCGGGGCAGGCTCTCCCACTGTGTGTTTATCGAGCAGGCCCTCAATTTGTACTTGAAGCGACGGGCTCCTCCTACAATCTGTTGATCTCCTTGACACGGGCGGGGCAGAGCTCCTACTGTTTATCAGACGAGCCCTCCTGCGTACATCAGCAGACGGGCTCCTCCTCGTGGCTTGAGCTCTCCCGTTCAACAGGGCGGTGAGAGCTCCCTACATCGGGGCAGGCCCTTCAGCATGCCAATGACGGGCTCCTCCTGCGTGGCGGCTCTCCCTTCCAGCACGGGCGGACGAGCTCCCACTTTATTTATCAAGGACAGGCCCTCCACTTTGTACTTCAAGCGAGACGGGCTCCTCTACAAATCTCTCAGTGACAGGCTCTCCCTTCAACACGGGCGGGACAAGGCTCCTATTTGCTCGGGGCAGGCCCTCCCTTTGTACTTGAGCAGACGGGCTCCTCCTGTGAAAATCTCATTGTGAGCTCTCCCGCCCGGCCGCGAGCGAGACATTTGCTCGGGCGAGCCCTCCAGCGTACTTGAAGCGAGGCGGGCTCCTCCTAAATCGAGCTCTCCCTTCAACACAGGCAGGCGAGCTCCCTCTATTTATCAAGGCAGGCGCTTCTGTGCCCCGACGGGGGCTGCCCTCGTGTGAGCTTTCCTTGACCGAGGCGGGCAGGCTCCTACATTCGTCAGGCAGGCCCTTCTACGTACTTCCCAGCCGGACCGGGCTCCTCCTTCGACCAATGAGCTCTCCCCTTCAACACGGGGCGGGCCCGAGGCTCCCTGCTGTTCATCAAGATAAGCCCTTCTACGTACTTGGCAGGCGGGCTCCTCCTTCTGCCCGGCGGAAGCTCTCCCTTGGCACGGGCGAGGCAGGCTGCCTCTATTCAGCCAGACAAGCCCTTCTGTACTTGGCCAGACGGGCTCCTCCCTTACGATGGCTTGAGCTCTCCCTTCAACACGAGCGGGCGAGGCTCCCTCTATTCATCAAGACAAGCCCTTCTCTGTGCTAAACCGGACAGGCTCCTCCTTCACTGCAGGCTCTCCCCTACTTCCCTTGACACGGGCGGATGAGCTCCCTGCATTCACATCAAGGCGAAGCCCTTCTACGTACTTCCAAACGGGCGGGCTCCGCCTACAATCTCGTGACCCGAGCTCTCCCTTCAGCACGGGCGGGGCGGGGCTCCTTTGGCTGCATTAGGGCCAGGCCCTTGCTGTACTTGAAACAGACGGGCTCCTCCCTCCTCAGCAATCTCTCAGTGGCAGGCTCTCCCGCCCGGCGGGCAGACCAGAGACCACCCATTTATCAGGCAGGCCCTCCTGCGTACGCCAGACCAGACGGGCTCCTCCTCATTAACTGAGCTCCTTCAACACGAGGCAGAGACCAGGCTCCTCATTGCTCAGGGCAGGCCCTTCACTTGTACTTCAACGAGACGGGCTCCTCCCTCGTGAGCTCTCCCTTCAACACGAGGCGGAGCCCAGCTCCCACTTATTGTCGGGGGCGAGCCACTCCAGCGTACTTCAGCAGGCGGGCTCCTCCCTACAAATCGTGTGAGCTCTCCCCCTTGGCCACGGGCGAGGCAGAGTTCCCGGCCCATTGTCGGGGCTTGAGCCCTCCTGTGCGAACGAGACGGGCTCCTCCTGGAAATCTCATGGCGAGCTCCCTTCCAGCACGGCGAGGCAGGCTCCCATTATCGGGACGAGCCCTCCTTTGCCACTTTACCTAAGCAGACGGGCTCCTCCCTCTGAATCATTGGCTTGAGCTCTTTTACCCTTACGGCACAGGCGAGTGAGCTCCTACATTTATCAGGCAGGCCCTTCTACGTACTTCCTTGAGGCGGGCTCCTCCTCATTGACGAGCTCTCCGCCCCGGCCACGGGGCGGGGCAGGCTCCCTCTATTCATCGAGGCAGGCCCTTCTACGTACTTCAACGGACCGGACTCCTCCTTCATTGGCAGGCTCTCCGCAGCACGGGCGGGCCAGGCTCCCTCACATTCATCGAAGACAAGCCCTTCTCTGTACCTCAAACGGGCGGCTCCTCCTTCAACGGCTTGAGCTCTCCCTTCAACACGAGAGGCGGAGCCCAGGCTCCCTCTATTCATCAAGACAAGCCCTTCTCTGTACTTCAAACAGACGGGCTCCTCCTTCATTAATGACTCTCCTTTAACACGAGGCGAGACGAGGCTCCCGATGTTCCTCGGACGAGTTCCTCACACCCCGCCCCGGACGAGCGAGATTCCGTTCTTTACATTTCCGTCCAACAAGCTCTTCCCACATCAGAGTCAACACGGCGGCGCGAGCCCTCGTACGCGTGCGGCAAGCTCCACCCGACCATGGTAGGGAACCAAGCCCGGGATAAACGGAATAGTATACGAAATTTCAACGATGCAGTTCAAATTACTAGGATCAATAACTCAGGTTATACAGCTCAGGAAAAAGAATAAAGATAGCTCAGCCAGAACACAAATTTCCAAAAAATGACATTCCCCACATTTGAAAGAGACTGCAGACATCAGGCCCCAGGATTTGATAAAAGGGGAAGGTTGACAAAAGCATAAGTGAATCAGTTAGGCGTCAGACGACGAAGAGTGAGAAGAGATCTCAGTAGGGGTAGCGGGCTCACAGGAATGAATTCATGTCGAGAAGACCCCTCCAGCCTCCTCGTCGCTAGGGAGGTCAAAATTGAAATCTAAATACGGGTATGCCGAGCGTATACGTTGGCGAGCCACGAAGCCTTGGGCGCACAGCGATCTCATGATTGTTTGATAACCTCGTCCTCACGAGAGCCACGCCATGTGACTGGCGTGAAGAAGATCGCTGCATAAACCATTACATTCGCTAACTCAAGCCGTCTTGATAAATTTGCGGCTTCGGAACTGATGAAGCGACCTCAGCGGCGCCTGCCCTCTGAAACCTCGCGGCAAGCGATTTAGTTATTTTTCCTTGGCGCTCGAAGCCACCTGATATGTAGCGGCTCCATTCGAAGATCGTTACTCGCCTCGAGAGATGATTCCTCCTAACTTTGTTGGAGCTCATCTGGGTGGAGACTTGGCCCTCTCGAGTCTCTGACAAATCATTCGTGCAGCTTTGAGATTCCTCCGTACTCAGAAGCTCGCTCGGCCTTCGTCAAGCGCTCAGGGCCTAAGATTCTCTCTATTCTCTTTGCAGAGCACAATGGAATGAAGCATGCTAAATTCGAACTTAAATGGCTCTATTTCTTCGATCAGCGCTAACTGCGCTGGGTCGCACGGCTCGTCCTTCGAAGTCAAAGTAGTCACTTTATGTATAAATTCGGAGCGATCCTTACGTATTTCTCGTTCGGTTTGGCTTTTTCGACCAAGCCGCTTCAAAATGAGTGGCGGCACACCAAGACAAACACGAAATTAGAACTGACACGGAGCGAGACGGAGAGTTAACACAATTATAAGCTTCTGAAGCAAATCCACGAAAAGACAAGGCGAAGCCTCCTCAGCCGTGACTCCTTTGATTTCTCGATACTTCGAATCGGTAAGGATGGATGAAGCGAGCACCCTTGCATGAGTTCGATAGATAGCGAGAGAATCTTTGACGTCAACCTTGATTTGCTTTCTTTCTCCTCGACTTCGGACACCTTCCCGAGAGATGACTTGCGAGGGTACCGAAAGGTATTCCACTATCTGATTATATAGTAAAATTGCCAGCGGTACAAGTGCTACACGCGCATAAAGTTCCGTATACAGCGATGGCTCGGAAGAGGAGGCGAACAAGAGCAGCGGGAATCTCGATAGCCGGGACGAGGGCCAGCTGGGAGGCGCACACGGATGAGGGAACTTCCAGGTATTTCAATCTCTGAACTTTGTTGCGGGCGAGCACAGTCCTCTTGAATCTGTTCTCCTCCTCTTTGCACTCCCGAGGGTTTCGAGATATCCCTTTCGGATAAATTAAGATCTCACCTCGGGTAGGAGGCGCCTTGCGTGTCGGGCAGCGAGAGAAAGCTCAAGTAGAAGAGGCGAGAGAAGGCCCTAGAGCGGAAGATTTGGCGGACTTGAGCCAGATGAGTGGGGACATCAGGCCTTGGCGACAGCTCTGGCGTAGGAACGAAGGCGAGCGTTACGATCTTGCGAAGCCGACGGTACGGTATCTTCATCGCCCAGCTAAGCTCGAGGCGAGCATGCGAAAAATATAAAGAGAGCTAAGTCGAAGAGTATTCAATAGCTTTAGATGAATGAGGCCAAGGTAAAAGGATGATACTCACAGAGAGAGAAGGTTATGAGAACCACGTTGCAGGTGCGCTGGGTGTCTTCCTATCTAAAGAGTTGTACTCCGGTTAGGAACCCGACGAAACCATCGAATTTTCCATGTCCTATGAGAAGAAGGAAGGTCAGGAAATCACCAAGGGGCTCCAGGACGTCTAGGGAAATAAATAAACCCCTCGGTGGCCGTCGGATTAAGATGCGGGACGAAGCCATTAGGGACCTTGAGTCCTTTGTCTCCTAAAAGACCGGCAAACCCACTAAAATGCCCCGACCATTAGGGGCCGGTTGGGAAGACGGATCTGATGGCGAAGAGCTTGTTTGATGAAAGGGTGCGATGGAAGCGGAGACCGTTGGCAAGGCGACCTCGAAAAAACATATCATTCCGGGCACGGAGGTAACATAACGAGTCAAAAAATCAGGAGACCATATACGAACACCAGGAAGAGGCCGGTATCGCTCGACAAAAATAGATTCATATAAAAGGCCAACACTACTGGGACCCACCTTCACAGAGTGTCGAACGGTTGTCCTAAGATAGTCCGACCCCCTAGGGTATTTTATCAGATTTATCTTCCTTTTTCCCTTACCTAAGGGAAGGGGAGGTGCCTCCAGAGCGGGTTGAGGCCGAGCGGTATCGAACAAAGCGGAAGGCCCCGACGCTGCCGGGACCGGCGTGCGGAGGAATCTTCGTTGATATGGGGAGGAATGTTTGGGACCCATGATGTAACAAGCGAATCGGATGGTCGAGGCCTAGGGCCTCGTCGTATCAATCGAAAGAAACAAGACAGGGCGGGGATACCGCGGGCCCAGGAATAAGAGAAAACAGGAAAGGGACCTGTATTTGAACGGATAGAAAATCAGAGACGAGGAAACCTGACGCCAGATAAATGAGAGGTTGAGACCGGAGGAGCCTTGAGCTAAAGAGGTCGTCAAAACAAAAGAGACGGTATGAGGAGAACCCCAGGTCATTATTAATAACCAACTAATGGCGCGACCGGGCTAATGCGATAGACACGTGGAAATGGCAATGCGACGGGAACAGTGACCCTTACATGATCGGGTACACAAGGGTTTGGGGTATTGATGGGGTATAGAATTAGACCAAGTATCCCACTCGCCGACCCAGGTAGAAGCCTTGATAGAGTGAGCCCTTAGGTATCCTTATACTTATTTTGAAACAGGAGGTCGGGTCTCACCGTTGGGCTAAACATGGATTTGGAAAGATAGCAGGGAGGCCCGTACTCGGCCAGTCAAACTAGATTTACCAAATAACTTGACGATAGAATATTGTGGGAGCGTCTATCGAAATCATATTATAAAGGGAAGGAGAAAGCTTGATGAACGAGTTGATTAATGATATCTCCCGATAAGGAAGGAGGATTATTCGAAGATAAACTCCTTTGACTAATCCATTACCTAAATCTAGGAGAGACTACGTGAGGAAACCAATCCTCGGGAAGGATGCGGAATCGTCGTCAGTGGATAGGGCGGAATTACAAATACAAGGTCGCTCCAAACCTTGCTAAGATACGCAAAAACTAAGCGAAGAAGGAATACCTCTCTGGCCTTCTCAGGCGAAAGTCGACTTGACATCGGGCGAATTACGGGCGAAGCGCCGCCGGCGCCGCACTGCTGTTTTCTCCTGCGAGGAACGGCGCACCGGACCAGTGGGCCCAGCATTGCAGTATTCCTCTCCCGGCCAACGTCCAGGCGTCCGCCGGTTTAGCCTGTTTGTCTTGGCTCGGCCCGGCAGCCAGAGCGCTCCGGCCCGATTACGGTTGAAAAGGCATCATCGATTATGAAAAATATCTGGGTTAAGAAAATATAGCAGTTAAGTTTAATTATATTTTTAATAAAAAAACATTTAATTATTAAAATGGCCATTTGAATTTTAGTGCATATCGTTGGAGGCCAACCATTTATTCGAAGTGTCGAAATAACATTCGGGAGGTTGTAAAATGACATTTGACACCTCATTTTTAGCAACTTCCATTGAAATTGCTCTTAACACTTTAGTTATAATATACTGAATTGTTTCTACTTAAACTGGAAATGTACTGAATTGTTTTTTACTTAAACTCGAACTCGATATTTATTTATTTCTTTATGTATTACCTTTTTTTAAAATATTAAGCATTATAATATTTTTTTAACGATTAAATGATTTATTTAGAGTGTAGTAAATTATTTATATATATATATATATATATATATATATATATATCAACACTGCCACAGGCTGAATCGTTCTTGATTTGTAAGAAAAAAAGCAACGCTGCCTCCCACCTTTCCTCCGGCGATCACTCCGATAGACGGCGAATCCCACCGGGAAAGCCGTCGGTATTCGATTAAAATTACCATAATACCCTCTCTTGGATCCATGGATTCTCCAGAGGAGCCCTCTGGTAGGACGAGGACCAAGAGGGGATTCCATTTGTTCTCCATCTCCATCTTCGCCTTCTTGTTGTCATCAGTTATGGTGGTGTTGGTGGCGGTTGTCGTTGGGAATTTATCAATTTCTTCTCCGGTTTCTCTGCCGTCCCAGTGCAAGATAGTCTCCAGTAGTGAGTTCTCCGATTTTGTCCTTGCTTTGGGGGTTTTCTTTAGCTGCTTGGTTGCTATAAAAATGCAAATGCCGGAAAAACAAAATTTTCTGAAATATTGAGCGATTTCTTTTTTAAAAATATTTTGTTTTTAGTTTCTGGGTTTGAGTTTGAGTTTGGGTTTGGGTTTGGGTTTGGGTTTGGGTCTGTTTGCTTGTTGCCGTGGAAATGTCTTAAGACAAAGGGGACTGATTTTTTGAACTCGAGTATATTTATCAATTTATTTTTATATTATCTGATTGGGGATTTGTTTGATAACTGGGATGATGGATGGCAAAGGGAACTTTTTGAGATTCTTTTTAATATTTTATTTTTCATTTACTGGATTTAGAGTCAGCTTGATTGACAAGAAAAAGTAGGATAAAAAGGGGACTTTATTTTTAAAACTTAATTTTGATATTTTTCTTCTTATTTTCTGGAATTGGGATGTCTATGGTTGCTTGAAAATTGTTGGAAAAGGAAGGAGCTAATTTTTAATTTTTAGAAACTTCCATCTTACTTGAGTAAGATTAGTTTGGGGTTTCTTTGGCTACAGAAAAAATGTGTGAAAACAGAAGAGACAGCTTTTTTTAATTTTTGAAGCTGTGGTTTTCTTTGCTTAGAATTGATTCGGGTTATGTTTAACTGTGGAGAAATTCTGGATTATTCAAGAAAGAGATTGCTTTTGAACTGCTAAGCTCAGTAGTTTCTGGATTAGAACTGCTTGGAGGTTTGTCCACTCTGGCCTGTGGAAGCCAAAAAAACCTCTCTCTCTCTCTCTCTCTCTCTCTCTCTCTCTCTCTCTCTCCTCTCCTCCTCCCTCCCCCCTGAACCCCTGTTCAATCTGAGAGGGTTTGTGCTCTTTGGGGGAAGCAAATAACAATTTAACATTGATTGAAAGTAAATCTTGGGTTGTTTGATACCTGAGAAAATGTTGGAAACCATAGGAAACTGAAAATTTAAACTTCTATTTATTTTGGGACCTGGATATATTAACTCTTTGCTTTCCAATGCTTTATTCTATTATCGGGCTTAATTTGTTGGTAGTTTTCTAGGCAGAGGTCATCTATGGGTTGTGGAATGATCCTTAGTGCGTAAGGGGGAATTCAATGTAACTAGGTTTTGGATTAGAGGAGGGGTGTCCTCAGACATGAGAAGATTCTTGGAGGTGATTGATGAGTTAGAATTCTGGGAGGACCTTGTACTTGTAGTAGAGGGTTCAATGGTCAATCATTTTCTAGGCTGTACTGTTTTTTTTTGGTCTCTATATACTGGGTGCTACATTTTAGTGGGGTCATGGAGAGCAGTTTACTAAGACCAGTTTCTAATCACTATCCCATTCTGTTACATGGGGGTGGGGGTGAAGAAAGGCGATAAAAGGCTAGTGGCAAGGGTTTAATTTTAATGGTTCAATTAGCGTTATTTTAGAAAAGATGAAGGCTCTCAGGACCTATTTAAAAATCTCAAACAGGGAAGTTTTGGTGAGGTGGAGGTCAATGAGAGCTTGGCTTTGCGGCAAGTGTCCTTCTGGGATGACTGTAGTGTTATTTTATCTTTTGAAGGAAGTAGGCTGCATGAGGCAAGGGAGGAATACGAGAAATGGACCCTCTTATGGAAAATTTCTTGGAGTTAAAAATAAATAAAGGTGCGGCTGAGGGAAGGAGATAGAAATACAAGGTTCATTTATTGGATTGCTAATTTTCAAAGAAGATTATAAAGGAATCAAAGGGGTTTACTTTGGGGAGAGGTGGACTCTAGAGAGGGAGCCCCACCTTGTGAAGTGGGAGGTGATTTGTTTAGATTAGCCAAAGGTGACTGGGGAGTTAGATGCTTTGTACACCTCTTAATAGGCCTCAGGCTAATAGGTATGCCTTTTGAAAGCCACCCCGAAGTCTACTTGGTAATTAGTAGGAAGTTTGGTATATAAGTGGGAGGGTGGAACACCTGAGAAGTAAGGGAGGGGCATGGTGTGAATTTGTAGAAGGAAATTCAGAGTGAAGGATCTTTAATGAGTAATAAATTTGGGTTCTTAGTGGAAAATGGAAAGAGAGTGAGATTTTGGGAGGACGACACGTGATGTGGTGACGTTGCTTTGTGTGATTCTTTCCCTTCTTTGTATGCATTAGCTGAATCAAAAGAGATGTGGGTTGTAGAGGTTTATATAAGGTCTTCATCTTGTTAACTATTGTGCCAGATGGTTTCACTTTGACAGGATGCTATTATTTTCTGTACCAAAGAAATTGTATTGCATGAAGCACCTAGATTTAGCTGACTGCTGACTCTTAATTTTACAATTCTACCCTTATACATTCCTGACTTTGTGATTTTAACTTCAAAAATAAGGTAATATATTGGATATAGACACAAGCAATACATGATTTTTAAATGCACTCCTCTCAATGCTATTCAGCTTAATTATTGTTTGGTTTGTAATTCAAAAGGAGATCAGCTTTATTCGGTTGTGATATATAGCCATAATTAGACTAACCACTGTACAAGTTTCCTTATACAGTGGAGGATCTTTCAATGGGGAAGACCCTCATCCATCTCATACTCATCATCAGTATGTGATATTTGTTTCAGATTGAAAAAAAATGAGATGGTTTGAGTATTGACAGAATCCGCAAAATGCAGCAACTCTTACTTGCCTACTGGAAAATGAGGTAATATTCTGTAATGGAAATTGTTAAAGGAACATGTTTGAATCTTTAGGCAACAAGATATAAATAAATAAAAACATGATGATATGGTTGGAATAAAATAACACTTTTGTCACTGTAGAAATGCTACTTGAAATGATGCTTTATGAAGGTGAGAAAAATTATTAAAAAACTCTGAATGGACAATAAAAAGGAAAACAGAAAGAAACCTAGATTAGCTTACAAATAAGTATATGTGATCAATGGATGACATCTTCAATAAGGAATTTTTGAATGCTTCTATATTTCCATTGTATCATGCATTTCACTCTTCAAAACAAAATTCTATAAAATTTTCATGGGATAGACCTTGGCAATTATACAAAAGGGAAGATTTATAATTTGTTCGTTCTTTTTAATCCTAACATGATTAGTGTTCTAAACACCACTGCATGGTTGTTCAAGGATTCTAGGAACCCTCTGAAACTCATGTTTCTTACATGCTGCCCTTAATGATATTTGTAGAGAACTTTTTCTATGAGGAAGGTGTGCTCAGAATGTCATTCATTATCTTGGGTTTTATCACTTAAAAAAAATAAAACAAAGCAAAACAAAACAGAACAGAACAAAACAAAACAAAATAATAATATCTAGGGGTTTTATCACTGATTTCTTTTGTACTCCGACCATATTAATTATGGCTGTTTTGGAAATGATGGGAAACTGTTTCTCTTCTACATTACTTGCTATTCAATCCTGAATTCTTATTTTTATTGTTCTCAGGTTGGTACTGTTAAGAAAATACTTGCAAATTAGTTGAATAAATGGGAGTTTCAAAAACTTTTAGTTAGATGTAAGTTTCATGTAATACAGTGCAATGTTTGGTATACTTGACAACTTTGAGAATTACACTGTGAGAAACAAATGTTAAATAGCATGATACACATGTTGAACCCAATTTTGTTGTGTAAGCCCAATGGAAGCTAATTGTGGTTTTTTGCCTATGATTTATGAACCTATGTATCTGTCCATGTGCCCATATGGGGTTGCAAGTTAGGCGAGGTGCTAAGAGTTTGATATATATTGTGTACATAAATGATAGAAGCTTAAGCTTTTAGCAAAATTGGTTGTCCAGCAGCAAATATGATGCAATTTATGGTGTTATATTACTTCCTTTTTATGGAATTGTTTCTTCCTTCTAAAGAGACTGGATTTTATATTCCTAGGCTTATCTGAAAATTCAAGTCACAATGGGAGCTGATTTTTGACGTTTTGTTCTCCTTTTTTGTTCTTCTTTTTTTCTGTTTTATTATTTTCCAGGTGTGGATCTTAGGTCATCTAAGGTTTGTGAACTTGGATTGTTGAATTATAAAGCCAAGCATGTGTTTTCCCTTTGAAAAAGAAATTTCCGATGTCGATATGATTACTATTGGGCTTCAGTATTCAAGGTGAGATTAATTTGTTCCTGAACAATGTGATCATCTTTTAGTAATATACCATTTATTGTCAGACAATTAGGATCAACCTATAATAATGAAACAGATCCATGTATATAAACTCTTTCTTTCATTGGTGAATTTTATGAAAATGATCCATCCCTGGAAAGTGGTCGCAAACAGGGAGGACAAGCTGGTCTTAAAAGGGGGCACGCCCAACGTTTATTCAAGAAAGCTTCCTCAGATAGGTTTGAATCGCCTCAAGTCGAGACAACACCTTTTCCGCCTTATCATTGGGAACAATAAGGAATCCCCTTAAAGGTGGGTTTTTTTGCTCGGGAGGTGTCTTGGGAAAGGTGATGACTCTGTGACCAACTCAAAAGAGAGGAAGATCTTTAGCCAACGTATGCTACCTTGTGAAGAGGAGGAGGAAACCTAAACCATCTTCTAGTTCATTGTCTGGGCGTCGTAATGCTCGGGAACTTATTTTTTTGGCTATAGTGTATTGGTCAGGGTCTTCCTTTCTCAAGGCGCAGGTCCTTCTAGCCCCGCAAGGAACAAACGCGGGGCAAGAAGCGCAAGAAAGCCTCGAGGGTCGCGCCAGGCCTCTTTCCGCACAGGTGCGAAAGAAAGAGTGGTCTCGATACGAGACCTTCTATGTATAGATTAAAGAATTCTTTCATTTGTAACTTATGGTCTTGGGCCAACGTTTCTAGTGGGATTAGGGACAGAAGTATTTTGGATTTTTTAACCTGGATGGGGTATAGGTAATTGTTTTTCGGGTTTGGGATTTTTTCTTCATGTTTTTTTTTTGGTCCTTCTCCGGGCTTTGTCCCTTTTGTATACTCCCAGTACTTTTGGGCAGCCTTGCAGCCATGATCAATACGCTTTTTATCCATCAAAAAAAAAAATATATATATAAACTTTCTTTCACTTCATTGTTTTCTTATTCTGAATTTCAGGTTGAATACAAAGACTCTTTGGGTCAGACACGACTTGCATTGACAGAGGCTCCAAATGAAGCCCTTCCTCTTGATTGCAGGCCTAACTTTGGTGCTGCATGGTTGACAAAAGATAAGTTCAAGGTAGATGTTGCAAAGCTTGTAGTCTTCTGCATGTTATGGTACATACTTTGAACTGTTGTGTTTTTAGATTCTTACCTTTTTAGAAATCAAATATATAAATGTTCATATTTTGTTGGACTTACAATATCTGCTATTGAACTAATTCTTAATTGATTTTCCTAAGTCCCCAAGTATCTCTTTATTTACTCTATACTCTGCCTTGACTTTTCTTCCCCCAGGTGAATAAAACTTATGACTGTTGGTATGCATCTGGAATTTCTAAAGTGAGCATATCAGATAGTTTTAGCTGTCAGGCAAAGAGAGCCATCTACATTTGAGATGATTAAACGATATTCCATCCTGTAAGTGGCTTCTGTATGGTTAAAATTTTCATTTTAATTTTTGTTTGTGTGTGTTCCATAAGCAGTTTTACTGGGCATTTCATTTTTGTTTCACTATGTTCTTTAAGTAGCCCTTTTTACAAGGTATAGATTCACTTATGCAAAGTCAGGAGTATGATGCCTTCTTATTTATGGTTTATCCTATAATATATTAACAGATCTTGTTGGCTTTCTCAACATAAGAAGAAAATTATAGTCATTGGTTTTTGAAATATGTTGTCTGCTGCATTTTTACATTGTCTTGTTGAGATTTTTATACCCTAATGAGTGCATTATGGGGCATAAAATTGTGGGTCATGTACTTTTTCATTCTCCACTCTTACTGCTTTTGCAGCTCTACTGGCTTTTGGTTTCTTTTATTCTGATTTTGGAAGAACAAAAAGGGGCTATGGTAAAAAATTCCTAACCATGGTCTAAGAATTGTCATGGTTTGGGTTTTTCTAGTAGTTTATTGTTTTAATCCCTTTGGCATAAAATTCATAGGGACCGACAACAATAATGATATAATTTGGGTTTACTTGTGGTTTGATCAATTTCAGATTTGCTAAATTACTATACTATTTCATATCATCATCTAATCATGCTGTGGTGAACATTTAGGTGGAGCTAGTCTTTGTATTCCTCGTTTAAATAGATACTGTCCTACCAAAGGGTATATATATGTATATAATGCCTGTCATTTTCCACTTCCATCTTTTATATGACTGTTGTGATTAAGGTGTGAAAAAAGGACTTATAAGATTCTTAAAACCATACCAGTTCTATCTTGATTAAATGTTCAATCCGTAATTTGAATATGGGTAAATTCTGAATTGGACAGTATTTTGTTTATCCTCCTTATATTAGCTAGATTCAATGGAGTAAGTGTGGTTGATATGGTTGCCAGACAATGAGTGTATAGAGGGAGATAGAGCAATATAATCAAATGGAAATTGGGTAGAACAGCAGAGCAGGGTCTCCAAATCTCAGAGGAGATTTGGTCGATTCCAATCGGAGACCAATAAATGAAATAAATAGGTGGATAAAATCAAAACTAAGAAAACAAAGAAGCTGACTTGGTTGGCCTGTAAGGATTAGTTTCCTAATCCATTTATTAATCTTTTCCTTATTTCATTTTCTCTTTAGTTTCCTAATTAGACTTTATCTTTGTTTCCTTTCTCTGCTTTAACACTCGAGTATAAATACGTATGCTCCCTCGCTTCTTTAATCAATAAAAATCAAAGAGTTATCTTTCTCTCAACAATTTCTTTAATTATTATATCTGTCCTATTGACAGGTCCACAAGGATACTACAATCTTGGCTTACCAGCAGGGGGAGAAGCAAGCACTGGAGATGGGAAACAGTAGCTGGAATCATGACTGGTTTTTCGACTTCCCTGATCTCCATCAGCTTGGTCAGAATCCTACATCAAATGAAATCTTGGTTACCCAGAAATCTGAAGAGACTGTTTCTACCGGCTTTCATGTCAGTCCGCGTCAGGCGAGTTTTTTTCCTTGTAGCATATATAATGTTGATGGGTTGGTTGGCTATGGAGTATGGTAAAAGAATCGGAGTGTCAAAGATCCACACAGATTATTACTACTAGGTATCAACCATTTTGTATACAAATCTCTCTAGGGAACTTTGAATGAGAAAATAAGTGTAGTAATAATGATATGTCCATAAGAAAAAGAGTCTGAAATTCTTAGTGGTTGTGCAGTTTCTAAAATGCAGCCAATGTAGTTGAAATTTTACTGTATATCCAATTCTGGAATTTGGTATATGAGATGATGAGAAGGTATTCTCAAAAATCCTCAGATTTTGTGTAATTTATTTTTTACAAGTAGTACTGATTCGGTAATATATAAAAAAATGGGATCGATTAGATTTGTGTCGACATATACACATATGTAAATTTTATTGTTTTGTACCTAAGTGCCCGGTGTTAGTTACCGTTTACCTTGGAAATAGTAATGGCACTGTGTCGATGCGGGGCCGTGCTCATACGCTAAGCATCGTAATCGCACAACATTCTCCAACCCAAACCCACACGACACAAACGCTGCTAACATTCGCTAACCCAAATCCAACCAATTTATTATTCAAGCAGTTATGCTAATACGAATAATTTATTTAATTTTATTATTTAAAATAATAAGAATTATAATACATGTTTAATAATAAATAACCTATTAAATTTAATACGTTTATTAATTTATTATTTAAATTAATTGGTCTATAATTAATAATCCATATTTAACACAAATAATTTATTAAATATGCTAATTAATTAATATAATAATTAAACAGTGTTAATTCGTAGTCAAATTGCTAGCAAGTCAACACGGATATGACTCATTTATTAAACGTGTTAGGCAGGTCAACACGAAATGACCCAAACACGATTATACTCAACCCAAACTCGCGAAAATCGCACAGCCGCTACCGCTATTTGTCACAATAAATTCATACTCTACCTCAACAACTTACAACTTCACCCCATGCTTATGGGGATGGTGAACGGCCTACCCAACTCCGCCCGTCGAGCTCATCCAGCTACGGTCAAAACAAGCCGCAATACACCTGATCCATTTTATTCGATCCCATTCTTGGCTACCACGGGTTTATGGGGCCGTGGGCTGGAGATAAAAATAATAATGTAAAATAAAGTTTTCTTTGAAATAATTATAGTTTATTCTTATGTTTTTAAAAAATTATATAAAATAAGTTATTTTGGTTATATTTATATATTTTCTTTTATTTTATTTTTAATTCCTTTTTGTACTGTATTATTTTAATTTATTAAAACTATTATTTTTGTTTTATGTTTTCATAAACGAAAAACTAATATTTTTAATAATGAGAAAATATTACGTGGTCATTAAAAAAGGGGACAATTCCACGGGTCATAATGTGGATAAAGTGCCCCTTTAGGAAATCTTGGGTCATGAAACAATCTCATGGGATGGACATTGAAGGAAAGTGAATTGTTGTCAAAAAAAAAAAAAAAAAAAAAATATAATAATAATAATTCATTATGGATTTATCCTATCAATTATACTAGTTGATGTTATTCTATATCAAGTAAAGCTTGAGTGTGGGCTTTTATAAAATGAGATCTCTAATGAAATTAAATATTAATTCAGTTTTTTTTATTAAGATTTTACTTTCTTTGCCAATTTAATTTTTCTTTTTCTAATTTTTAGTTCTAATACCCTTGTTTTGATTTACTTGAAGTTTACCTGAAAAATTTAAAATTTATAAAATTATTTTGAAAAATGGAGTGATAAAATTTTTTTCGACCTTAAAAATTCAAAAATAATTTTGAAACGCATGAGTTAAATAAATTCTTTAAGATTTAATATATTTTATGTTGAATTTGGCATTTTTATTTTAAGAAATAAAAAATATGAAACAGGTAGAAAAGAGCATACACTTATTTGTAATTAATCCACCTCATTGCTTATACATAACATATTCGTTGATGATGATTTGAATTTCAAATTAATCAATGCCATACATCCACACTTCTTCTTTTTTTCAATATTTTTCATTCTTGTTTTAAAGATTCACTAATTATTTTAAAAATGATAATTTTATTAATTCAAATTAATAATAAATTCATTGGAAACATAATCAATTTCGTTATAAACTCTAAATGATGATATAACATTAAGATTAATAGTATAATGAATCGATTCAAACTAAATATATTTAACAATTATATAATGACTATAATACATCTACGACTCACGTTGTCTAATCGGATGCTTTCACCCACATGTTATCGAATAAACGACAACCATAACATGAAACATAAAAAATAAATTAAAAATTTAGATTTTTGTGGAAAAATTATTTTATTGAAAAATAATAATTTTATTATAGTACCTGATTTTTATTTTCTTGTCATTTTATTATAAATTATTAAAAAATTGTTGGCGTAATGCGTACATCGGAAGGAGTGGAAAAGGGCAAAACATATCCGTAAATACAGAAACTTCAGGCCCTTTTCATGAAAAAGATATTATGAAATCTAGATTTCGCGGTTTCCTCTGCAAATCCTCGCGCTTCACTTCCTAGGCTCCAAATTTCTCTCCAACTCTCCAACTTTCTCTTTCTCGTCATCCAAACGCCATACCTGCTAAATTCTTTGGATTTCAACTCCGCCTTAGGTTTCGGTGCCGGAAAATGGGGCATTAATTCGACGGAAGGCGCCATCGCAATGCTTTGCAGTGGCGAAGCGCAAGGGTCCGATGTGAAGCCGGTGCTGCAGGTTTCTGACATCAGATTGGTGAATACGCAGCAGAGCAGCGGCAACGAAAGGTTTCGGATACTGCTGTCTGATGGGTGTCATCTGCAGCAGGGGATGCTGGCGACCCAGAGGAACGAGTTGGTGAAATCCGGGAGGTTGCAGAAGGGTTCTGTTGTTCAGTTGACTCAGTTTGTCTGCAACGTCATAAAGGATCGCATGTAAGTCTTTCGAGTTCGCGACAAACAATAGTTTTGTCAATTTTTGTTTGGGTCCAAGTTCAAGCGGAGAGATGGGTTTCTAAAATTTTTTTTTTTTGTCTTAAATGATGAAAATATTATCTCAGTTAGGACTCGAGAGTTGAGGGTTTATGTCAAAGAAGTTTTGGATTCAAAATCTTGAAGTTTGAGGTTTTTGGAATTTACAACAAGCCGTTTTTTTTTTTTTTATTTATTTTTGAATCCTGTTGGTTTTGTTTTATTAGAGCCATGAAGAATTTCTTATTTCTAAAGATTTAGTTTTTATGGCTCAGACTCAGACAGAGTAGGATTGATTGTTTTATTTTAATCCTTTTTCTTGGAAACCAAAAGTGTTAGAAGTTACAATTTGTAGATGAATCTACTCTTGTATTTTTCATAATTGAGTCTGCGTGGAATGTGGCTGAGGTGAGTGGATAAGGTTTCTGTTTAGAAACATTGGATTCAACATCTGAGCCAAACAAGGGTATTTTTTTGTCAATTAAGGCAGTATATTAAGTTGTTGGATTTCACAATACATCAGACCTTGAACGATTTGGTGTTTTCTTTCGTTTGTTTCCCGTCGTAGGGGAATACATTTTAGGTTTCAGGATTTTTACTTGTTTATTGGAAATTCCAATTGATGTTGAGGGGATTTATGTTTGATATATATCTTTTATTGTCATACATCTTCCAGCAGACAAAAAGTGGGATCTAGATTTTGTCAATTAAGGTGGTATATCAGTTTTTAAAGTTCACATTATCTCATAGCCCTGTCAAATTTCATTTAGTTATTTGTTTCATATCCCAGTTCTTTTATCTTTTATTATTTTTAATTAATAGGACAAATTTGACAAATTAAGGTGATAAATTTGAACTTTTCCAATTCCAATTATGAGACGGGTGGCTTTGCAAAGCAACACCTTGGTAACAGTTTTTGTCATACATATTGATATAGTGGAGATACAATGAGAAAATGAAAGAATGGTTTATAGTCATTAGAGTACTTGTGAATCTGTTCCAACTTTGAGGGACCTGGTTGCTTGTACAGAGAATCACTGAGGAAAAAATTTTAATCCTCCATAAGCTACTTAAACTTAAGTAGGCTTTAAAAAAAATAAAAAAAAACTTAAAGTAAATGACTAAATATCACCAGCATTTTTATATTATTGAGATTGCCCTGTATCTGTTTCCTAATTAATTTCAAACTGTTCTGTATTTATGCTGCATGTTTTGGTATTTCATCAAAATGCATGATCTTCTTGAAATAAAGAAAGATCAATTATTCTTTTTCTATTAGAATGTACAATTGTCAAAGCTGATGTATCTAATTGTAATTCAATGTTAGAATAAATTTTTGTAATGTTTTGTGGAAGTCACATGTTTGTCTCTTAGTTGTCATATTTGAATGTTTAAGATTCTTAAAAGAAGGAGCTGAGAAGTGAATTACCTGCATACAAAGATTAGATGGTTGGTGGAACTGCCAACAAGCAATGTTGTTTTATGATCGATAAGTGGAGTATCGTTGGAGTTTCTGTGTTCTGGTTAGTCGTGATGGAATGAGGTTTAGATTTCCACTAAAATCCCAAAGAAGGTTAGCAAACTTTATCGTATCAATGTTCAGTAGAAGGAATGCTCATGAGAAAGGGTTCTTTGCTTGGATTATATGCCCCGTATACTGGTTTCTTTCAGTAGGTTGCAGTCAACATAATATTCATGGTAGATACATTAGTAAAGGTTGATTGATTTACAACAGATGTATGTAAATCTTGATTGTGATATCAGTCATCACAATCTAGTTAATAGCTGACTTATTATACATTATCATCTACTAAGAAAGTTTTATTGAATTGTCATATCAAAAGAATAATTTAGATCCTCCTTTATGCCTTTCTGTTGTGGCATAGATCAATGGTAATCCCATGCTACTCAAGGTCACTGAAAATTTTAGAAGCATTTCACGACACAAGTAATAAATTCTGGCATCTCAGGGGATTATAAAATTTACATAGTACTCTGGTACCCCTATAAACATTTAAACTCTTGCACTTTTAATTAGTCATGTTACTTTGTTTCTTATTTGTTTACATGTTCCTTTTACTAATATACCATAAACACTGATCCCACACTGCAGGATTATTATTATTCATTGATTTGGATGTATACTCAAAAGTGATCCCATTGGAGAACCAAACAATACTGCAAGGTGGAATGTTGGTGGTAAGGTTCCTGTTGCAAGAGCTTCAGCGCCCATGCCATCCTCAGTGGACCATCCAGGACAGTGCAGGAAATCCTAATCTTTTGGCAATAGTTCACTTACAGGCTCTGTTGCCAAAACCAAGTATAGCGTTGGGGCAACTCCTCCTACCATGCTAATTCTTTTTCCAGCCTCCTGACTCAGGGCGATTTATTGGAACAAATGCACCTCCAACGTACGGCAAAATGGAACTTGATATCAAATTCCTGCATCAGCAGCTTCAACAGGATCATATGGTGACCAGAGTTCAGGTTTTCGCAACCCCAAAGTAGAAGTTTCAAGGGCTCCTTACAATGCTTCAGCACGCCTGCCTCAGTCCACATATCAGCCGCCACCTCCAATGTACACAAATAGAGGACCTGTGGCTAGGAATGAAGCTCCTGCCAGAATAATTCCAATTGCAGCACTTAATCCTTATCAGGGAAGGTGGACAATTAAGGCCAGAGTTACTGCAAAGGGAGAACTTCGACACTATAATAATCCTCGGGGTGATGGCAAAGTATTCTCTTTTGATCTTCTGGACTCTGATGGTGGAGAAATTAGGGTAACATGTTTCAATGCTGTGGCTGATCAATTCTACAATCAGATTGAAACTGGTAAAGTGTATTTAATTTCCAAGGGGAGTCTGAAACCTGCTCAAAAAGCTTTCAATCATCTTCGTAATGATCATGAGATATTCTTAGAGACTACATCGACAGTACAACCTTGCTTTGATGATGACAACTCAATCCCAAGGCAACAATTTCATTTCCGACCCATTAGTGATGTTGAAAGCATGGAGAACAATGTGTTGCTGTGGATACTGGCTGTGGTCTACGACAACCTCTGCTTCCATAATGAGGAAAAATGGTACTGAAACTCAAAAAAGAGCCCTCCATTTGAAGGACATGTCTGGCCGAAGTGTCGAATTAACTCTATGGGGCAATTTCTGCAATGCGGAAGGTCTAAGGCTGCAAAATATGTGTGATTCTGGGGTATTTCCTGTTCTGGCTGTGAAATCTGCCAGGGTTAATGATTTCAATGGGAAGGCATTGGGGACTATTGCTACCAGTCAGCTTTTCATAGAGCCAGATTTTCCGGAGGCTCGTAAGCTTAAAGAATGGTTTGACATGAAGGAGGAAACACTCCTTCTGTCTCTATTTCTCGAGAAGTAACAACTATGGGCAGAACAGATACCCGAAAGACTGGCTTTCTCAAATCAGCATGAGAGGCACTCCAAAAGCCAGATTGGATTACTGTCTGTGCAACTGCTCTTCATAAAGTTGATAATTTTTGCTACACAGCCTGCCCCATTATGATTGGTGATCGCCAATGCAACAAAAAGGTTACAAACAATGGAGATGGGAAATGGCGATGTGAGAGGTGTGATCAGTCTGTTGATGAGTGTGACTACAGGTATATCCTTCAGTTCCAGATACAGGATCATACTGGCTTGACATGGGTAACTGCATTCCAGGAAAGTGGTGAGGAGATCATGGGCATAGCTGCAAAAGATCTGTATTATTTGAAATATGAAGAACAAGATGATGAAAAGTTTGGAGAAATCATACGTGGGGTCCTTTTTACTAAATATTCAATCAAATTGAAAGTGCTGAGGATATTCAGTGATGAACAACGTGTGAAGTCTACTTCGTTGTCAAAGCAGAGAAGGTAAATCCTCTTCTGGAGTCCCGGTTTCTTTTGATATGGTGGAGAAGCTTAAAGTAGAGGACTCTGCTTCCCACAAATCAACAGAAAATGTTATCTCCATTGGGGAATGACTAGTTCTAATTCTGGGCTTGGGAATGTTGGAAATAGACAGTCTGCACCATCTGTTAACTATGCCGGAAATACTACTAGCAATGCTGGTAAAGATTTTGGGTTCCCAGGAAATCAGGGTGTTCACTATGGGGGGAACCAATATGGTAGCTCTGGTCTTGGTTCAACCGGTGGTATGTATCAGAGTTGCACGAGCTGTGGTGGTACTGGCCACAGCTCTGGAAACTGCCCGAGTGTAATGAACTCACCAAGACAATCGTCAGGAGGGGGCTATGGCGGCAGGGCACTTACACCCAGTGCTGGAGTAAAATCAGAGTGCTATAAATGCCATAAATTAGGGCACTGGGCTAGGGACTGTCCTACTGGTATGAACGCTGTTCCTCCAGCTTATGGGAGCAGTGGGGTTAACTCAGGGAGTTATGGAAGCTTTGCAAAGCAACGGGTTGGCGGGTTTTAATCTCTCTCTCAGGAATTTTGAAATATGCTTGTATAAACTGTTTTTGCTGGAATCAAAGGTTGGTGGCTTTAAACTGGTGGTGGGGAGAGGAGGAAGATTACAGTATGCAAATTTGTATGGGTTTTGTCAACATATCATGTTCATGGGATTTTGTAGCTGCTGAGTTAGTTCTGTACAGAAGATGCATGCTTGCAAATTGTGTGTTACATAAGGATCAGAAGAGCAGAGTCATAAATTCTGTTAGAGCTGTGTCATGGAGAGTCTAGTCCTGTCTGTTGCAAAAGCCTGCTCTTTAATGGCTGATGGCATTCCTGTAATATATTTTTCAGATGCTGGTGTTTTTTCAGGTACTTTTGAATGTACTACCATTGTGGAATTAGTTGTTGCTTTTTCTTTCTTTCTTTAAGTTTTCTATTTATTTACTTTGATCATCTATCTCTCCATTGTTTTCCAAGTTGAAGATATTATTTACCTGTGTTGGTGCAGGCAGGCAGGTGTATATGAGTAGAAGAGAGTGAGAGAGGGCAGTTTGGGTTAGTTTATCAGTTTATGTTTGGATGGTGTTTTTGGGGACACACTATCAAGGTGTAGTGTAGGTTTCTAACTTGGATGGTGTTATGAATTAAGCTTTTTGCCAGATGAGGAGTTTTGTGTTTATTATATGGACTTGGGTGCCTGCGACACAACTCACGTGGGTGTTAGGAGGATATGTAACAAATGCCTCTCTCTGTGGGCCTTTTTGGGGGTTTGAAATGAAGGTAAGAGCTCAAATCTCTTTATTAACAACAAATGGATTCTGCTTACTGATGGATCTTTCAATTGATTTCTGTAACTACTTAATTGAGTGGATACTTAATTGCTTTTGATGAGAGGACAGGCTGTGCTGTAAAATATAGATATAGATTCTCTTTTAATATAAATTTGTTAGCATTTTCTTATTCTATAATTTTATAAACAAAAATACTTATGTTTATTGATGGGTCTCAGGCATTGGCATTGGGACAAAAATAGTTTGATATCAGCAGTAGATACAGTTACAAAACATAACATGCTTAGATCCAGTCTTCCACAAACATATAATGATGCTTCATCCCTTCCTGCAACGGCGGAGACAAAGACACCTTCTCCAATTTCAATACCCGATTCTCATGTGATTTTGCTACGATCCTTTGTCCTTTTTACTCACCACATCAAAGTAATCGACTAGCCAATAACTTCTTGTCACAATTTAATATTTATTTAGAAGACCAACACCAACACCAACATAAGATACAGTTGTTGTCGTGAAGAATAAGATAAAAGACTTTCTTCTGCTTCGGGCTTCCCCACAAGAGCTTTATGAGTGTTGTTATTATTATAAGCATAAACTTCATCTCAAACACTAGATTTCATATTTTAGAAAACACACTCCCAATATCTCCATTTCTTATGCCTTTTTTTGTTTATGCTAAACAGCAAACACCAACAAGTTTTTGATCTCAGAAACACATATTGGGTGAGGAGGAGGAAGAACCAGGGCCAGAAGAAGCCCCCTTGATAGCCAGAGCATCCCACATTGTCCCTTCTTCCGCCCCGCAATGACCACCACCACCGACACCGCCCAGCCTTAGCCTCAGCCTTTCCCTTTTCGTTTCTGCTGCCAATTTCAGCCTGTGGCGCTCCGCCCTCGACCCAATGACCTGGCCCAGGACGGAGGCTGCAATCGTCAACGCCATGGCGGTTTTCGGCATCATGACGGATTTCCGAAGCATGGCTATGAAGGGCACTGCTGCATGGACCGCCGCAAACCATGAGGGGGAGAACTTCCGGGTATGCTCCCTCCATATCCCTAAGACGTTGGCGGCCATGCCCAGGAGTGCAATGGCGAGCATCTTGGCCGGAAGGGGTTGGGGGCGGAGGTTCTTGACGAGGGCGGTGCGAGCAAGGGCTGCTCTGGCGGCAACGATTGCTGGGGGGCATTTGAACTTCATGCCAGGCGGCGGCTGGAGAGCCTTTGTCACGAGGGGAACCACATGGCTCACTGCTCTGTAAGACTTAGCGATGGGGCAGTTTCCGGTTTCTAACCACTCGTTTCCCATGGCTTCATGTTTTGACGACGATGATGATGAGGAGTCTCCTCCACCCTGAAAGTAAATAAACATACATTCCCGTAAGTGTAAGTAGAGGTTTTATTATATATGCTTGAGATGAGTGAGTTAAATTCATATATCATAAAACCTGAACATCATGATCTTTTTATTTTTATTTTTTTTGGTTTAGAGTTTAAAGCCAAAATAATCCATTTTAAATAAATAAATAAATAAATAAACATTAAATAAACATTTAGCCTTCTTGTCAACATATTCACCAAACTAATCTTTTTTGCGATTCAAACACTGGGCCACCAATCATATTTTAAATCGAACTTTTAATCAAGATTCACCAACTACGGATTTTAAACACAAAAAGACTTATTGTTTGATGTTATTTTGAAAAGAAGTCTATATGTATTATTTTTTTGAAAAAATGAATTACTTCTTTTGCTGGCTAAAAAACTATCGAAATTAAATGGTATCATGCCCAGGTCCTAGATCCTAAAAATAAAGGGTACGTACCTTCTTAGAAGAGGATTGTTTCTTGTTATTAGATGATTCAGATTTCCT
The DNA here is from genome assembly GCA_016808115.1 of Tetrastigma voinierianum. NCBI lineage: Eukaryota > Viridiplantae > Streptophyta > Magnoliopsida > Vitales > Vitaceae > Tetrastigma > Tetrastigma voinierianum. The sequence continues at coordinate 52,136 of JAEQBH010002398.1, read as the reverse complement.
TTTCTGGTTCTTCTTCCATTTCTCGGAGAAGAAATCAAAGCTGAACGGCCCTCCAAGTCCAAATGACGACAGGCTGATGGTTGCAGCTTTAGCTGCCAAAGGGTTGAACTGGGTTACGGGCTCTGGTAACACGTTTTCACCATGAAAACTGGAGCTAGACCTCCCGGAGAGTGGGACAACCCCATCCTTCCCGTGAAAGAGCTTGAATGCCATATCAAAATTGGGGCCATCTTCGAAAATCGACCTCTGATCTCATGCTTGAGACAAAAAAGATACACAGTTTTCAGATTGCAGACACAACAATCGCTCGTAATTGAAGTGTACCCATATCATCATTATCATATAGCAGGATGGAGATATCGTAGAATACATAACCAGGGATGGAGAAATTTGCACTATATGAAAAGCTTGTGGGTTTGCTGATGTTTCTCAAGAATGGGCATCTTTGAATGACCGGCTCATCAAAGGGGCAATCGGATGCATCCACATTCACTCCCTTAAAGAAAAAGTCCATTGCTTCCTTCTTCGACTACTCATCATCAACAAAGGAGAAAGAAAGGAAAAGAATTCATCGAATATTTTTAGACCGAGTTGACAAAAACAAACAATGAAACCAAGTTACAATCAATGGTATAATTAAGCAAAGATAAGGCATACTCCAAAACAAAGACTATCACAAATATTATTGTCCTGATTCAAACACAAATAGTTACATTGGCTAGGTGAAAAAGTTCCTCCAGCCACGGAGAAAGAAAAGAATCATAGTCACAGTGGATCAGAAATTCTTGAACATATTGGTAAATCACCCAGATCCGACTTCTGTTAGGCTTAATTTCAGGTTGTCATTTATGGCTTGAAGGTGGTCAGCCCATGCTTCATGAAAAATAATGAATTTCCTGCCAATAATCCCATTCCGACTCAGCTTCTAACCATGAGGGGTCATCTTCATGAGCTCAACTGCAATTTATGTTTCGTAGACTCAGCTTGAACTCCAGAGAATGTCTAAATTCAGCTTTTGATTCATTTGAATTATAAGGACACTGGGCGTCATGATTAGTAAATCTAACTTGTCACACATGTTAACCCAACAACCCCAAACTGAATCAAGGCTGAGTCGGATTTTGAGTTCATTCTTGTTTGCAGGTTGAATTTTTCCAGTGTACTTTCATGCATATACAAAAATTTTAAAAAAAAAATTCAGCAGGAAAAAGTACTGGGGGCCCACCCAAGTACATATCAATTATGCAAGAAATGCCCTCAGAAAAGAACCAAAAAGGAAAAAAAACACACAAACAAAATAAAGTGAAAAAAAGGAAAATAAAGACAAAGATCACCTAAAAGATAGATCATCCAACACCCATTAAGGAATCTACCAAAATATGTACAGCAGCAGTCATGCAAAAATTTATTCATATTCAATCTATACATTAAAGAACCAGATTTTTTGATATTTCTTCCATATGCAAATATATAACAAAACAAGCTGCTACAGAATAAGTTTGCTTGTCATGAACCTCTATGACCAGCTTGCATATTCAGGAATCTGCATATCATATAAAATCCAATAATGATAAAAACAGTAAATCCACAGCTATCTCCCCATAGCTCGGAAGTAATGGTAATTTCCTTTCTGAATAGCTGGGATCAGTAGCCAATATATTTCTGCCTTTAGAAGTAGTTCTGGGATAGCAAACCAATTTCCAAGGAAATCTCATCCCCTCTTTCAGAACAGGTAAATGACATGAGCTCATAGAGAAACCCAACTCTTAGAAGCCTGCCATTTGACATGATCCTGTGCTCTCCTCTCCAAACTGTAATTCCAAATATCTTTTAGAAATGGGGCCACTGACACCACTACTCTACTATACATCCCTAAACAAACTAGTAAATGTAATTTTTGCTCTTTCAAGAACCATTCCAAGTAAACCCAAGCCATAACTCCTTGATGATATATATATTTTTTTGCAGCTTAAAGCAAACCAATGTGCAGTAGCTTTCACAGCCTTGTTCTGCACCAGATGATCATACTAAAACAGAACTGGACCTTCCATTATACAAAAACAATTAAACAACCAGTTCCATTAGTCCAGAGATTCCTTGATCCCAATCCAACTGTGGATACGCCATATGGTCCCAGTGAACACTCAGTTAGCTCTCCCTTACTATGCTTCTTCACCATCATCCTCTATCAATGCTCACTCTCTCCCCGTGCCCTCCCTTACCATCTTAAAAGTATATTCTAATACCCAACAACAAACCCTCCTCTACTTAATTTAAAATATGATCTACTGAAAGAGAAAACCAGAACAAAATGGAAATGAAAGAAGCTTAAAAGAAGAAGAGAATACACAAAAGATGCAAATCCACAATAAAGAGATAAAAACTGTTCCAACCACTGAAACGCTCTTCAATCAATGGGACTAAAAACGTTCCTAAAAGGAGCCCCATTCTAAACCCAAAACAAAAAATCATTTCTTTAGCAAAACCCTTCGTTATATGAATTAATAATAGTTATCTAATTATCAGACGCGTGGATGAGTATTTGTGCTTTAATTTTTCAACTCCTTTTTGAAGCATACACGATTCATCAAATCTACAGAAAATCTAGATGCTTAACAGTCAGTATTAGCATATAGAAAATGTGCCAAAACATGGTGATGTTAAAGAATATACTTTGATCCATCATTTAATCAATCTACAAATCACTAGGTGAAAGATTCAGAGACAGGCCAATAACCTAAATCCCTTTCCTCCTCTCTCACTCTATCTCCTAATATCCTGTCTCTTTAACTTCTTAAACACTCCATAGGCTCTCATACCACCACCATTTGAGTAGTGAAAGGCAACAAGGACAAAAATAAATAAATAAATAGAAGTTAATTATTTGTAAATGAGTTAAAGTTGTTAGATTCTAACTAAAATTTTGAGGCCATGTCAAAATGGTACATATGAAAAAAGAAAATCATTTTAAATTTGTTGATTTTTTTAATAAGACATAACCTGAATCATTTGGTACTGATAACATAGAGCTCAAAAACAATATTATTCCAAGCAAATGGGTAATACCTAGCAAACAACAAAGAAATCCAAGCTACTACCTCCCAAGCAAAAAATAAACAATCAATTAATAAGTAGAAACATGTGATTTTTCAGGGTTCCCACCAAAGCATATGCTGAAAATTTTCAAAATCTTAACTCCCGTTTTCAAAACCCTAGTTCAAGGAAAATTAGGGTTCGTGTTTTGGCATAAACAGGTTCAACTATTTCAATCAAATCTAATGGTTTTCTTAGAATGCACAAAAATTAAAATAAAGTATAAGATTTTTTTATAAAAACCAGATGGTTTCCATTTTTCAAATCTCTGATTTCGTATTTGAAGACATTAATTCCAGAAAATCAGAATTTTTTTTGTCTATATGAGTTCAAAATCCTTTTCAATTTCGTGGCTTTCCTGTACCTCTTAATCAACCTGATGCATTGAACAAGTCCTATAGAGAAAGGAAGGAATAAAGGGAGCGATGTGATTTTTGCATAAAGCAAAGACAACAAAAATCACAACCGCACCGAATTCCAGAACCCAAAAGAGAGGTTTCAAGTCAAAGTGGCAAATCAAACCAAAACCCATTTGAATTCCAGAAAATCAGGATTTGTGGTTTTATGCATAAAGCAAAGACAACAAAAACCACAATCAAACCGAATTCCAAAACCCAAAAGAGAGATTTCAAGTCCAAGCGGCGAATCAAACACAGAAACAACCAGAACCCAATTACAAAACAATAAGAAAAGGCAAGAAATTTCATCTGTATCACGGAATGAAACGAACATAACACACCTCAATTCCCAAATCCCATTGCCCAAAAAAGGAAAAAAAAGAAAAAGAAAAAGAAAAACACACAGATTTCATTTTCATGTGATGCTGTGAATGAATCAAAGACCCAAAACATAAAGAGTACCTGAATGGAGATCAGGTGAAAGAAAGAAATGGGTGGAGGCGTGAGCAGCAGTATCTTTGGTTTTCCCTTCCTTCCTTCCGTCCTTTTCTATTGGGCAGCGTATGGTTCCCACAAGGAAGATATGGAAGGGAAAAGTGCCAAATATTTCTGGACACTAATAAATTTCTAGTCAGCTTTTTTCTTCCTAGATGATGTGTTGTGCACACTCCCCAATCCCCTTATCTTTCCATATTAAAAATATAATTTTAAATATTTAGAATATTAATTAATTATTCTTTTTCTGGCTATAGTTAACCCTTTTCCCTTTTTATCATTAAATTAAAAATAATAATGGTATTATTATTATTATTATTATTATTATTTTGTAATTTTAATTATCTTCAAAAAATATTTCTTCAAATTTTCTATTTTCAATAAAAGCAATTCATTTTCTATATAAATTTCATTCCAAAAACGCAATTTATCATAACATAAAATTGTCTTTAATAAAAATAGTTAAAATAAGGAAATGACCAAAGTGGACCTACAAAAATCCTTTCCCATTTTTTTTTTTTTTGAAAATAGAAGATTTGATTGAAACAAATATGTTAAAAACGCTAAGGGATGAAAAATAAATGCTACAATCATAGTTTTGTTCTATTTATTTGATGGGAAAAATTTTCTTTATTTATACAAATAATAGAAATAAAAATTATCTAACTTTTTTAAAAAAATTAATAATTTTTTAATATAATGTAATAATCCCTTTCTTTCTTATGTTCAATCATTTTAATATCGAGACTCTAACCAATTCAGCTATGCGATAGACTACCTAACTTTTGAAATACCAAATCCCTTTCCATTTATGAAAATGAGAGTGGTGATCATGGTGGGGACCAAAAGATAAGTAGTTTAATAGTGTTGGGGTTAGGTGAGAAATCAACCAATTCACAACCAAAATGAATGAGGAGGCTGTTAGGTTGGTGCTCGCCCACATTTTCCTCACTTTATGTTTTTGTGTCCCCACCATTCCCATTACCTACTATCATATTTGGTCAACTAGGGTTCCATTTTTTATTTGAAAAATAGTTGAATTTTCAAATGATATTTCTCTAAGAATAGGGAAATTTTCTTTCTCATTCACTCATATGCCCCTGGCAAGATTGATTCTATATCCCACTACGGTTTATATTATTACCTTATCATAGATGATGTTGAATTGTATCAAAACATAGATTTTCTTATATAAGAACTTATTATAATTTCAAGTGTAATTACAAAAATGAAAACATCATTGTGATGAAAACCATCATGCAAGACACACTATGGCCGGCTCCCGACAATGCATCAAATTCCCAAGTTCTCGGGCTTAGTCCAGCCTAAAAACTCGGCCACCGTGAACGCTCGACGATCCTTCCGTCCAGATCCCAAAGAAGGCCAAACATCTGGCTGACTGATATATTCCAGATCAGATTTTATTGATATATCTGATATATCGTAGACATATATCATGATATTTTAACGACATCGATATATCGAAAATTAACAAAACGCTTCAAATTCATGTAATTACTTAAAAAGTCAGAAACGACACACAATCAAATATATACATCGTAACGAGTTTTTAAAATCAAACAAGATTGACGCCGACTCAATCGTAAATATCTACGATATATCTAATCTCAGAAAAGACAATACTCATACCAAGCATACTGTTTCGATAATATCATTATAAGATCAAACACGTCACGATAAACGCTTTCTGACTACAGATTCACAACTTCTCAAACTGACAGTGAAATTTGCGCTCATCCACATACTGCTTCAAATATTAACTAACATTTAAAAAATTAATTTATTAATATATTATTACTAAATTAAACTAATTTAAAATATGAAACTTCATATAATACAATGAATTTATAATATGCATATACAATATTAACTAATATATAACTGATTTTAAAAATTAAATTTAACATGAAATGTTAATTTATTAATATATTATTACTAAATTAACTAATTTAAAATATGAAATAATCATATAAACTAGTCAAATTAAACTAATATATAGTTATTTAAGAGATATCAAAGAAAATTTTTTAGAGTGAAATGAAGATTGATATTGGACTCACATCAAATCGACGATTTTGTATGATTATATATATTTTTATCAAAATAATCATAATGGTCAAAATATTTGTAATTTAATTATACCAGATTTAATTTTGGTGCAAATATGACTGTTAGATCTTCTTTAAACCGTTAGGATCAATCCATAACCGCTGACGTTAGATTTCACCGTCATTCGTGATATATTCGATATATCCTCGATATATCGATATTCCACCGGATATTCGATATATCTCTCGATATTTCCATCGATATTTTCGATATATCTCGATATTTCTGAAGAAAATCACCCACATCGCGTGTGTTTCACTTACTAAATTTCATCTGACACTGGAGATACATAAATATACGAAATTTTCGATTTTTCAACATTTTTTCCCAGAAACGAATTTACGATCGATTCGGGCTTATTGTTAGCCGATATCCGATATTTCGTCGAATAAAATTTTCATCCATTTTCCAGCAGACTAGTCTAAAAGCTCCGTACTGACTCAGAACGCCCTAAGATCCTCCGGTGCCCTGTGTGCCTCATATCCCAGATGCCTTTTTACCCAAGTGCTTACTTTCCCGTTCAGCAACTCCACCAAACGAAGTTGCCAACTGGCTCTTCATGTTACAAGTGTAAGTTCTCCCATAAACCGACCTCCTCGCCTCTAATTGAATAGAAAGACTCCTAAGAGCCGCCCCATCGTACGTGAAGATGTGAAAAGTGAATAATAAGCTTATCATTCCCCAAATAAGAGCCACCTTCCTTATCATTATAAGAATCATCTACTTCCAGTAGCATTCGATCCTCTTTCTCCTTCCATAAAAAGAAGCAAGACACACCAAACGAGCAGACGAGATTCTTAATCGAGATAACCCGCTACTCCCAGTTCTGGGAGCCTTCGAAAAAAAGATTTAACTTTGCTATCGGGAGGAGACTAACACCACCGCTGCCTTCTTATTCGCTTTACGCGTCATAGCCTAACCTAGCTGGATTCGTCCGACGATCCACTGACTCTGAGAATTCAGTAGACTACACTACTTATGACATGTAATCATATAACATTCTCACAGCCGATCGATCCAATATAATGTTCATTAACATGTATCCATGAGTTGACTTGATATTTATATTCAAGGGATCGGGCGAGAACATGATCATCGCCATACTTCATACTAGTCTTAATTCATTATTGCTTCATCAATAATGAACAACTATGGACAATTTAGAATAGTATTCCATATCAATCATGGGGTTCTATTATCAAGTCACACACTTGATAGTCAATTAAATACTCATGGAATAAGATGTCTCTTAATGAAATGTAAAATGACTATGATCATACTATTGTCCTAGGGGTGCATGTCATCAATAGTGACATCAACACAATGTCGAATTTTTCATGCCATTTTTTGATGCCTACTTTAGTCCAATATATTTTTTCATCTAAATCTTTATTAAGAAAAACTGTTTTTACATCAATTTGATGCACTTCAAGGTTTTTTAATACAACAATTGCAAACATCATCCTTATGAAATTTATTCTAACCATAAGAGAATGTGTATTAAAATAATCTAGGCCTTCGGTTTGTCTATAGCCTTTGATCACAAGTCTTGCTTTACACTTGTCAATTCATCCATCTACTTTTCTTTTCCTCTCGAAAACCTACTTAGAACTTATAGGTTTTCAACTTTGTGGAAGATCCACTAGTTCCCAAGTATGATTTTGTAATATGGAATCATTTTTACTCTTAATGACCTATTTTCACATGAGATCTCTGCAAGTTCCACACTTTTTTGAAAATCAAGGTTCCTTCAAGCATACAAGTTAGGAAAATCTAGGTTAAAAGATTCTTCTCTCCATACTCTTTTGTTGTCTAGTTCTATCTTATTATCTTTATGTTTGACCTCACTATTTTTATTAATAAATTTCCAACATTTCTCAAGCTACTTAACCCTAATTTTCTTGCAGATTTTTATACTTAAATACATCTTGTTAATAACGTATCTCGATTCCACATTATCGTGTTCCTATTAATATTTGAGGTATTCGACTCAGGAACAAGAAACCGATAAGCATTACTATTATTATTATAGTATTCATATAATCAAAAATATTATTTTTTATAATATCAAGCATTACTAGGTCATGTCAAAGTGACCTAAGGGGTGTACCTAAGTAGGCTTAAGCATGTCATATATCCTAAAAGACATTGTCCTAATTAAAAAGAGTAAAACGAAGAGAAAAAAAAAGACTACATCTAACTCAAGGCTATTACATATGCTTATAGAACAAAATTGAGGGTTTACAACAAACATGTTCGAGTGTTTGGGTAATGAAAAGAAGTCTACTAGATCAATTAGAAGATCATTGTTCGTATGGGGTCATCACATCCGTAATCACCTTACCATTATCGTATTGCTGGCTAATGAGAAATGTATGCAGGGGCAAATTCAATATAGGTACAGTGGGGGCAGTTGCCCCTACTAAGATTTTGAATTTCGTGCGTTTTAAACTGTAACAATACCCTTGCCCCACTGGAAAGTAAAAAAATTGACATACAAAAGGCTTGAACCCTACCCATGAGAGTTACATGCCAATACTTCAACCACCAGGCTAACTCTTTGTTTGTACTAGAGGTTACCCCACTGAGATAAATTACTGGTCCCGCCACTGGATGTAAGGATAAGATGAGTAGTTGAGCATTTGATCTTAGTCCAATGAGTGGAAAGGAAGGAGAGCTTAATTGTAAGCAATTTGTTTAGTCCTAAGCTGGACAAGTCAAATGAGCAACAAATTAAATATATGCGAGAAAGGGGTATATAAGGATCACAATATAGAGCTCATGGAATAACAACAACAACCACCATATCTAGAGTGAGTTATTATTGAATATTTGAATGTGAGGCATGCATGCCAAGCATATGCTTGATGGCATGGTAGTAGAGAAGAGAAATTATAACATGTGGTATCCCATATCGCCTAGAGATAAGTAGGTTAAGGTCTATATATACTCAATATTATCACGCTTTTTCTGTTACATAAACCCAATAAAGAAGAAACCGAGATTGACTAGTCACAGATGCTATCAGAACTCGAATAAAGATAATATCAAACGGTTAGACGGGCCATACATGATGATACAAAAGCACAACATCATCCATAATGGTATCTATGCTACCATGAAACACTTGAAAAAATGAGGATAGTCACTATTCCCTCAATTAGAGTGTAAACAAGTCTCTCTCTCTTTGAATTTTGAGGATATATATAGCAGGGAAAAGGGTGTCTGGTTTATGAGAGATTTACGAGCGATGCACTCTATCCTCGATTGTCATGCCCTAAGACCCGCTGGGACAGCACACCACTTCACACCTTAAATCGCCAAAGCATAAAATAACTCGACCAAAACAATTATCTTGTAATCGATGTTACCGCTACTAAATACACGTCAGAAAGAAGAACAAAATTCTAAAACTTCAAACTCAATTTCAAACTAAATATCCACCATCCAAAAACCATTGTCCAAATATTTTCAAATTTAAACAATTCAAGTACTAAACAAATCCATATAATCTCCAAACTCAACCTTGAACTAGCATAAATTTAAAAGATCAATATTCAAATAGCTTCCAAATACCAAAAGATCCAAGAACATAACTAACAATTTAAAACAAAATCAAAACATAAAATTCTAAGTCAATCCTAATGACGACCATTCCTCAAATTTCTAAACCCATCACCCTCACTCAAACTAAGGTACTGAAAGTAAATAACAATGTAGAACGGAAATTTCACAAACTAATAAGGAACATTAATGTACCTAGGATCGCGTATTTCAAATTCACTTGCAAAATATGAAATATTATAATCAATCATTTTCATAACTCGAAGCAATTTTTACCAATACATTTACGGTATGCATTCATTTATGATTCAAACTTTTCCATATCAAATTCAGTTAAAACATTCAAATCATTTATTTATTATGGTTATCAAATATCAAATGGTACCCAGTTACGCGTGACTCTTTCAAATGCTAATTTTGCTACCTTCAAATCGTCTTTAGTGCTCCGACGGAACCAAATACTACTACAGCATGTGAACTCTCTGTCCAAACCCCAGAGGCCGGATCCAAATCAATTACACTCTCCACCAAGAAATGTAAAAGTGTCAACTAATATATCCCGCTAGGCCAAAAAACAATTATTATCCCGTCGATGCCATTAAACAAACCAGAGTCAACATTTATTTCAATGATTCAAATTTACAAAACATAATATCTCTACATTTATCTCACAAAAACAAATATAAAATTTAACATACTTTTCCGTGCAAAATGTATTTGATCCAGCATAAACGAAATATAATTCATATGTTTCTAATACCATGATAAAAATTTGTTTCAAAAAAATTTAAACAACTGCATTAATTTCACTCAGACAATACCCAAATCTTGGAAGAGTTTAGCCCTAAGAATCTACTTCTCACTTGGAGCAATAAAAAGATACTATTACTACTACTAACTATTCATCTAAAATTATAGCTTCAAAAATCCTAATTTTTTTATCCTTAGTAATTTTATTTCTCTTCCTAAACCAAATTGAGTTTCAAAATATTTGTTTGCAATAAATTTCTCATTATTGTATACAAAATTTTATTTATTTATAAATTCATTTCAAACCGATCATTACGTGTTTTCCAACATATTTCTTCTTTTAATAATATTAGCCTATATTCTCAATATATCTTCTTCTTTTTTTGTAAATTTTACAAGATTTTATTTCTTTATATTTTGTAAAAAAACACATGTCCCATTTTCATTTATTTTTCTTTTCAAATTACGGATCGAAGATTTTGTTTAAATACATTCATTAAATATCAAAACTTTTCTCCATCCCGTAAATAAATCCTTTATACTTGCAAAATTTAGAATTTTTTCTCTTAATATCTAAAGTCAAAATCATAAGTTGTCCTATGTTTTTAATAAAATTAGATTTATGAAAAAGTATTTAAATAAAACGTGGAAATATGAGTTCATACTTAAGGCTTTTAATTATAAATTTATCTTTACATTAAAATTAATTTTAATACTTTTTACCTCCTAAATTGGATTAGGATCATTACAATTCAATAAGGACAAATAAATTTAAAATTAAAATTATATAAAAATTCAAAACATGGGTTTAATCCATGTGAAATATATTGGTTTAGATAAATTAAACACATTTTGATTACTACCCAAATAGTGTCGTTTCATACCCTTAACACTACAGGTTTTGAGCACTTTTTGCGTAGTAATCAACCTAATTAACTCGGTTGACATGTTAAAGACCTAGCTATGTTACTGATCATATTTTATGGAGAATTTTGTAGTTTTCATAGGCCAATTATGCCAAGCTTGGAGAGTCAGCTAAATCATGGAGAATTCAAGTTGAAATCAAAGTTGCAGATCAAAGTGGAAGAAGTGAGGCGTCTTGGAAAGAGGAAGCAACCACGGAAATTTCCCGAGGGGCACGCGAATGAGGAATTTACCGTAGCCCCTTGCGAAATTTCGTAGGGCTGCGAAATTAGCTGCTCTTGACTTTTCTTTGTACTCTTTTTATCTTTCCAAATTTGTCCCTTTGTAATAGTGATATTATGTTGATATTTTGGTAATTTGTTTTAACAGTATGGCATATATGCCAGAAACCGAACTTTGTAATAATCATTAAATTTGAAAATTAGACGAAGCTTCGAGAGAAGCCTCATTTTCTTTATGGTGCATTTTCTTTTCATTTTCCTTCGCTTTCTCGGTGAGTACTTGTGGAGGGGATAATGGCTCGGAGGATGAGTGGAATTGGGAAATACTTCTTCCTTGAAGGAGAAGGCCACTAGGTAAGGGATCCGGAGGCAAACTAAGGGGTTCCATTTATTTCACGCAGGTATTCACTGCCATTAATGTTCTCCTTCCTAACTTTAGGTCTTGATCCCTTCGATTCACCTTGAATGATTATTATTTGGTAAACTTTTAGGGCTCATTGGATGCTTAATGTTAAATCTAGTGATGTTCATTAGTTATCATTTATGAGCCATTGGAAGGTGAGTCAAGGAGACTTTGTTTTAACGATTGAGAGCATTAATGGCCAATGAAGGCCATTTTCAAAGATATTTAATGAGGGGTAGTTTTTATAGCAAAATAAAAATCCGGTTTGGGAGATAAGCATATGTCATCCTCCCACAGTAGCGAGGAAAAAGACAGTAGGAATCTTATTTTGCCCTGGAACCTAAGCGATGACTGGCTGCTTAGGATTTCTATTTTACATTTAACTCATTTTTTAGTTTTCAACCATTCTGACCTTTGTTTTTTATCCATTCTGATATCAAATATTATTAATCACCGGTGTTAAACTCGGTATTAGCCATTTACCTGAAGGCTTCCCATTCTTGTGAATGATCCTGAAACCTTATCTTTGCCTTAGAAATCTTACGGCGGTAAAGAGGTATTAAATTATAAATTTTGTTGATTCAAAGATACCTGCGTGACCGCGAATCAAATGGCAGTACTTGGGGATGGTGCTAAGTCTGCGGTGATCTTTAAACGTGATCCTGCCATCCGCGAGGATTACGAGGTAATTCTTTCGGTTCATTCTTTCTAGTAGTTTCGCTGTAGGTTACTTGACATTCATTATCTTTGTTCACTTTGTACCTTAGCTAACACTAACCATTGTTGGTAGAGTTCTCTATGTCTTGTTGGTGTTGTTACATTTATCATGTAGAAATTTATGTTCAGTGGTTTAGAAATTGGCAATTGGTTAAGATCAGTATTCCCGCGGGAAGCTTGAGATCTAGAGTGAGCCTGAATTTTGATCGATGGAACCCCACCTCGAAGCGTTAGAGTCGCGAGGGAGTGAAGGAACCTCGTGCATTAGTCTATGAGGGACCACATACACCCTCCACGGATGAGTGCACCCTCCTGCATAGTACCTTCAACTGAAGAGATGATTGTTAGACCTTACCTTGTGCCACTCCTTCCCACTTTCCATGGTATGGAGAGTGAGAACCCCTATACACATATCAGGGAATTTGAGGAGGTTTGCAACACCTTCAAGGAGGATACGACCATAATGGACTTAATGAGACTTAAGCTTTTTCCTTTTACATTGAAGGATAAAGCGAGATTTCAATATACTCTACGAGGCAGACCAATCAGAACAGGCAGAGATGAGACTAAGTTCTAAAGAAGTGCTACTCACGCTCCGCAGAACAAACGGCTTGAAGAAGCAAATTTCCACCTTCTTAGCTAATGAGAACGAAAAATTCTATGAATGTTGGGAAAAGTATATGGAAGCACTGGATGCTTGTCCTCACCATGGTTTTGACACTTGGCTGCTAGTCAGCCATTTTATGATGGGATTTCTCCTCCCATGAAGCAATTGTTAGAGACAATGTGTGGAGGAGACTTCTTGAGAAAAATCCAGAGGAAGCTTTAGATTTCTAGAGGTATGCGAAACTTCAAAAGGTTGGGATTGAGCACAAGCGAGAAATGGAAGAATGCGACCTCGACCAAACACAAAGGGTGGCATGTATTCCGCACTGGGAGGACTTGAATACGAAGGCGAACTTTCAACCTTGTAGGAGGTTGGAAGAACTTGAAATGAGAAACCACCATGAGGTGCAGCGATGTGAAACTCTGTACTTGAAGCGAGCCATGCTTCGTACGTATTGATTGAACATCTGGGAAATGTGCCCAGTATTACAGCAATGAAGAGGAGATGTTAGTGGAACGAAGCCAATGTTGTTGGTTAATTCAAACCATCAACGATGCACCACATATCGCGACACTGCAATCTGGCGGGAGAAAATCACTGAGCCTCTCTTGGAGTGAAGCCCAGCGTGTGCCTCTGGCACTCCACGGTATGTGACTTGTCGACCCATCCGACCACGGTCGACTTCTCTAATTGAACAAGCCATCCTTAATTTGAGCAAAGTGGTGGAGTAATTTTATGAAGGCGAAGCGGTGAACATCGAGAAAATTAGAGAATTGATATCAGTGGAGAGCACCTTGAGTGAGAGATTAGATGGGTTCAGTGAGAAATTGCTTTCAGGGTGACAACCTGTAGTATTGATTTCGACTAACCAGCCCAAAAGCGAAGCGTAGGAAAGAGCCAGAGCTATTCACGAACTGCAGCCCGAGCCGAGAGAGTTCATGAAATAGCCTGCGACCGGTAAACCTACTCCCGAGATAGATGATGAAGTAAAAGCGATCCATCACCTTGAGGAGTGGTACCTGGTCGGCCAGTATGCTGACCGTGAAAGAAGTGAAGAAGAAAGAATGAGGCAGAAAATAATTGTGATTAAAGAAGATGTGATGAAGAAGAGAATGCCCCTTCCATTTTATAAACACTTTCGAAAAGAAAAAATAAGGTGAAGAACCAAACCCAAAATTTTGGAAGTGTTAGGCGGAGTGAAAGTCAGCATCCCTCTTTTGGATATGATTAAGTAAGTCTCAACTAATGCTAAGTTCTTAAAAGACTTGTGTCTGATAAAAGGGTTGAATATCGACGAAGAAGGCATTCATGTGGCCGAGCGAATCCTTTATCATCAGTGTAAAAACCCGATGAAATCTGAACCCAGAGTACGTCTGCCGTCTAGGTGAATATTGGAGGAACTTGTGTGGAGAGGCATTATTGGACTTGAGGGCTAATGTCGACTGCTGCCACACTTTCGATTCTGACGAGTTGGGGCTGGGAGAATTGAAACCTACCACAATCACCCTGTCTTTAGTAGAAAAGTCAATTAAAATCCCCAGAGAGCCTTTATTGAAGATGTGTTGGTGTAGGTAGATAAGTGCATTACCGTGGGCTTCGTTGTCACTTGACCGGGAGCCGATTCTTGGCAGGGGAGCCAATCATGTACCCATCATCCTTGGGAGGCCGTTCTTGGCTACCTCGAAGCAACGATTATTAATTGGAGCATGGAGTTATGCGGTACGACATTTGGGAACATGACCTTTGGAACTAAATATTGCCAGCTTAGAAAGCCAAAAGCACATGCACACAGTGGAAGAGGATCCGGAGAAAGAGGTTTGCTGATTGACACCATTTGGATGAAGCAGGTCTCGGCTCACGGCAAGCTGGCAGAAGATTTGATTGAGAAACGAAAGAAATTTCTTCTGAGCTATGAGAGCCTGAGATTTATGTGTGTGCCATTTATGGGCATAGAGAAAAGAAATCTTTCCACTTGTTGTTGGGGAGGACCACGAGTGAAAAAGAGGAAACATAGAGCACAAAAACTTACGACCTTAGCCTCTCTATAGAATTAAAATATGCATATTTGGAAGAGGGAGAGCGAAGTCAGTGTGATTTACGTGCTTAATTCCTCACTTGGGAGGCTTGATCTTTTGGACATCCTCGGGAAATCTGTGAGCCATCGGATGGAAAATTTCGATCTAAAGAGTTAGTCCTTTTGGTTTACCTCATCACATCATATGGAGAAGGAATCCCGAGCCAGTAGAGCGACCACGAGCGGCGAATCACGTATACGAAGTAGTGCTACGAGAAGTTCTCAAATTGCTGTGACCAGGCATTGTTATCCTATCTACGATAGTCCGTAAGGTAAGTCGACTCGGGTGGTGCCCGAAAAATTCGGGAGTGACCCATATGCGAATGAAAGAGGAGAGGATGTACCTACCTACCTTACCACAGGTTGGAGGGTATGCATATACTATAAGAGGCCCGAATGAAGTGACAAAAATGACCACTTCCTTTACCCTTCATTTATCCAACTTCTTGAAAGTTTTCGGGCACCCGTTCTATTACTTCTTGGATGTAGAATATTTTGAGCAGATAGAAGATTGCGGAAGAGGATCGAAGACAACCTTCCTTGTCGTTTGGGACTTATGCTTCTGAGAGGATGCCTTTTGGCTCTATGATGCACACAACGACATTCCAAGATGTATGCTCGGTATTCTCGGTGATGGTGGGCGCGTATGGATGATATCACCATATATGTGGGGACTTACGAGGAGTGTAGCCCGACCTTGACGTACTCTGAGTGCATTGAAAAAACCTGGTGCTGGTGGAAATGCCACTTTATGGTGAATCGATTTATCCTAGAGCGTATTATCTGAAACGAGAATTAAGGTGAATAAACGAAAGTTGACTTATCTCAAACTACCATACATGATATCAAAACAATAAGGCCGGTTCCTTGGCCGTGTTAGCTTCTGGGGAGGTTCATCAGATTTTTGAAGAAATTGCAAAACTTGCCTGCATTGTTGGAAAGGATACTAAATTTGCATGGGATGAAACTTGTCAAAATAGCTTCGAAGAGCTCAAATCCCACCTGACCACTGCACCTATAGTGAGAGCTCCTAACTGGCAACAACCTTTTGAAGTCATGTGTGATGCCAACGATCTTGCTATCGGGGCAGTCCTTGAGCAAAGAGAAGATGGAAAGCCTTATGTGGTTTATTATGCAAGAAAAACTCTGAATGAAGCTCAGAGAAACTACACTACCACAAAGAAGAAACTGCTTGCAGTGGTCTATGCCTTAGACAAATTACGAGCATACTTGGTGGGATTAGTATTGTTATTTTCCTGGGGCAAAATAAACTTTGATATCTCCTAACAGCCAGATGCTAAGAATGCAGACTTATCGAGATGGAGTCCTCTACTCAGAATTTAATCTTCAAATCAAAAAAAGATAAGAAAGGTAGATATGTAGTGTGAATCAAGTCTCCAAACTAACCATAGCCCACGACACACCGCAGTCTCCGATCAATGATGAGTGCTTTAGGAATCGCTCTGCTTGTAGAAAGTGCTCACTAGTATGCTCCATGTGCTAATTTACAGCAATAGGAGAGTCGGCAGATGGAAGGCATAGGAAAAGAAATATTTCTTATGAAATTAAATCCCTATTAATTAAGAGGAGCCATTTACGTTCCAATGTTGTGTGGACAGAATCATTGAAGTGCCGTGCAGAGAAAAACGGCGAGATTCTCGATCCTTTGCCATGGAATTGCTGTGGAAGTCACTTTCGCTTCACAAAGACAGTGTGAAAGATTGCTCTAATATGGGTTCTACTGGCCTTCCCTCTTTAAGGATGCTCATAAAATGTGCCGAGGTTGCGATCGATGCGAACTTCGGGAAGCTTTCATTTGCCATATGATGCCGCTTAAACCCGATCTTAATCAGTTGAGCTATTTGATGTTTGGGGCATTGATTTCATGGACATTTGTGTCTTTGAATATTCATACATCTTGGTGGGGTTGGATACGTGTCGAATGGGTTGAGGCAATTCCACAATGGCAGTCTGAGGTGATGTGAGTTTTTTGAAGGAGAATATCTTCCACTCATTTAAGAAGTGCCTAAAGCCATAATTAGTGATGGGGGTTCATATTTTTGCAACAAACCCTTTGAAACCCTCCTAGCTAAATATGGAGTGAAGCATAAAGTGGCCACCTCTTACCATCCTAAGACCCAGTGAATGATTAGTACCCGACGGAAATCGAAGACTATCGATGAAGGTAGTGAATTCGATAAGGCTGGTCCCTCATTTCTTGGATGTTATGGGCATGGGACAACCTTGAGACAATTCTCGGGATGTCCCACATTGCCTAGTGTATGTAAGCTTATGCCACCTCCTTGTAGAAATAGAATACAAGGCATGGTGGGCAATCAAGAAGCTGAATTTGGATTTAGAAAGAGCTGGCCTCAAGAGGTTCCTTGACCTCAATGAGTTAGAGAAATTGTGAAATGATGCCTACCTAAATTCCAAAATTGCAAAAGAAATATTGAAGAAATGGCATGACCAGATGGTAGCTCGGAAGAATTTCCAGAAAGGAGATCAAGTGTTACTTTACGATTAAAGCTTCACATTTTACGAGCGAACTCAAGTCGAGGTGGTGAGTCCTTCCCATTATCCATCAGAGTCTACCTTAATGGAGCGAGTGGAGTGCTCACCTCAAAGAGACGACCAACTATTCCAAAGTGAATGGCGAAGACTATTACATATCGATCCCTTTACACAGTAGGAGGAACTTTCCTCCTTGAGCCTCAACGTTTAGAGAGTTGGTTTAAATTGGACTTAGTCTCTCACGAGGCGCAAGCTCCACTTCTTTTATTTCATATTTCATTTTATTTAATTTTATGCTATTTTATTTTATTTTTATTTAATTTTATTTTCCTATGTCTTTTCGTAATTAACCTTAATCTTCGATTGGCGCTGTTTCTTTGTGTTTTTAATTGATCTTAACTTTGTTTATTTTGAAGGGTGCTCGATCCAGGTGAGCATGGTGTTGCGATGGGAACACTCGATTTCTCGAGGTTGTGCGAAATTTATGACCTAAGGTACAGAAATTGTGGGTTTGTGATCTAAATTTGGGGCTTGATTTCGCGAGGGCGAATAATTTCGTAGGCCATTTCACGAGGTTGCAAAATTTCACAACCCTCTTGTAGTATTTTCCTCCTCCTTTCCTAGACCTGCGAACTTGTGCGGCGCTTTTAGTGTGCCTTCAATTTTCAAACGAAAAAACAAAGGTTGGAGGAGGTGGGTGTTGAAACTTAAGGCGACCTCGGAACTGCACATAGAATCACCCTCTCAAATTTCAGTTTTCTTAGTTTTTAATCCTCCCACCCTAAACCCTTCGTATTTGGCCCTTCCTACATAAATTTAGCCCAAACCCTCAGGCCACCAGTAGTCGTACCTCCACTCGTGTTCCTATTTTCTTGAACCCCATTTTCACTGAAGCCACAGCTCACTCTTAACTGCCATGAAAAGACCGAGAGGTGGACATAGTGGATCTGGGGCCTCGCGTGAGGCTACATCTCCCGAGCTGGGGCACACCACCACCCCTTGGTGCGCCCACAGGCGCCACACCTACCTGCTGCCCATCTGAGGCGCCCACATTGCTTGAGTCCTGGCCGAGCCTCCCCATTGGGTAGCTCACAGCTCCTCCTACCATCCCACGAGATACGAGACGAGGGGCCCGACCAATACCCCTCTCCTCCACATCCGCGGCGATCGTAGCCCCCTCCTCGAGGGCTCGGACCTCGAAACCCCGAAGCGAATCCTCAGTTTGCGAACGCAGGGGCCCTCTCGATCTCCCTCCCTCGGGCCCGCTGTGGCCCGGTTCTCGGGGTTCACTCTCGGCCTCCCGCAGTCGAAGGCACTATTTGCATTGTGGCCGCGGGTAGTCGGGGCTGGAGTCGCGAGATCTACCTCAATGAGCATTTTATGACCTTAGAGCCCATTGCCCTCCACGAACCCGGGACTCCATGCGGCTTGTGCAGCGCTACCACCTAGGGCCTTATGACTCCGCTTGATTTTCTATCCAGTGTGGTGAGTCGAATTCTCACCTTTGTGACTTCGGGAGGGGCCAGTAATCTGCTCTGTTGCACTTTTCCATTGATGGCCGTGAGGAGTGCTTCGAGCCTCGACATAGCCACATTCAATCTTCTGTCTCTTTGTGACTCACAGGACTAGGCGGTGGCCAAATCCCTCGCCACGGGAGATGGTCCACATCCTTTCCTGGGACACCTCGATTGGTCTGGCATTTATTCGGGGCGGCTCACACTCGGGGATGCTTTTTATTGATCGTGTCTTCTGATCAAACCTATTTCCTCTTGTTGGTTCGGAGGAGGAGCCATCTTGGGCGCTCGACCACGTTGAGAGGGTTTACGGTTTAACACGGCCAGGAGCTCATAATGACTTCTCTTTTCCACTTTGAGGAGAAGATACATCGTAAGAACCTCGCCGGGCGGGAGGCCGTTCTCCTCTTGTTCCCTTGGTGCGCTCTCTCAGTGTTGGAACACCTTGGTTTTCTAGTGAGCCCCGGGTTGGAAATGACGTCGAGTTTGCGAGGCTATTTTCCGAGTGGAAAAGTGGTAATTCGTGTCGGGTACTCCTCCTCTCCCTGGCGGGGGATCCAGTGAGGACCGGCCACCACACGCGGCTCTGGCCCCGAGGCCACGCGTCAAACATCCACGGTTCCCACTTGCCCGCCCAGTCATTGCTACATCATCCCGAGCCTCAGTGCCTTCGGTCCACTATCTGACCGATTGGGCTGGTGCTTGATAGCACTGGATATTCCCATTTCTCCTAGTGATTTTCTAGCCATTATGACTTTAGTCGGCACTTTTCGCGTGACATCTGCTTCTTTTGCTAAACCCATCTTGTAAGTCGGTAGTTCAACACGACAAGTAATCTTGCATGGACTAATGCCATCCTTACTCGAGAACCATGCCATCTGATGCAGATTGAGTCACTAAGACTCCTTAGATCCTCAGTCCGCGTGCCGGTTTCACCATTTTCGACTTATTTGGAAGCGGTACCTTAGAAGACCAGCCTCTTGTAGCTCCATTGACCTCAGCGTACGGCCCAATGATAGTCCCTTGGTTGCTCATCACGCCCGGGATGGGGATGATATTCCACCCTCTGTAGATATTTGAGGTAGTAGCTTTTCCTTCTTTAAGTTTCCTCTCTAGACCTCATTGAGGGCAATGCGATGTTTGGTTGGGGGGAGAATTAATGAAGGAAATGACTTTTATGTTATAGTTATGCCTTTGTTTTGGCTTGAATCTTTTGTATAGTTGAATGGCTTGTTGTGGTTCGTTTTCTAACAGTATAAGTATGCCTTTTCTTTTTCAACATATGTTATAAAGTTTCGACATATTTTATAAAACTTATAGTTTCTTATTAACTGACCGAGTTGTTTTTTGTGCTGACTTGCAATAGGAGGGGTGGAAATCTTTGTTCCAATGCGTGAAAATGCTAGAATGGTTTTATGTAGTTGAATTGATAACCGGTTAGGACTCTTATTGTTTTCACCACTTTTTAACTGCTGACCTAACCACACCTTATGCACATTAGATTCGATGATAGGCTAAAAATTTGCCTTGCCTCCTAAATACATAAAAGTCAGGCCCTCATTACTTTTTAACCTCCCTTCAATAGGTCTGGACTCACGTATAAAGATCGTAAGGTCTTGAAAAAAAAAAAAAGAAAAGAAAGAAAAGAAAAGTTGTGACACTTGCCTTGAAACTCAGGCACGGTGCAGGAATATCACGGCGAAAGTCTTTAAAGCCCGGTGCCTTAAACCAACTGGTTGGGAGTCACCGACTCTGTTGCTCATTATACGGGTGAATAGGTGGAGTTTAGCAAATTGTAGGTGCTGGAGTCTCGAACCCATTAAAAGTCAGGAGTAAAAGCCAGGAAGGAGTTAGTAGTTTGAAGAATCCTTATGACTTGATGCCACTAAGCCTTGATTGGTTGAGAGTCATCGTTAGACCAGATTATGGACAATTGTGAATTCGATTCCCTCGGCGTACACCTACAACCTGAAGGAGTTGTCGAATAAAAGTGGGTTCTCGTCTATTGAGGTTGGTTAGGCTGCTAGGTTTAGACAAGAGCTAGGTTGGGGGGGGAGAGAAACGGTTTGTGGTATTTTGAAACCCTAATCAATTTAACATAGGTTTTTGTGGAAGGAATGTCGGGTTGGTTCTTTAGGAGTTGAAAATCTTTTGATACTTGAACCAATACACCAACACACACTCTTCTTAAGATAGTCATTGAAGGCAGGATCTTGATGACTTTTCTTCTGAGTTGGGTTAAGGAGGGGAGGGGAGAATAGTTTGACAGACTATTTTGAAACCTAATCAATTTAATACTTAGGTTTTTGTGGAAGGTGTCATGTTGGTTACCATTTTTTGTATATATATATATTTCATCTTCCTTTTGATTACTTTATTCTTCCTTCATTGCTAAGGGACTAGCAATGTGTCGGTTAGGGGGAGTGATTACTACTGAATAGTCTTTATTCATACGCCAACAACATGGGTTTGAGCACTTTTTGCCTTAGTAAATCTAACCTAATTAACAGGTTGGCATGTTAAAGACCTAGCTCTGTTGATCATATTTTATGGAGAAATTTGTAGTTTTCATAGGCCGGTTATACTTGAAACTTGGAGAGTCGACTAAATCATGGAGAATTCAAAATTAATCGATGCGGATCAAAAAGTGGAAGAAGTGAAGCCGGTCTTGAGAAGAAGGAAGCAACCACAGCGATTCGTGAAGCGTTGCAAAATTCCCATGAGAGACTACGAGGGGTAAATGCTCTTGACTTTCTTTGTACTCTTTTATCTCCAAATTTGTCCCTTTGTAATAGTGATATTATGTGATATTTTGTTAATTTGTTTCTGTTATGACATATATGCCCGAGCCAGAGACTTGTAATGATCATTCATTGAGAATTGGATACGAAGCTTACGGGGGAAGCCTCGTTTTCTTTGCATCTGTTTGGCATTTTTCTCATTACTATTACTTTCTCGGCTAAACACCCTTGGAGGATGGCATTCAGATGATGAATTGGCGCAGAGCCCTTCTTCCTTGAAGGAAGGCCATGGAGTAGGAATTAGGGGCTTGATGCGAGGGACCCATGTTTTCAAGCGGGTATTCACTTGCCATTCTTTGTTCTCCTTCTATTCTTTGGGTCTTGATCCCTTCGATTCACCTTGAATGGATATTATTTGATAAGCTTTGGGGCTCTGTTGGATCTTAATGTTCGATCGAATGTTCTTTATTAGTTATCATTTGTGAGCCATTAGAGGTGGTCGAGGGAGACATTGTTTTAATGATGAGAACATTAATGGCCAATAGAGGAACAATTTTTCAAAGATATTTATTGAGGGTGGTTTTATAGCTAAATGAAGATTTCGGTTGGGAGATGGCATAGGTCGTCACTCCTGACACGAGGAAAAGACCCAGTGAAACCTCTATTTGCCCCGAGGAACCTAAGCGCACAGCTGCGCCGTTTACATTTTTATATTTAACTCTGTTTACTTTAGTTTCAATAATTTCTAACCCCCTTTGTTTTTGTCTAAATCTGATAATACGAAATATTAATCTTGATTATTAGCTGTTATTAGCCACCTTACACTAAGAAGAGCATCACTTGTGGATGATCACAGAATCTATTATCTGCAATTAGCGATCTTCTGACAATAAGAAGGTATTAGATGTAATTTTGTTGATTCGGGATGCCCTACGGCAACACGAATCACATTCTCATTCTAACTTATTTCTACATTTTCTTCCAAACTTTTTTCCTTGAGCCTTACTAGAAAATCAAATCACAATTTCTAATCTTTTTTCTCTTTTAAAAAAAAAAAAAACAAACAGCTGAACAAAACCACAGTCTAGATTTAGGGGTTTTTCTTTACCACAAAGTAAAAATATAAGCGAATATATTAAAAATAAGATCTAAGAATTAAAGCTTATAAATCTTACTAGAGAAATTATTCTTGAGAAAGCGCAGATTTGAAACATATGATTCTAAATTCACTTAACAGAGAAAGAAATTCAAGAAGAATATAATATAGTGTACTTTTTGTATTCCAATTTACTAAATTATTATTAGAAAAATTATCTTTTTTTACCCTCTTTTCACTTATTAAGATGATAATTAATTTAATTATAATTAATATTTTCTAACTTCTCAACATAAATTTGCGGGTGCAAACAAGCAATATCTACATGTAATTCGGGTAAATGCTGATGAGGTCGATTTAGTTTGTACAGCTGTGGACCTGATGAAGGTTAGTCTGGCAGAAGTGTTTGTCGCGTCTACGCGTCGGATATGAAGATTGCGACCATTATACTCTAAATATGGACTCTGGCCTAATGAAATGGCGTTTTAAAGTGTGAAGCTTTCTTGGCACATGGAATAATATCACATGATTTGAGTGCTGATTGGTAGAATCGTTACATCGATTCGACAAAATAGAATGGAAGGATGCATAAACAACAATAATCTTTCAAAAACCGCACAATGAATAAGAAAAGTAGATCAATCGATGACATAATATATATATAAATAATGTATATATCAACTAGAATTAAAATAATAGAAGTTTCGAATATATACATAAATTAATTGAAATTCCATAATATTTATTTTTATATTTAACATTTCTAAATATAAACATTGATATTTTCAGATTTTATAGCATGAAAAGAATTTAATATTTACACATGAATTATTTAATTTCATTCAAAACCAAATAAAATTATTGGATTTTAGGATATAGATCTTTTTATTGGCAAGTCATGTCAGAAGATACATTAAGCCGACTGGTGAGTTGTCTCTTATCTTTCACTAATATCTAGAGTTTAAAATCTTACGATATGTTTTCTTAATCGATTTTCTTATACTTAAAAAGCATGAAATAATCCCACATCTAATGCCACAGAGAAGCAGTCTCCTTATATGCACAACTCTCAAGTTGTGTCAATGATCATTTATCAGTGTATCAACTTTTTAGTTTAATTAATAGTCTCGAATTTGAGCTTTGAAAATATAAATATGTTATGTGATAAAATTTTATCGTCATGATTGTCCCTTTTGACTCATATGAAAATTAGTTTGATTGTGATATGACCTAAAAATGCTTTTTATGCGTGCACGAACCTACTCAAACCATTGTTTTGGTCGAACCAAAAAATGATTATAGAAACGTTTAGTTAGAGATAATGGTCAATAGAAGCACTATTTAATTAAACTCAATGCATCAAGCTTGGAAGTTGCACCCCCTTAAAAGTGAGTAAAGCCACCACTATCATTTGCTTACTTAATTGTAACACCATGTAAGAAAATTGTTTTTCTTATATTTTTAGTTATCTAACGAAAAATAAAGAAGAATTGGTTAAAAATGACAAATCTAAAAATTATTTACCAAAACTATTCCCTTTTACAAAGTAATCTTAAAAATATGCATTTAAAAAAATACATTAAAAGAGTAAAGATAAATCCTCACATAATGACTAAATTCTATATGATATTTTGTCTTATCACTTACATTATAACTAAATTTGTAAGGACATTTTTATAAAAAAAAAAGTGTCCTTTTTGTATCTTGTTTTGGATTTTAAAGGAGAGGGTTAGATTTGCAAATATTGCATAGATTCATCTCTTTTAGGCCATGTTTGGTACGCAGGATTAAGCAGGATTAATTTTGTACTCGGACCCGGGACTAATGCAGTCGAGGCCCAGAGTAGACAAATTTATCTTGTCACGTGTTTGAGTACGGTCTGAAGCCAATTATGAACATCACTGCGTTTAGTGCATCTGTTTAAGGTGGTGTTGTTTTCTTTAATGTTGAATATAATTTTTTTAACTTATCTTGAGATAATTAGCAATAGTATTGAGTGAGTAAGTTGTTTACGTTCCCACAACGTTAGGTTGTGAGTAGGGATGGCAGCCGGGGCCAGTTATTTTGGTTAGATCCGGGCACGCCGTGTACGAGTTTAATTTAATCTTAATCGGGTTTAATAGGTTTGAGTTTATTTTTACCGAATCGAATACGAGGACCCGGTATTGTTCTTCTGTAAAACTAGAAAAAATTAGGAAATTTACCGAAAATGTGAAATGTTAATAAAAATAATAAATTATGCTTAAGGGTTCGAGAGAAGGCGCAGAAAGTCTCTAGATCTCGGATGATGAAGCGGCTGTGGCGGATTAAATTAGGTCGCGAGAATCTAGTGACCAGAAAAGTTTCGTCGAGATTATGAGACAATGGAAGATTACCAGATTTTACAGGTGATAGGATTCAATCGACTCGGGGACGAGATTTTTACGAAATCTCGAAGTTAGAGAGGAAATGGTTTCGAGTGAAACGGACCCAGGATGAGTAATATGAATCGTGTATCGAAATAATAATAAGTACGTCTAGATTATATTTTAAAATAATTTTTTTTATTATTTTTATTTTTATACTTTTAATATATAATAATTATTATTATAATGTTTTTGTTTTTTATTATAATGTTTTTATATTTTATTATAATAATTTTTATTTTTTATTATAATGTTTTATATTTTATAATATATTATATCATATATAATATATTAAGCTATTTTATTTCATGTATTGTGTGGATTATTTGATAATATATTAGTTAATAAATTTTTTTGTTTAAATTTTTAGTTACATTAATTATTTTTTTGTAAAAAAAGCATAAAATATTTTGTCAAAGTTTAGTCGGACCCGAGAACCAGCGATTTGGGGGTTAAAAATCGAAGGCAAAATGGCTCGCGCCCAGTAATTTGTTAAAGTTTAGTCGGTCTCGCATCTGCCAGAAGCAGCTGTAACCGCTAATTTTGTCAGAATTGAGTCTGTCTCACTAATAAAGCAAATATGGCGCCCAAAGGGTTATCCCAAAAATAAATAATTTTTTTTTTTTATGATACACAATTTTGTCCTTTGACTTTGAACCTGGTGGACTCCCTCTTTATGCCCTCAGCTAGTTCTTAACTATTGAAATAGACCTCATTGCCCCCAAAAATAAATTTTTAAAAAATGATTTGCAGTAAAAAAAAAATAATAATATATCAATTTTTTTTCTTTTTACTATTTCTCCTTATTTTTATTTCTCCTCAAAATTTCCAAGAACTAAAAATAGACATGGTTCAAGTCAAAATAATTCTGGCATTTTTGTGCTTAAGATCCCTTAAAGGGACATGTAAACTCTAATTTCCAAGCATGATAAGAGCATCTCTAAAAGAGCTCTATTTTTTACTCTATCTCTATATATAGAGATTTTTGTGTAAAAATCATGCTCCAAAAGAGTTTATTTTGATCTTTAAAATAAAGGCGTGAATGATGCATCTCGTATTTGGAGTTCATTTATCACGTGTCTCTAAATATAGAGATGATAGGGCGCATTGTCTTAATAAGCGTTATTATACTTATTATTTTATTATTATACTTGTGCTTTTCATTATTTTATTATGTTAATAATAAAATAATTATTTCTAATTATTTTTTATAACATATTTTATTTTTGACATACTTATATTTATTATTTATTAATTTATTAATATTGAATTACTTTTCATATATAATATTTAAAATGATTTTAATATATTGATTTTGTAAATATTAATTTATTTTAATGATTTAAATTTTTTCTTAAAATAATTTATTTTTTGTAAAATTATTTTTTTGTAATGAGAAATATAAATACATTTTATTATTTTAATTTATATTAGAAATAAAGATTGTTGGTTGGAGTTATATATAATAAAACATTAAGATTTTAATTAATTAATGCAATAATTTCTTAGAAAAAAATACAAATTCATATTGAAGAAAAAAAAGAACATAGAAATTATATCATATGATGTTTTGGACATCATTTACTTAAACTAATACATTAATTACAATAAACATTGTTACTATATATTTATAAAGCCGAATGCTTTCGATTAATGCATTTTGATGCGTTATGAAACTTCATATCTTTAATTAAACATAATGACGAGTAGTTGAAATTGTTACATTTTTATTTACTATCATATCAACTTTCGGAACAAACATCACATTCAAATCAACAATGCTCCCATAAGCGTCGTATTAAATGTACATGATCGTATTATGCATTATTATCTTGTGTGATATAATATCGTGAAGCAACACATTCTTCGATAACGTGTGGTCGGCTTTGATAATTGCAAATCGTGATTGGAGAGCACCAAATGCTCTTTCTGTATTTTTCGACGTACTGCATCATTGCAAAAATTGCCTCTTAGGACCTAGTGGATTAAACGCTTTATGAGAGTTGATATTTCCAGAATATAAACTATGTCGAGATGATGTGTGATATCATGATTAGTCCTTTGAATGGTATAATGGGCAGGATGAGCTATACCTTGAGTTAGGTTAGCAAATAAATTAGATGACTGTAAGACATTAATATCATTGTTATAACACGGCAATCAGAAAATATGTATATGCACACAGATCATAAGAGGCCCACTTTGCCTGCAGAATGATAGATGGAGTGGCCGTGGTGCTCGAATATTGTCGGCTATCTGATTGGACAATTTTTCCATTCCCAATGCATTCCATCAAGGCTTCTTAACATACCTAGTGATAAGGTTTGAAAATAGGCGCGAAGGCCCACTCGACAAATACGAGGAAAGGCAAGCCGGGTGGCTTGGCCCGAGTACTGGCGCCGACGAAGGAAGCCCGGTTCGTTCGCCCCGAGGCGGAATGCATGGACCCGATACGAAAGCCCATGTTCTCTAAATCGACCCGAATCTCACCCGGTAAGGAAGCGGGGATAATTCTCGATAATGGCTTATCCTGAAAATCGGCCAGAATCTCGCGATGAGGGAAGAAGGATAATTCTCGATAAGCGCTCTCATTATCCTTAATAAGCCGATGCGATAAAGGCGAGAAAATACCCCGTCAGTAGGAAAGAATCCTTACCACCATCGGTGGGAAGGCATTATCTTATAAATATCAGGGCCGCCCAGCACAGGAGAAAGGTGCGCCAAAACGTCGCCTACAAGCGATCTATTTTTCTCTCGGGGAATGCTTGACTTAGAGCGTCGGGCGACGCAGGCGAGAAGCCTCGTAGGCTCTCCTTCTTTCTTTTTGTAGAGGTCCCACACTCAGCTTGTGGATCGGCTGGCTGCGATCCCCAGTTAGGCGACGACCCGATACGCTCCGCCCGATTAGATTGAAAAAGGCATCCGGTTAGCGGCGTCGTGCGTAGAACGGCGATTCGCTACAAATAAAGCGATCTTCGATGGCGATGGTATCGACTCGAAACCTGGCGGGAGCTACGCGATCCTCGAGGATGAAGGACGGTCGAGCTGACATAGATAGTCGACCTCCGTGCGTGAAAGCAATCTGGCTTGACACGGATGAGTGAGGCACTCGCCTCGCTGACGGCGATAGGAGAGTTGAAGCGACTCACCGAGCCCGGTCTGGCAGCTCGCGGGCGCGACAAACTCGGGAAGGCCGTAACATCACCCTTCGCGAAGGCGGCCACACCTCGGCACTCCGGGGTGCGGGATGGGCGAATCCGTGTCAGGCCCGGGCGCGGGCCGCTAGCAGAGAGGAGGCGACGAGCTGACCTGCTCGGGAGGCATCTGGCTGAGGAAATGCCAAACCCCCTCGGCAAGGAATGGGAGCGATCATGGGAAGCGAGGTTGAGGGCCTCGTGGGGAGCTCGGTCGCATGAAGGAAGTTGTGAAGGTCGGGCCCCCGACTTCCCATGGACACCAGTACGACCGGGCGGGGTCGTTGGCCAGAAGTGCCACTTCCCGGCTTCCGAGGCGAAGTTCGATCTGTGAAATAAAGGCGTTCGTGGTGCGAAGATCGTCGATCACCACCTCGATACTTATAGGAGAATCATATGGAGCTACATGGGTATCGCGGGACCACTATACGGTCTTTGAGCTTTTCGCTATCACGCTAAAGGCCAGCGAGCTTGGTTTTAACAGGCTTCCACCGTCGTCGATCTCCTCGATGGTCTCCATTAGTTAGATCTCCAGCTTCATTGGAGCCGAACATACGAAGCCCAGAGATTATCGCTCTTAACCATAAAAGCTGACCATGAGAAAGCACGAGGTCTTATGTCCCGAGAGGTTGATGTCGAGTCTCACGGTAGATGCAGACAGAGTTCGCTATCAGCATTCATCGTTGGGCTAGGAGTGCGGTCAGATTTGATGTTTTCCATCTCGAAGAACCGCCCAGCGGCATGCGTAGGGTGCTCGCTAAAGCGGAGAAGTATGTGCGACAAGGAAGCCCTCATATCCCAGAAAGGCTCTTCGGCCCGTAAAGAAGCGGGACCGTGGCGACAGGGACGAACGAGAGCGAAGTAGGAGGTCCGCAAGGCAGAGAACGGTCCCCAGAAAAGGCGGTGGAAACCTCGAAGCCTTTGGGTCCCACCTCGGCCATTTGCGACGGCGTCTCACCTCGGCGGTTACGGCCAGCGATGTAAGTAGGTGCGCTGTAGTCTGATGGCAGTTCTTGAGATGGCCGTCCCAGGTAAGAGTCAGACCACGAGAGAGATAACCTTAAGTATTGTAGGTTATAGGAATACGGGCATCGAAAAGACGATTAACATCCTATTTCGGGGAAAGGAAATAGAATATTTGATTCGAGCGCGGATATCTCGCGGCTTCGTAGCATCTAAAAATTTAGGATCAGCCTCGTAACCGCCACCTGCGAGCCAATGACCTCGACGCAAACAACCCTTAGGGGAAATCCATGTGATCTCGGGAGGATTTGTGGGGAGGTCAAACTCTTCTGGGGAGGCAGTTTGTCCTGGCATCGGTCGGGGAGAGGTAGTGGAGGCTGAGCGGTGTCTAAGCTGTAGCGACTCGTACAAATATAACGTTCTCGGATTCAGACCTGGAAGGATGCCTACATCCCCATGATGATCCTTTGGTAATAAGGGTAGTTGTGGCTAACAAAATGATCCATCGGGTCCTGGTCGACAATGGGAGTTCAGCTGACATCATGTTTACGGCGGCCTTCGATAAGATGGGCATCGGAAGGGAAAAGCTGGAGCCCGGTTAGTACCACGGCTTGCAAGGATTCTCGGGAGAAAGTCTTTGCCTTTGGGCCTCGTACGAGTTGGTGCTCACTTTGGGAGGCCGTGTCGGTGACCCTGATGTGGTGGGGTTTCGTAGTAAATGCCCGTGCAGCATAACATGTTATTAGGTTGGCCCTCTCAGCCTTGTAAAGGCCATTCCTCAGCTTACCATATGATGATCAAGTTTCCTACCTGACGGAGTAGGGATGGTTCGAAGTTTTCCGTAGCGTGGCAGTGTTTTCCGGTATCAGTGAAGCAAAAATCGGTTAGCCAGCGTATACTTGGATGAGCTCGACATGCGCGGCGAATTAAACGCCCGACCTAAGCCCTACGAAGTGAAGCACGTGCAGTTGGATGATAATACACGAACACCTCGCTACGTCGGTTCGAGCTCGCAGACGACCTGAAGTCTCCTTACCCGTTTATGAGGCAGAACGAGATGTCTTCGCATGGAAGTAGCGGATATGAAAATTGATCCAGCCATCATTACACCTGAGACTAAACATCGGTCAATCTTTCCAAACCGGTCAGCAAAAAAAAGAAGGAGCTTTGCTGGGAAAGGAAAAAAGCAATCAACGGGGAGTCGCCCGAGCTCACTGCAGGTAGAAGCTTGTCAGAGAAGTGGAGTACCGGAATGGTTGGCGACGTCATGCACCTGTCGAAAAAGCAAGCGGCCAGTGGCCACTTTGCATCGACTTCTTGACATCGTAGGCATGCCGAAGATAGCTATACGCCACGGATCGATCTCGTTGTAGATGCCCTGGCCAGGCCATGAACTCCTTGGTTTCATGGATGCTTCTCCGACCTGGCCCAGATCGGCATGGATCGGCGACCCGAGAAAAGACCTCGTTCGTCCGCAGGCCCGAGGACTGATACTATCAGTGATGCAGCACTTTGGTCTAAAAGAGCGTAGGGCTACATACGGAGGTTGGTGAGCAAGAGATGTTCCCGAGAGCGAATAGGAGCATCCATGGAGGTGCTCTGTAGATGACATGTTGGTAAAGTCGACCCGCAGTAGGGGCTCCATGGCTCGTACGTAGGGGCATTCCGGATCTGAGAGAATACGACATGAGTTGGTCCATCCCGAGATGCTTTGGAGTCGTAGGAAAATTCTTGGAGTTTTATAGTCAGCAGTAGGAATTGAGGCAAATCCAGACAAGATAAAGGCTGTGCTCGACATGCCACCACCATCGAACATAAAGGAGGTCGACGTCTAGCTGGAAGAATAAGCGCGTTAAAGCGGGTTCGTGGTATCGAAACGTGATAAATGTCGGCCGCTATTACAGGTTCTAAAAGCTTTTTTCATGGGATACATTGCGAAGCGTTCTCGGCATTGAAGACTTTATGCGACTCTCCCCGTTCTAATAAGCCACATCGGAAGGAGAACTGTGAATGCGTACACAAGCGTTTGATTTCTCGTAGAAGCCATCCTTATCAAAGGCAGGCGGAGTACAACATCCTGTCTGCTATTGCGTAGAA
This sequence comes from Tetrastigma voinierianum, assembly GCA_016808115.1. Taxonomy (NCBI): domain Eukaryota; kingdom Viridiplantae; phylum Streptophyta; class Magnoliopsida; order Vitales; family Vitaceae; genus Tetrastigma; species Tetrastigma voinierianum. The sequence continues at coordinate 20,236 of JAEQBH010002398.1, read as the reverse complement.
CTACGAGAGGAAGCGAGAAGAGAGGAGTGCCAGATGGAGAAACTAATCCACAGCATTAATGTAGCGACCGTATATTTTCGAGCCACGCACCGTTGAAGTCAGTGGAATGCAGATGAAGCAAGTCTTTACCTGAGCCCGAGAGACCTCGTGAAGGCGATGGAAATTGGGCCATAGAGTTGAGAGAGTTAGACATCGGATATAAGCCCAAGCTATGATAAAAGAGCAAGTCTTAGCGAGTTTGGTCGGTCACCTCAGCCGGGGGCACAGGAGATGCTGGCGTGGCCCGACCTCCCTCGTGCGAGCCCCGTACGTAGGCGGGCGGCCCGATGGTCGAGTGACGGGCGGGTTCAATCCGACCTCACAGAAGGAATAGATGTCAGTATGCACTCGGGTCCCGGGTTCCCGAGCCTCGGTGACGGTCGAGTGCGGGTAGATCATGCGGGGACTGACCTGGCCCGTTCAGTGGTGCTTGACGAGGTGTGCGGCGACTCCCCGATTAGTAGTAAGGCCAAGAATAGAAGAGCTATGAGGCTAAAGGTGAAAAAATGATCCTATACCCTAAAAAAAGTGAGATTTATTGAAAAAAGTTCATATTTGGTCAGTCGGACACATACCCGGAAGCGAAAGAATTTACGCGACAATACACGGAAAAAACTAGCCATAGCCTCCTGAAGATCTCGACGGGCGGCGCTGTCGAACATCTCGCCGAGGCCCTCCGTAGATCTCACTTGGGCGGTGGAAGTCTCCTGTCACATCGGGCGGCCCGGATGGACCCGTTTGGGACTACTTAATAGAAGGGTTCTTGCCAGCAGGCCGAAAGGGCCTCTAGCTTGGGACGAGGTCGTGGGGTTCCCTTTGTTCATCGGGAAGCCTTTGCGAGGTTTTTGAGCCTATCCTGAGGGTGTATCGCGGGGAAGGGCGTCGACTACGTCTTGAGGAGAGTACATGAAGCGTATCTGAAACCACATCGGAGCTCGGGCGTGCGGGGAAAGTTTTAAAGAGCGGGGATCTTGTGGCCCATGATAACAGAATCACGGCCAGGCCTGGTCGGAAATCTGAAATTGCCGAAGCACGCAAAGAAGTATCTCACCTCATCCAGGAGCCATTGACATCAGTCCTGGCTTTGGCCTTTCGGCGAGTGGGGGTTGGATATATTGGGACCTGCGCCTTTGGAAGAGCGATGCAGGATTAAATGCGTCATGTGGGTGGATTATTTCTGGAAATGGGTGCAGAAGCGAGACCTACGGCCACTATCCGCGAGCGAAGATCTGCATGTGACTTTGTTTGGCAATCCCTGATATGCAGGTTTGGTATCCTAAAACAAATTGTCGAACTGATAGGCGATTCAGCCAGTCACTAAGTTCGAGTTTTGTCGCAGAGCTCGGGATCGAAGTTCTTGCTCGTCCCGACCACGTCGCGATCTAATGGAAACGACGAGAGGTCACCATGAAACCTTTAAAGCGGCGTTAAAGGGCCCGAATTAGAGGATCTTAAGAGGCGAATGGGTAGAATGCCTCCCTCGAGTGTTATGGGCACATCTGAGCTAGCGTAAGTCGGCGACTCGAGCCCGTCGCCACGGATTTCGTGCCCAGGCGGTAGCCCTTTATCGAATCGGATTAAAATCTGAGATGAATTGTGACATGGAACATACTTGAGAGAGGCTCCTTTAAACCTTGACCTCTAGATGAAAAGCGTGAGCGAGGTCTTAAAGCGTACGGTATCGAAGACGATAAGATACTACGAGCCCAGAATTAAACCGGAAGTTGCAAGCACGGCGACTAGTCTTAAAAAAGCTCTGCGTGGAAGAATCCCGTACGTAGGCTTAGAGACCTGGCTGGGAAGGCCCACACATCGTATCTCGACGTCGTCGGTTTGCGATTTGAACTCCCGGACGGAGGAGGGAAAATTCTACCTCATGCTTGGAATGTTGAGCACCTTAAGCGTTTTTATCAGTAAACCTCGGGTTGTAATCTTAAATAAAGTATTATCAGTTTTGGATATGGCTAGCGTGTTTATTGATTATTTTGTCGAGCGTCTTAGACGGCTCGGCCGGGAATGTCTGAAAGTTACATACATCGAGAATCTTGCGAATTCTGTATTTCAAAAGAAAATCTCTCTTTATTCCAATGAAGGTACAATTGATTACAAACAGTAGTGTCATTCCTTACATCTCGGAAATAAACGGTACAAGCAATTCCCTCAAAAAAAAAAAAAAAAAGAGCCTGAGAAAGAGAGAGGAAAGAGAGGGAAGAGGTGAAAAGGAAAGGAAAAAGAGATCGAAAGAGAAGGAGAGGAGAAGGGAAGGAAGAGGGCGAAAAGAGGAGGAGAAGAAAGAAGAAGAGAAAGAAGAGGGAGAAAAATAGAGCGATACAAAGTGTACGCCCTCTCCGGACACATTCCCTAACACGAAGCTAGGGAATAACATAACTCCAGTAAAGGGAAACTGGAAAAACACAACTCCCACGGACAAGGTCGTGAACCAAACGAATCCACTGGCGGACCCATGAGGCAGCTAGAAAACCTTGGCAGCTTCCTCGTTCCGGTTACGCCTGAAAGGAAGAAGGCTCGAAATTATGAACTATAGCGAGGATATCGCCATTTGTATGAAGAAGCCCTCGAAAAATCTCGCAGTCGTTTTCGATTCTCCGTGAACCGGCGTGTGGCTTCGCATCTTTCCGAGTGGAACTCGAAGCGGCGCTTCGTGCGACGGACAACCCGTGAAGCCTCAGCGGCCCCAGTTTGATGAGCTGGCCGTAAACTCGAGCGATTCGGCCCGAGTCGATTCGGCTCCGAACTGATTAGCGAGAGCCTCGGCGGCTCGGTTGAGCTCGGCGCTGGCAGACGGTTCGACCCGAGAGTCGGTTGGCTGCGGCAGTTGGCGAGGAGCCTCGGCGGCCGGTTTTAGAGAGCTCATTGCTGGCTTCGAGCGATTCGGCAGGCGGGGCGGCCCGTAAACCCTCGGCCCGGCCAGTTTGACGAGCTCAGCCTACCCGGCTTCGGCGATTCAGCCCGAAATCCGGTTCGACCGGTGGATTAGCCGGGGAGCCTCAGCGGCTCGAATTTTGGCGAGCTCATTTGCTGGCCCAAAGCGATTCGGCCGAGTCGATTCGGCTTCAGACGATTAGCCGAGGCCTCGGCGGCTCGGTTTTGGCGAGCTCGACTACCAGCTGAGTGGTTCGAAACGAGAGTCGATTCGGCTCGGGCGGGGCGGCCCGTGCTGAGGCCTCGGCGGCCCGGTTGGCGAAGCTCGTGTTAGCGCAAGCTGCGAATGGTCAAGCCCGAAGTCAGTTTAGCTTAGGCGATTAGCGAGAGCCTCGGCGGCAGATTTTGTGGCTCGACCGCTCGGCCAAGCGATTGACCGAAATCCGATTCGGCGCTCGAGCGGTGTGAGTCTCAGCCGGCTTCGGTTTGGCGAGCTGGCCCCCGCCGACTTCGAGGCGATTCGGCCAAGTCGGTTCGGCTCGGGCGGTTAGCCCGGGGAGCCTCAGCCAGGTCGGTTGCGAGCAACGGCTCGGTAAGGCCTCGGTGCCCGAGCCCAGCGGCAGTTTGCGACTTGGCCCGGCTGGAAGGCCTCGGCGCTAGGAGCCAGCGGCTTCCGGTTCGCGAGCTGCGGCTTAGGAAAGCCTCGGCGCCCGAAACGAAACTCGGTTCTGGCTGCAACTTCGGGGAAGGCCTGGCGAGCGGCGGCTCGGTTGCGAGGAAGCAACAGCCGAAGGGAAGGCCTCGGCGCCGGGCCCGGCTGGCTCGGTTGCCGAGCGGCGGCTTCGAAGGCCTCGGCGCGAGGCTCGGCTTTCGGTTCTAGGCTGCGGCGCAAAGGCCTCGGCAGCCCGAGGCCAATGGCTTCGGTTATAAATCCCGGCGACTTCGATGGAAGCGCCAGCGCCGGGCTCAGCATCACCGGTTTGAAGGCTCGGCTATTCGGCTTCGAGCGATTCGACCCGCTAAAGCCTCAACCCGGCTTCGGTTGAAGAGGCTGGTATTAAGAGCGGTTCGTTTTCAAGCCTCGGCGACTCGGTTTGAAAAGCTCGACTATTGACTTTCGAGGCGATTCGACTATAAAACCTCGGCTGGCTGGCAAAACTGGCCTTTCGGCTCGAGATGGATTAGCGAAGCGATTCGGTGGCAGTTTAGCCCATAAGCCTCAGCGGCCCGGTTTGAAAACTCAGCCGACTTCGAGGCATATTGGCAGAAACCTTGATTGGCCCAGGCATTTAGCTCATAAAACCTGAAGGCTGCGGTTTTATTCGGCTTCTGACTTCGAGCGAGCCGCCTCAGCCTCGATCCATGATAGCTTCCGAGTAGAGCAAAACAAGAGCGTAGTTTAAAAAAAAAAAGGGAGAAAGGGTAAAAGCAGTAAGGGCGAATGGGGTATTCATTGAGAGCGATGTGTTACATATATCAGAGTTCGAAGCTGACGTAAAAAAAAAAAACAAAACAAGCAAAAAGTCATATAAAGGAGTTGGCGTTAGAAAAAGGGGCGGGCCTCGGCGGGGAGTGTTTGGCTCTCGGAGCGTCGCGAAAGAAAGGACTCTTGACCTCCTCGTAGGGATGTCGAAGTTAAGATCAGCCAGGTGAGCACTCGCGGCCTTTTTGCCTTTGAAGAAGCGAAGCCATGAAGCCCATTGAGTGTGGGCCTCAATCCTCAAACTACGCTATATTAGTCACTGAGCGACCCGAGGTTCTTTCCTCTAAGGTACTTACTTGACCATTAGCACTCCTCGTTGAGAGCGTTCAGCCAGGCTTGCGACCTTGAAAGCTCCATGACGGGCTCCGCTCATCGCGTTGCTTTGTGTGACTCGTCTGCTGACACCAGTTCTTCTGGTGCTGTGGCTGGATTCTGGGACGGTGCGACTCATTCGAGACTACACGAAGCTCGATCTGGAGCGGCTATGACCAGATCCGTAGCCTCCGGCGGTCATCTGAGCAGCCTGCGGCCGTCCATGACTCCCCGGCTGACCTCATTTACTTTTAAGGTATCAGGAGCCTTTTCTTCCCTGCTCTCGGCCTGGCGGCTCGCCCATGGCGCGTATGCCTCGGCGGATCGACTTAGCTGCTGGCCTCGCCCCGTCATATTTTACTTTGATTTCTTGACTTAGCTCGCTCGAAACAAAACAGTCACCCTCACTTTGTAGACTACAGCGGCTTTGGTGGCCCTCGTTCAGTAAAGCCTCTTGGCGAAATCTTGAATGAGTAGCCAGCATCGTCTGACTTAAGTCGGCGTGCGGCTTCGAACCCGAGATAAAGCGAGACCTGATGAACCGCAGGGAACTTCGAGCGACCCCGAAGGAGACCTTAGCGAGGCTTCCTCAGCGAGCGGCCACGAGCCTCTTGAGGTCGATTCTCGGAGGATGGAGCGAGACATACCGGCCGCGAAGCTGGCCAGTGAAGCGAGGAATCACCCGTCTCAGTCGACTTCGGGCGTTTCCCTCTTTACCTCTTCAGCCACGGCGAAGGGCTCTGCGTAGGAGGACTCGGCTTGATATGCGCATGACCTCAGCGAGCTCAACAGCCAGCCCAGAGTAGTCTTTAGCCTTTGCTTGTGAGACGGAGCGAGGGTACAGATAAGACTCTAGGAACCTCGGACGGCATCACTGCCAAGCTTCGGACATGGGCGAAGGTGAAAGACGGCCCGAAGCTTCGGGACTTTACCCAAGGGGCCCGGGAGGCCCCTTCACATGAGAATCAGAGTTTCAGCTTCACACTCGGGGACTTCGGGACGGGCGTCTCCACTGAGACAGCTCCCTTAGTGGGCTTGATAAGCGGAAGCCATGTGTAGAAGATTCATAGCAAGAGGAGGCAGAGGCCTCGAGGTAGCAGGGCGGGAGGACCTCAGGAACACAAAGATCAGGAAATGTCAGGCTGATAAGCTCAGAGCAAAGTGCGGAAGGCAGCTAACTCTGGCTTTATGACTTTGTCTTGAGGTTGAGATCGGGGTGAGCGCGTCGGCCCGATGCGGAATTAAGCGATACCACATAGCAAGATAGACCAAAGCCCAAACGACGATGCTCACTGTGAAGATTCGAGAATTAATTAGGGCGTACGGAGGCGCCCAAGTATCATCCTTATCAAGGGGATTATTGCTGGCTAGCGACCGGTGACGAGAAAGTAGCGTTCGCCCAAAGTCATGGGAGGATGGAAGGTCAGAGATAATCGGAGGAGCACTAGCACGCTGGAAAAGATAAAAGCCCTCGGAGGCTCGCTTCGGCGCTAAAATGTGGTCGGAGAGCATTTATCAGGAACACCAAACCGCGACTCTTTGAAGAAAACCAGCTGACCGGTCAGAAATACCGAAAATTGGCGAGTTGAGAAGACGACGTTGAAATGTTGCAGAAACTCTTTTTATGAGAAGGGTTGCGAGAGGAAACGAGGCCCGGGTTGTCGAAAAACCACCTCGAAGAAACACCATCTGGGCACTTGGACCGTCTGATCAAAATGTCGGGAGACGGACACGGACACGAGGGGCTATAACGCCTCGGATTGCTCCCGTACAAGGCTTGATTGCTAGGTCCCGTCGCAACGTGCCGCGGTGACTTGAGATATTAGATCCGGTATTAATCTCGTAAATTCTCCTTTACCCTTGTCACAGGGAAAAAGGGGTTCCCAGGCATTCGAAGAACGACCGTTTAAATTGTCGGAGCGCCACACATCCATACAGATCGGAGCTTGATGAAGGTAACCCCGTGTCTGATGAAGAGCGGCCGGGACCATGAGAATAATAAGAACATAACAAAAGGCTACCTCCGGCAATTATCCTGGCAGCGAAAAACTTTTGCCGCGAGAGGTCGGTAGAATGTTGAGGAAGAAGCAGAACTCATGAGAAAGCAGGCGTCAGATCGGGGAACCGCAGAGGCGAAGGTCGAGAGAGATATTACGGAAGAAGCGATAATTGGAAGAGATGGCGCGGCAGAAAAGTCATCATTATCACAAGACATATGGCTGACTAAGCCACTAGCAGAACCGACCACTACAGTGAGCACGTGGAAGTCGCATCAGGTCGAAGTAGTCTGACCCTTGCACACGCGTACTGAGGCTGGGCGACTGTAGGAGTTTAAAAATAGGCGCGAAGGCCCGGCTCAAGCAAGCCCGGAAAAGCGGCCGGTGAAATGATCGGGCCACGGCCTTTAAGGAAGCCCGGTCGTTGCAGCCTCGGGGCGGAGTAGCATGGACAATATGAAAAGCCCATGTCCTCTAAATCAAACCAAATCTCACTAGTAAGGAAACTGAGAGGATGATTCTCGATAGCGACATCACGTAAATCAAGCAGAATCTGCGTGAGGGAAGAAGGATAATTACCGATAAGCTATTTCCTCGTTATCACTTAATAAGCTAGAATGTGATAGGCGAGAAAAATACCCCATCAAATGGGAAAGAATCATACCACCATCAATTGGAAAGACATATACTATAAATATCGGGCCACGTGGGGAGAAAGATGCCTTGAATTCGGCCTCCCCAAGCGGTCCATCTTATAGCAGGGAGGAATTGACTTAAGCATCGGAAGCGACCTTGAGCGAAGCCCTTACTTGAACCTCTTCTCTTCGTTTTTCTGGAGGAGTCCGCGCAGAACTGAATCGGCCCGACACTTGATCCGATTCGGTTCAACGACCCCGACACGCTCAGTCCGATTCGGTTGAAAAAGGCATCGTCGCTGAGAAAACCACGTTCTTCTCTTTGGAAATGAACATTTCAAGGTGAAAATGAGCAACGATATGAGTTGGGCATTGAGATACGAAAAAAAATAAATTGGGAGAAAATCTTGACTTAATTTCCAGCTCGTTTAAGCGTGAGTATTTCAAGGTGAAAAAATTGAAGTTATTAAAAAAATATTTCGCGACTCCTGATAAAGTGGATCCGATATTGTAGTGATGGTAATTTTTGTAATTGTAATGAATATGATGGTGATAATTATGAAGGTGATTTACCACCTTATTAGTTTTTATATTGTGTCTTTATCATTTGGTTAATGTATTTTTAGTATGTAACTTTTATTAATGTTGCTTTATTTTCTAATGTAATATGATGTTCTATAATATAATATTTATTAGTTTAAAATACATTTTTAGGTTTTTAATATATTTTTATTTATTACAATTTTATTTATTTAATATAATTGTATATTTATATTTAAATATAAATAAAATTATTTCATATATTATATTCTTAAAATATTATAATTTTTAAAAATAAATGTTTGAAGAATGAATAGTGATTTTGAGTTGAAAATATAAATTACTTTTTGGAATTGAGTCTCTAAAATATGGGCTTTATCATCTCTAAATATAAAAAAAATACTAATTTGGAGTGAAAAATATAGCTCTAAGGGAGGTCCTAAGGATCACGCCATTCTCCACAGTCCAGTCCATCCATGAAAAGTCATAAAAATCAAATCAAAAAGAGAGAGCATGAAATAAGAATCACTAAAATCCAATATATTAAGCCTTAAAAAATATAACTAGAGTAAGGTGGGTTTGTTTTTTTTACTTAACATTGAATATAACTTTTTTTTAGCTTAATGTTGAATAATATTTAATAGCTTTAAGTATTAAGTTGTTTGTTTTTTAACGTTGCGTAGTGGGATAACAACGAGACAGGTTATTTTAGATTTCCGTCCTTAATGAGACATGTTTGGTTTAATTATAATCGGGCTTTTAGTGGGTTCGAGTTGTTTTCATAAACTTGAGACTGGTTCGAGATAGGTTTTACCGGTATTATTGTTATCGCATAGATTATATTTTAAAAATATTTTTATTATTTTATTTTTATACTTTAATATAAATATGTAATAATAATGTTTTTAATAAATGAATTTATAAAAATTCATAATGTTTTATTTTTATTAAATATATTAATTTTAATATAATAAAAATAAAAGCAAAATCAAAATAAACGGACGAGTTTGAGGGAATTTTAAATGCCGGCCGTCATTTCCTTATTGGGCAATGGTGGAGTTTTTCTTACTTTGATGGTAGATGACTTTTTTTGAATAGAAAAAACCAAATATTTTCACTTTTTCCATTAATAACTTTTTTTAGAAATTTCGATAATAAGTCGTGAAAAATTTAAAAAACAAACAGTTAAATACTAAATGCTGAAAGCCATTTAGCTTTTTAGCAAAAAGTTAAAAAATAAACATCCCTAAATATAATTAAATGTAAACATAATCACGATAAATGTGATTCATAAAGGTCTATAAAACATTACAAAAATTAAACTATAAATCCCTTTCTTCAACAATAACTTTTAGACATATATATAATTTTAATGTCTCAAGCATGCATGTTTTTCAAGTTTTATATGATAATATTCCTTCGATATCATAGATAATGCACATGTTTTATTTGATAAAGATCTGTCTTAATATGTATTATTATTATTATTAAATGTGATTTTTACATATTATTGTAAGTTTAATTTCAACATTATGCAATCTTTTTATATATCATTTAAGTACTGCTGGAATTAAACTATCAATAATGTTCCACATCGGTTTTTTAATTTTATCATCCTTAATTGTTTATTGGAGGAGTACTTTGCATATCTTATCTATCTTAATTAAGTCCTAATTACATCCAACATTTCGGTTATAATTAATTAATAATCAAACACAAACACAAGTGCCATGATAAGTCCACTTTTTCCCACTTCCACTGCTAATGAACTAGGGTCTTCTCCAGCTTTTTTTTTATTATTTAATTTGCTTTTCAAAATTATTTATAAAATCCACTAAAATTTGTTTGTTATCTTTATATATTCTTTAATTTCCCTAATATCTTTCTAACTCACCAAAAATATTACTGATGATGCTTTTTCCAGCCGGGCCCAGAATTTGGAGCGTGTGAGGGGAGTTCTTTGAGAACAGATGGATTAATTTAATGGTGAGATCTTGTTGTCTGGATCGTCTGGGTTGAAGAAGCGAAGATCGTGTGAAGTCCATTGTTGATCGGCGAGTCTCGGACCACGTGCGCTCCTCTGCAGAACAAAGAAGAAGGGGGTCGAGGTATCTTGTGGCGCTCAGATGCCCCAAGTCGGTTTTCTTTACGAGAGAAAAGAGGCGCAGAGGCGAATGTGTTGCATATGAGTATGCGTCCCCAGAGTGTGTGTAGAATGTTGGCGTTGGTTTTTGCGTCACGGCACCGCGGAGTGGGTGATGCTGTATTTATAGTAGATGTTAATGAGTTGGATGATTGTTAGAATCTTAAGATTGGACAGAGATATTTGCTATTTTAGTCGTATCGGATTTAGTGAGATATAGAAGAAGGCTGTTTGTTTGAGATAATCCTCTTTGTATTGGGGGAGATCAATGGCGATGATGCATTTATTATTTTAAAGCTAAGCTATTGATAAGGTTTGGTTGGATCGGGTAATATATTGCTAGGGTTATTCTATTTTTCTGTATGAGCGTCTGTGATCGGTTGTAGGATATGGGGCTTGGGTGGTTCCAGGGATTGTCGCTGGACACGGCCCCTTGGGCGCCGATTTGGCCGTGCGAGGAGCAGGTGCCCGTTGGGCGTCTGACTTGCTTTGGAAGCAGTCGGTGGGCGCAGCCTATTTTTTAAACCCTATCAATTACAAATTAAAATGATGATTTTGATGTATAAAATCAAACCACAAACAACGGTCCTACGAAATTATTATTATGTTATTATATTCAAATAAAAGGATGATTATCTTATGATTCTATTCTATACATAATATTATTTGTTTTATTTTACGTGTCCCGTAATATAAATAAAATTAAAGTATTCAATATCATTATCGATGATATTTTAAATAATTCATGTCACATTTTATTTTATTTTTTAAGAAATAATTATATTGATTCAAACTTTAAATAGATCGAAAGATTGATATATAAATGGCCCAAAAGCGTGAAAGCAATATAAGTGTCATAATAAGTGGCATTAAAACTACAATCGATAATAAAGTAACTATAATATTTTTGGTTCCGATTCTTCAAAATACTAACTATCATAATTCGATATATTCAATTGATTGAATCTGTTTTATTTGTCTTAATTGCCCTTACACAAATAAAGTGTTGTAATAAGATGATGAAAACATAGCGGCCAACAAACCCGATGGCCAAAAAGCAAAGAAATCACTACTGATCAAATGACGACAAACTAAACAAACGCCGCAATAAAACAACGACAAATCAAAGCGTTCAGCATGATAAGGCAACCAACGTCGCGAAAAAGCAAAGATCTAAATCTTTGTGAATATCAGCTTTATTAAGAGATAGATTGTGAAAAAAAAAAAGAGTGTAAAGTGATTTTAAGCCAAAAGTGAAAATCGCTCCTACCGTTGCTTAAGAGTACGAGTGACAGGAGAAGAAATAAGATAAAGTGGTTATAAAATTTAGGAAGAATTAGTATTAAAATTATGAGCTTCGTGATTTTTGTATTAAAATGTAGAGATTATTATATTAAAAATAAGCATTTTGTTTGAGATTTAAATGCAAAATCACTTGTTAGGGATTTTAATATTAATTTTCCTTTTATTTTATTATAGACATTTTAGAAGAAATAATTTATTGTGAGACCATATAAGAACAAACTCTTACAAGTGAATAAATGTAGAAAAAGGAGAAATAATTGACAAAAAAATGCAATTTTTATTTTTTAATAATATGATAATAAGCCCTAAGTCAATTGGTTTGAAGCCTTAAGGTAGATATTATTGTAATTATAACAGAATACTTGTAAAAAAAAAAAACATAATTTCAATTATTTATTTATTTTAATTTAAAAAACAGTTTGTAAGGAGGGTGTTAGTTTCTTTCTTCCCTATCGGAAAGAGCTGAGCTTGAACCAATGGCCACGCCATGATATAATGATCCAGCTAAAGTCTAAACCCATGTCAGTAATCGCAATTTTGCTGTCATTTCCATTGAAGTGACAACTGACAACCGCGTTTAAGAAGGTTCTGGAAACTGTTGAGGAGGGCAGGGGAGCAGGAGGCAGGGAGGAGGCACTCTTTCTTGAGATTTGTGCTTAGGAAACAACAAATCATACATCATCATCACATTTGAAAAATCAAAAAAACAAAACTGGGATTACTATTTTTATTTTTTGTTCTTTCTGTAAATTTGATCGCATAAAAGGTTTTTTTTTTTACATTCCAGAATAATTGGCAACAACTGTTTGATACAATGACCAGAGATTTAGAGGTACGATTTAACTTCTTCCTCTTTCGGCTCCTTCTGCTGATTCTACATGTAGATCTGGATATTTTCTTTTCTTTTCTCTTTCTCCTCAATCGGGTTCCGGTCCATCACTTTTGTTTCATTGTGGTTTACAATTTGTTGGCTGAACCGAATAGGGCAGTGGAATTAGGATTCTGGTATAATGAAATTGGGACAAAATGAGGGTTAATGCGTTTTGGGGGAAGGGTGATTGCCGACTCGTGGTTGCTATGACATAGGGTATTAACCTGTCGGAGATCATCGCCATTTGCGGCATCTGTGTTGATTTTATGTGTTTTTGTTGTTTTTGATCGAATATTTCTTGTGGGTTTTCAGAGTTTGATTTAAATTGATGTTTGATTTATAGGGTTTAAGGTTTCTTCGCTACGTGGGTTTTGTAGGTTGACGGACCTCTACGATTCTTCTGCTGATTTGGATTCAACCTGTCGGAAAATAAATGGCTACAGAAGTTGATAAAGACCAAGGAAGTGGGCAGAGTTCACCGGCTGCCGAGAAGAAGGACACAGAGGTCCCCAAGAAGAAGCGGCCAGGAATTTTATCTCGCATTTGGAATGGCCTTTTTAGAATACATGGTGATGATTTTTAGGAAAAACATAGCACATTTCAAGGAAGAAGCTTCTGTGCTTGCTGAATGAAGAAGAGATCTCACAGTTGGAGAGATTGACAAGGAATCTTATAATACTGTCAGTGATTTTGGAGGTAAGTTTGCTTTCGCTCTTTGTGTCCATGAAATATTGATCGAAACTATATTAGTGAAATTGTGGCAAATGTTCGTGGTTCAGCTGTATCATTATGTTGTTGCACTTGATTTGCCTGTCTGTTTTTTGTTTTGAATTGGGCATGATTCTTATTCTTTTTATATGTTCTGTTATTTTTCTGATCAAGGTGTTTATGGAGAGGTTGGATTAAAGTGCAACAGTTGAAGTTACAAGATTTTTAGCTAGATTGATTTATTTGTGAGTCATTGATCATCAATGTTGTAATCAGATAATCGGTTTGTTTCAGTGGGATTTGAACGACTTTTTTGTTGGTCAATGTAACTACCAACTACTTGCTAAATCTGAGCATTCCTTTTATCAGAACTTTGATATTTTCTGCAAGGTTAATGGGCAAAGTGGTGTCCTTCTTGTATTTTTTCCTTTTTCTTGGTGTTCATCTGTGTTGTGTTTGAAGTCTTTTGCAAATCCTACGTCTGTTTATTGGCTGAGTTGTGTAGCTGTTAACTCATAAAACAGATTTGTATCCCTCTTTTTTTTTTTTTTTTTCTTTATTGTATAGTATCATATGTGTGTTTACCGTATGCTTTTTGACATAGTGAAAGATACATAGAAAATGTGGGTTTATATCTATTGAAGCTTTGACTTCCCAAAAAAAAGTCAGGACATTAGTGATCCAAAAAAATATTCATTAAATTGATTTGTGATAAAGCAATTTAAGGACTTCCCAACCAGCCAGGATTTCCCAACTAATGATGTCATTTGCAGATTTATTGTCTTATGCAGCAGGTATAGTGATCCAAGCATGGGAATAAAAATGAGGAGTTTTCTTTAACTGTAGTTGACACCTGATAGTAGTGTAAAAGGGGAAAGCACATTAGTTGAGGCTCTGCATCTATGAATACACAGTTCTTTCTGACTTGATGTAGGCTACTTCTGAAGTTTCTTGCATTCTCTCAACTCAACCTCAATTTTCAGGTTATTGCAGTAGGTTATGCTATCATGACTACAAGATCCATGGACCTGAACTGGAAGATGAGGAGCATTTCGTGTTGTTCTGCCAATGTTTCTGTTGCCCTTTTTGTCTTCTGCTGCTTATTCAGCGATTGTAAGCTTCACAAGAATGTGTAAGTGTCTCAAGATACTACTATGATTTTTTAACGTAATTTGACTTTCTATTCTCATGTCTGTTTAAATGGTGAAGTTCTCCATTGATTTGGATTTTGATGTGTGAACTAAGATTCATTCTTAGTGTTTAAGCTCACTGGGACCAAAGCACATTCCAAAGCAAATTTTAGCTACATATCAATTCCTCTAGATAGAAAGCCCTTTCTACGGAGATCAAAACAACTTGCTCCTCTAAACACCTGGTCCCTCATCTTTCTAGGCAAGGGTATACAATCCAAAAGGTTAAAACCACCTGGAACAATCACAAAGTATTTCTTTCCATCCTTAAAGAACACCAAGAATAGAAGATATCATCCTGTAACATTTCCCCTCATTTCTAACCTATTATACCTCCAAGCAACCTTCAGTTCATGGGAGAGGCATACTTATCCAGCCTTCCGACAGCTACACCTTTCCAATTCTGCTTTGCTCTGGATTAACCCTGATGAGCTAAGCTTATTAACATAGAATACCTGGTGGCATTGCTTCAATCTACCCTTGACAACATTAATCTCAGTTTGTGCTTTGGTGGATATGTAACTAACCACATTTTCCCCTATCCTTTAGATTGCTGAACTTTCTCTCCTGAATAATCCAGAAAAATTAGTGCACATTTACCCATATGCACAAAGCCAAAGTTACCAAGGTGGTTGGTCCTCAAATCTTGGTTATCTTTATGGTTGTGAAAGGATAGAAGAAAAGAATAAAAAAAAAGCACTATTTTATTGAATGAGTGAGTTAATTATTACATAGTATGAGGGCATTATATATATACAATAGAACGGAATAAAAGGGAAACAAAATAAAGGGTAAAAGGAAGAAAATAAAGTGTAAAAGGAAGGAGGATAATGTACACAAAAGATAGGAGATAAATCAAAGAATATTTAGAGAATATTTCATGATTCTCAACACTCTCCCTCAAGCTGAAGCATATAGGTCATATTCACCAAGCTTGTTATAAAGATGTGCCCAGCCTCTTTATCCCAGATGCCGACGACAATCGCCACGAGGGTGTTCCACAATGGAGTTGATGTGATCGGATTGAAGGCCGCCGGGAAGAGGGTTGGTGGAAAAGATCAGGCGGGAAAGGTTTGAAGGAAAGGTCGGAGCAAAGAAGATCCGTTGCATTGCCAAGGTGGTTGGTCCTCAAATCTTGGTTATCTTTATGATGACCATAAATATTGCCATTTTTTCATATCGATAAAAAAAAAAAGTTGCCATTTTTTCTATGTTAACCAAAAATGAATTATTGGGGTACCTTAGAATATGGAGGATATAACCATTATGGGTTGAATGATATAAAAGCTTTGGCAAACAGATTTTTCTCATTGCATTGCCTAACATAGTATTCAATTTGAAGCTTGTCCACATAGGCTAAAGCAAGGATTCAAACCATTAGGAGGCAACATGGATTAAATTCACTATTATAGGTTCTGGTGCTTGCTAAGAAAGCAAGCATCTAAAAATTAAGGGAAGGAATATATAGGAGAGCACATGGATGGTGTTCTACATTATTGGTTTTGTAGTGCATGTAAGGAGTAAATTATAAGTAAAGGGGATTCAAGCGCAAAGAGCACATTGTAATGTTGGTGAATATGGGATTCTAGTCTCCTCCCTTCTTTGAACCTTTCCAACTCTCTCTCACCTGGCTTCTCCTTTAACTCTGACCATAGCTAACAAGGAAGGAAGAAACACTCAAGGTGCAGCCTCACATCAAGTGTCCTCTAGAGCTATCTTTTTGTTTCCACCAAGGATAATCTGTGCGATAGGAGGCCACCACCTTTGTATTTATTTTCACAACTTCATATCATGACCCTCCCTCACAAGAACACCATCCCCCTTCTTTCTCCCCATACTTTTTCCTTATTATTTCATTCCTCAATGCCCCTCTCTTAACCACGAATCGTCAACTTCACTAGGAGAGAAGTGCCTTATTAAGACTTTGTAGGTTCTTCACTCCTAAGCTTCCATTTCCTTTGTCCAAACACACCGTTGCCCACTTTATTAAGTCTTCCTTTCCGTATCTTTGCCTCCCTACAAGAAATTTCTTTGGATCAAATCCAAGTCTCAACCTAATTGTTCTTGGCATGTAAAGTAGGACATGTAGCAAGAATGGAAAATGTTATGTACTTCTAAACTTGTGGTAGCTCTGCCCCAGAAATATAGTGTCTTTTCCACATAGCCTATCTCTTTTTTAAAAGATCCCTCGTGACACTATCAACTCCACTTGCCCATAATGTACTCCCAGGCAATCCTTAGTAGATTGGAAGAAAGCTACCACCTTACATCCAAGATCATCATGATGCCTCCATATTAGATTACTCTCCTTATTGGAATAAGCTCATTTTTTCCAAATTAATTTTCAATTTAAATAAGCTTCAAACATTCGGCCTATGAAGAAAGGTAGTTTGATCTGAGATGCCTTACAAAAAATTAAGATGTCATCCATGAACAACATATGAGAAACCTCATCTCCCTCTTTGCCTCTTCCCCCTTCACCTGGTAGATAAGTACTCCATCTATAGCTTACTCTAACATCTAATTGAAAGCTTCCATAATATTCACACAAATAAATAAGATGAGAGGCGAGTGCTGTCTAAGATCCTTGGAGTTATGGAGAAAACCAAAGGACTTATTAACCCAAGACAAAAAGCAAGTAGTGGAAATGCACCACTTGAATTAAGTTCATCCACCTTTCACCTAATCTACCTTTCCTCAAACCCATCTTACCTATAATTGAGCATAAAAGACGATGTACATGATCACATGCCTTTCTAAATCTAACTTACATGAAACAACACCCCTATTGCTTCTCACAATTGAATTAATAACCTCATTAGTAGGACTGCATCAAAGATTTTTCTACATTCAAGAATGCATTTCGGGCCTTGACCACCTTAGATCCCTTTTGAATCTATTTTCCAAGAGTTTTGCTACTCACTTATACAACCTACCACCCCCTGAAAACAAGATCATAGGCCTAAAAGGTCTTCAGTCCTCTGCTGACTCCATTCTTTAGAGAATCAAAACAATGAATATTGCATTCAAGCTTCTTACAAATCTGTTTTGCTCGTGAAACTACATAAGAAGCTCATAACCCTGTGCTAAAGTCTTAAGAAAATTGCCAAAAAGTCGTTAGGAAACCAGTTGGGCCTGATGCCTTTAGTGAAGGGTTTTTTTTAATCTTTCAGCCTCCCTTGGGTTTATTCTTTCAAAAGAGAGAGTAGTAAAACACTAAAACTTGGACGCCATTCCCTAGTGGTCCTTAAGAGACTTTCAAAGGCTCTCCACATTGCCTCTTTAACATTATGCTCCTCTGGCAGCTAAACACCATTAACCTTGATTTTGTAGCCACATATGACTTATGTTGATGAAATCTCCTACAAGGGCTTAATTTTTAGTTTTTCCTTGCTTTCCGCCCTTCTCTCCACCTTTTCTGAGTAATGAAGGGTGAGAATTCTCCACTAAATCCGACATATCAACCTATTGTAGGCCTTATCCATTTTCATTGCTAGATTGCACAAGAACATCCCTATTCCGACTTCTCATTAGTCCTTTTAACACCTTTAACTTTTCCATAAGAATAGAGCTTGCGACTCCCCACGAGAAATCGCTGCCATTGGTTTCTCGAAGTCTCCTTGGAAATCTTCTTGAGCCACACAATTTTACGTTTGAAGGATAGGGCCCCTTTTGCATTCCTCTTATGTTGAGTACAATAGGAAAATGGTCAGAGATAGGTTTGCGAAGAACACTTTGAATTGCCTCACTAAAATGCCCTTCCCAATTCTTAGAGACTAGAAAACGATTAATTCACGACTTCGATTGATTGTTTAGGCCTCCACTCTAGGTAAGTTACCCTTCGTAACTAGGAAAATCCTTTATCTCCAAATCCTCAATCGCCTCTAAGAATCCTCTCATTGTTGTAGACAGCCTCTACCCCCTCCACTATGCTCCCTAGATAATTTTATGATGTTTAATTCACCAACACACACCAAGGTTTATACCAAACCTTCTAATTGCCCCATCTCATCTCAAAAACTTTCCATATCTTTCTTTAGTAAGGACCATAAACCCTTATGAAACTCCAACATAAATTATCCTCATAATTTCAAAACCAATAGGAGACTATAAACCTTCCCACTTCTACATCTAACACTTAAAGTACCCAGTTATACCAAAAGACCACAACCTCACTTGGAGCTTCCCTCAAATTAAGAGCACTCCACTCTAAGCATCTCTCCCCCATCCAAACTCTTGCGTAATCTCATTTGACATCTTTGGAGGCTTTGTCTCTTGTGGGGCCACCAAATCCACATATTTAGCCTTTGTTAGACCCTTAAGTTCTTCTCTCTTATCCTTAACATTTGCCCTTCTAACATTCCAATGTGGATTTTTAAGCTTCACAAGTTGAAATGGATCCCCGATGTTCTTTTTTCTTAGCTCTTTATCCTTATTAACCACTCAATCTTTTAGGTTTCTTGGTAAAAAATGGAGTCCTTTACCTTAGCTTCCTTTGCCATAGTTTTTCCCTTTTGTTTCTTTGCTCTCTCATCCTTCATAGAGATTGTTGGATATTTGCTTTAAAAACCCTTTGTTGGCATCCCGGACGAATTAACTGCAAAGTTTCCCACTAGCCTAGATTCCTCCTCCCTTCCTCACCTCTCCTTCAAATCAACTTCATTGTCCTCAAAAATCCAAAGCCCAAACGTTTTAGTGATGGGCCAAGGATGTGGGCCTAAGGGCTGTAACTCAAGCCCTTTTCAGGGGCCTGCAGTGGACTGGAGCCCAAGCCCAATAAAAGGTTTTGAAGCAGGTTTTGAGAGGCCTGCTGGAGGGGCATTTGAGGCTGGCCCAGGAACAGTTTGTTTGGACTGCAGCCCAAGACCAATAAAAGGTTTTGAAGCAGTTTTTGAGAGGCCTGCAGGAGGGGCATTTGCGGATGGCCCAGGAACAGTTTGTTTGGGTGTGTTGGTGGAAGTAGATAAAGCCAAATCCAGCTAGCTCTCTTCTATGCGAAGCGGCGAGACAAATTAAGGGAGTAAAGGAGGAGTGATGTGTGAAACATCCCACCAACATTAGTTCTACATTCGGGCAACATGTTTGATGTAAGGTAGAAGAATCTGGGGGAACTCTCTCACTAAAGGTCACGGGGCCTTCGGTCTCTCGATTTTATACCTCCCGCTAACCGTCCCCTCTTTTTTGGATCGGAAATCCTTCAATGAAGGTCTTTGGTCGGGAGTTTTACGGGGGTGGTGTTGACTATGGAAGCGAGGAGGATCTATGGGTCCTATCCTATTGAAGCGAGTGGATGTTAGGGGGCATCTTGGAAGAGAGAGGGCTGGAAGAAGTCCCTGTG
Organism: Tetrastigma voinierianum; assembly: GCA_016808115.1. Lineage (NCBI taxonomy): Eukaryota > Viridiplantae > Streptophyta > Magnoliopsida > Vitales > Vitaceae > Tetrastigma > Tetrastigma voinierianum. The sequence continues at coordinate 792 of JAEQBH010002398.1, read as the reverse complement.
TTGTCAAAAAATTTGGCACTTCGCCAAGAGGAACAAGAGGAAGGAACATGGGAGGAGAGCTTCCTATTTTTGATTAGCAGATTCTTGGGTTTTTCAGTTGATGGTTACAAGGATGACATCTTCAATATAATGAACGATGTTGTGAAAAGGGAGACGGTTAAAGGCAAAGGGGTTCAAGACGACAAAGTTTGATGGAGGAAACGAAAATTAGAATGGAACATGAAGGAGAGAAAGAGCGAGAGCCCGAGGGTTCCTAGCCCGAGGGCGAGGGCACACTCGGGTTGGTAATGAAGATCAAAATTCTTTCATGGGAATGTGAGGCGAATGATGCTTCAAAACTCATTAAGATGTTTCTTAAAACTCGAGAAAACGAAGCATGTGAGTGCATTTAGGAAACAAAATGGAAATCTTGTTTTAAGGTTAGTCCCCAGAGTGAGCTGATAACATGAATTTGGGTAGCTTCTTGTTTGAGGGGTCATACGAGGGGGGATGTTATTCTTTGGGATACGAGTGGTGGTGAGTCGGGATGGAGGAAGCCGGCTGCACATCCTGCGGGGGTTCGAGCACGTGCGATGGTTTTCTTTGGATCCTTTTCGGGCATTTACAGGACCTGAGGGTCGGGGAAAGTTATGGGAGGGGGATCTAGGAGTATCAGAGGCATGTGGGATGATCCTTGGTACATATAGGGGTGATTTTAATGTCTTAAGATTATTGGGGAGAAAATGAGGGAGGGAAAGATGGTCCCAGGGAGCCATGAGAAGATTCTCGATCATTGATGAGTTAGAATTGAAA
>JAEQBH010002397.1:0-121333 GCA_016808115.1 Tetrastigma voinierianum | reverse complement strand
AAATTGAAATTAGGAAGGAGGAACTTGAATTTTGAAATTAGGAATTGGTAATTTTAAAATTGGAAACTCGAAAAATTGAAATTAGAATTGGAGCTGATTGATTTGGAAATTAAAGTGCTGATTTTTAAATTTGAAAATTGAAATTAGAAATTGAGGAGCGTAAAATTTTGAAGATATGACTATGAATTTCTAAATTAGGAATTTTCAATTTGAAAAATGAGAGAATTGAAAATTGGGGGAATTGAATTTTAAAATTGAAAATTTGAATTTTTAGAAAATGAGAAGTGAGATTTTGAATTTTGAAAGAATTGGACACTGAATTTTAAGAATTTTAGAAATGAAAAATTTAGAACTTGAATTTTTGGAGACTTAGAGTTTTAAAATTGAAAATTTGAATTTTAGAAAATGTGAAGTGGAAATTTGAAGAATAAGTTAAGGAATTGAGTTTAACGGGCTAAAAAGTCGATCAAAGGATGTGGTCAAAAGGCTTGGTCGAATTACCTAATGGGTTGGGCCTAAAAGATGATAGAGATTTCTTGACTAAATCCTAATGGGCAGATAAAATGACCTAATGAGTTGGATCTAGATGGGTTAAACCTAATGGGTTGGGTATAAGTAAGTGGGTTGGAATATATGGGTTCGACCTAAATATGTTGGACCTAATGAGTTAGGTCTAAGTAGATGAGTTGAAATATAATGGGTTGGACCTAAGTATGTTAGACATAATTTAATGAACCGAGCCCAAGTATGTTGGATATAATTTAATGGGATGAATCTAAATATGTTAAACCTAATTTAATGGATTGGGTCTAAATATATTGGACCTAATTTAATAGGTTGTGCCTAAATATGTTGGACCTAGGATAAATGAGCTGAACCTAAGTATATCGAACCTAATTTAATGGGCTGGGGCCTAACTATATTGGACCTAATGGGTTGAATCTACAATAAACCTTTTCATTCTCTAGATAAATAAATTTCTTTTGGTTGAAGTAGAGTTAAGCTGTTTTATTTATTTGTGTATTTATCACCTGAACACTTGGAAAAATTCTCCTATGTCTTAATTTCCCACGTTTTCTTTGCAATAAAACCAAGTGAAAAACATATCTTGAGTTTTGGACGTGAATAGTGTTTTTGGAATAAAAAATACAAAATTTATTATAGGTTTCAAAAAAATGACCAAACTAGTGCGTTTGGTGCTAGGATGGCATTGGCCGTCTTTGTGAACGACGGCCTTTGGGTAGTGGCATTGGCTGTCTTTGTGAACGACGGCCTTTGAGAAAGTTCAATGGCCGTCGTTCTAGCGCTAACTCGATGATCTATCCATAATTTATTAAACTGTTCTCATAATATAGTATTTAGTAAATGTTTGAAACCTATTAGGTTTGGCTTAAGCGGTAATAGAGTGAGATAAGTTTAAAATATGTAATGTAAAGTGAATAGAAGTAAAAAAAAATAAAAAATCTTTTTAAAGATGTTGTACTCCAATAGAAAAATTCACAAATATTCTCAAGTATCAAACAAAACCTAAGCGAGATGTTGTACTCCAATAGAAAAATTCACAAATATTCTCAAGTAACAAACATAACCTAAGCGCCCATCATGTCTAGCTCATGTGGTAGAGCGTTTATAGACAAGACATAGAAAGAGGAGGGGTCTCGGGTGAGGACAGTTTACTATATTGTAACTGAATTGTTTAGTTGCTGAAAAAAATGAATTTCGAACAACGGCCATTGGACTTCTTCTAAATTATATTGTAGGGGTCTTTTCTAAATTATTTTTTCTCTTTTCCTCTACTCCCTCTGGGACTTCTTTCGCCTCCACTCAAACCTCTACCTAAAAAAACATCTCCTAAAACCCTAGTTTTGGGTTCTATAGATATGTAAAGGAGTGAAGTCAGGAATGACTTGAGAATGAAGAGAAGAAAAGAAACGGATTACATACATGTAGTAATGAAGAAAAGAATGCCTTGAGAATAAATTAATATATTATAGCTTTTTATTACTCTATATAATATGAACTACAAATTGTGAAAAAACCATCATAAATAAAACATAAACAAAAATTTCTCTTATTTTCTTTTAAACAAATTTATGTCCATTGACATTATTAATAAAACAATAAATGTTAAAGAGCCTTAACGACTAAAATACAAAAAATAAAATATTAGAAGTTCATATTTTGTTTTATTTTTAAAATTATTTTGGATTTAATTGTGTTTTTAAATTTCTTTTCTTTAATTTAAGTTCTTTTGTTTTAATACGGAAATACGTGAGTCGTCTCCCTTTTATATATTCTCTCTTTTAAATCATTGTTCCTTAGAAGTGGTTTTTTATATATATTCTTGATCAGAAATCACTGGTTATAAACTTCTAATATACAGCAGACAGAAAAGGTGGAGTGACACAATGCTTGGACACCTACTTGGGTAGCCCTTGGACTATCATTGTTTGGGTTTATGCTGCTTTGGCCCTTTTCTTTACGGCCGTCCAGACTTACTTGGCCGTCTTCCGTCCTTAACTAACTGATACATGCATGCACAATCTCGGTTCAGTAATTGGTACGTACGTAATAGCTAGCTAGCCACTACAAATTTTTCCAATTGTTTTCTTACTGTCTCTATCCAGTACTCTGCTGCAGCATCTCACTTACCCAAATTCAAAGACTCCATATAAAATAAGTACTACTACCGCAACTAAATTAGGCAAAGATTCATTGGCCTCATTTCTTTTCCATTGGAGCCTATACCTTTCTTTCCGTGTTTAAAATAAGTAAAGAATGAATGTGTGGTGTAATCTTGGTATGTAATTTCTAGCTTCCTTTCTGTTTAATTTGTAATATGTGTTTTACCAATATTGTACTATGTCGTGTGATGTCATGTGGCGTTCAAGTAAACAAAGATTAAAATGGATGGATTTTTTCCTCTTCTTAGATTCCAGTTAATGCTAGTTTACTGAGATGTGAGTGATTTAGAAAAATGTGGTAGCTCGATACATTATTGAAAAGCTGTTCGACTCTTTGGTATTAGATATCCTACTACCATGATCGTCATGATCAACAACATATGCTTACTTCCTTTTTATTCTCTATTTTTTTTCTTTATTCTTATTAATATTAATATGATTTTCAAATACTTTTATTTTTATTTTTTTTGAGGCTTAAAGAAATAAGGATTCTTCCCTTTTTCCATAACCTTTAAATTTTTTTTTTTTAAACCATTACATTATTCCAACTCAGAGTAAATGATTATAGATTATTGGGCCTAATATTCAAGAGCCCAATAAAAAATGCTTTAATTTTATTTTAAATATTAAACATATTTGTTTATTGAAGTAAACACCTTTAATTTTTTTTTTTTTAATAAAGAAATGACTCAAGTAAATCCTTTCTTGAATTAGTGGATGAGCTTGAGTTGAGCTTCAATTTTTTTTTTAAGAAAAGGAAAATATGTAAAGAAATGAAGACTCCTTGCCTTGACAATGAAGAGAAGAAAAGAAAAGAAAATAAAGGGATGATATAGCGACGAAGAAAAATAGTATAATGAGAACAAAAGGGAGAATAAGAGATATTGTAAACAAGAAAATCATAACATTCCTTAATTTCTAGTAAAGAAATGAAGGGAAAAGTTAGCTTCTCTCTAGTTGATAATATTAAATAATACTATCAAAAAATTAAATTACCACTTTTAGTTAATAAATAAGAAATCTTATACAATATGATGTAGAAATTATTGTGAACAATTCCATAATAAATAAGAAATTTATCTGATCCTCTCTATTAAAATAGTATGTATAGTTAAAAATATTTTTAAATAGATTTAATTTACAAAAATTTGTCTCTTGTTTCCACATTTTTCAAAATTAGTAAATTGTTACCCGCTCCTTCGAGGAAAGAAGGAATGATAAGAGGAAAAAAAAGGCACGAATATATATGTATAGGGAAAGAAATTGATGCCTTCCCTTTAAAAGAAGCTTAGAAAGGAAGAAGGAATAAGAATAAAAAAGGCGCATACATACGTACATGTAGTAGTACTAGTACTTCTCTAGCCATATATGATCTCATTCTCCTACTAGCTAACAAATGAGATATGGCTGAGAACAAGCTGGTAGTTTTGGTGGAGCCCCAAGAAGTGGTTGGTGATGGGAGTGATCATATGAGCCACGGCATGCCAAATCAAAATTTGTTGGAGTAGAAAGGGCACAAACATCTCCATTATCATCAAGTTCAAAGCTTCTGTACACAATTTCCCCAGTTCCAAAGGGTTGATTTTGAAAGAAAAGGGCTGATGATCAAGAAAGAGTTCAAAGCAACTATGCTCCAAAACTCATTTCTTTAGGTCCTTACCACTATGACAAACCTCATGCGGCGGAGGGAGCTTCAGCTTATTTGTGAAGCTTATATCAAAGAATGTGGGGCGTCGAGTAGAGGAAATACGAGGATCAATCGGCGTTACCATTAGTCAGGCGAGGGGCTGTTATGATGCGAGAATCCGCCAAGAATTATAAGGACGGCAATTCCACGGTGATCTTTGTTGAATGGGTGTGCTGCTTTGTGTTGTTACATCTTATGCGTTTGTAGGTCATGACCTTGAAGATTTCAATATCGAGAGATCAGGACATAGGCCATACGCGCAGGACAGCATTTACGAACCAACTACGTATCAATTACTCCTTGACCGGACGAAGATGGGTGGAGCTGGTATCGACCAATTATTTTGGGCTGACCACGTTGCGAAATTCTTCAGCATCAGCAGCGAGTCAATCTTTCGAAATTCATGGGAATGAAGAGCAAGGAGTCATTAATTGAAAAAATGAAGAATTATTACTTTGCTGTTCCTCCCAATCAACGAAAAAATCTAAGCGGCGGGAAGTAGTAGCGATGGCGATGATCATAGCGAGTCAAAGTCAAAGCCTTGTCATCACCTCTCGATCTTTTCCTAAGAAAATTCTTGGCGAAGAAGCGTTGGAGTTCGGGCGTGGAAGTTCGAGTTCTTGAAATTGAAGGTCAGCCGTCAATTAGAAACATGAAGAGGCTGATGGCGTTGGAATCGCATCAAACACAACCCTACACGTTATATGAAGGACATTTCATTCCGTTGAATGGGATCACTCGCGAAGAAGTGGCTCAGTTCTTAACCGTGTCCTGACTTGGAATCTACTACCATGCCACAAAGACGTGAGTGGGATTAGAAAGCATTCGCGAGCCACTATAACATGAGGGCGAAAACGTGGATGACCACATATGCTTTGACCACAGGGGCGAAATTGTGGATGGGGCAATGCATGGACACTATGGATTTATATATGAATGGGCCCACGGGTTAGGAAGCGGGTTAAAGAGTTCTGGTCATGCGCGCCCCCTCTCTTACTGGCCCAGGTAGGGCGACGAGCGACACGCTAATATGATTCGTCATGTCTCGTATTCTTTCGTTTTGTTTTACAATATAGATGGCACCTATACGATCCGTCATGTCTTGTGTTTTTTTTTTTTTTTTGGCGTGGACGACTCCCATACGATCCATCACGTTCTTTTATTTTGTCTTCCAGCATAGACGGTACCAATATGATCCATCATGTCTGGTTTTTTGCTTTTGGCGTAGAAGGCACCCATACGATCGGAAGTCGCTTTCTTTCATTTTGTCTTATGTCAAACTTGTTTTGTTCGACATAAACGACATCTATCTGATTCGATCACGTCTGAGCTATTTTCCATCATTCCTCCGCTTTTTTACCGTAGAGCATAGCACACTTCCTGAACATAGCTTAGTTTTCTTATTGGTTTGAGCTCATCTTGAGTTTGGTGCAGTCTTATTGTCTTATCCCTGGCATCTTCCACTAGTGCTCTTATAAGTTTCTCCATGTGTGTACATTCTCTTCATCCTTGGTGGTCCAACTATCACTTGACTTTGACACCGATTCTCTTACCAACCTGGGAGGTCATTTAAGGGGGATTTGGACTTGTTTTGTGACTTTAGTGGCATCTTAGACTCTTTATTTTGTGTTTGCTTTTAGAAATTTTAGAACCTCTTAGGTCGCCTCGGTTCAAGCGAGGCCGTGCCCTTTGTGGACGTTTTTGGGGTCTTCTTTGTTATTCGATAGAGTTCAATTCGTTTCACTCACTTTTCACATTCGCTTCACTTCATTGTTATTGCTTAATACACTCGAGAACTCTATTGAAGAGGGGCATATTTGTAGACCCAAAATTTGGGCTCTAATTCATTTTTACTTTATTTTGATTTTATTTGATTTTGATTTTATTTGATTAGATTTTATTAGTTTTTTTTTATTAATTTTCTTTTGAAAAGGTGGATCATCCTTTCCTTTGGGGAGGTTTTAGGGCATAATTTTCTTTGGAAATCAATATATTAAAGAGGGGCAATCGAAGGGGGCTAGGGAGGAGTTTTGGAGGAACGTATCAAGCGGGGATGGCGGCTAAACGACATGGAGCCCGGTCCGTTGCCGATCGGTCAGGCCCAGCGGCCACCGCAAGCTCGACCAGTCGGTTGAAAAAAAGCATCATCGATTAGCGCCGTGTGTGGGAGCGGCGGTTCATTTACAAATATAGCGTTTCTCGATTCGCGATGGTATCGACTCGGAACACAAGCGGAACGCGCTAATCCTCAGGATGCGGGACCCGACCGAGCGGCGGCCGACGGTGAACCTCGTGGCGTGAAAGCGTGCGGGCTGACCGCGGACGGGTGGGCACTCGCCTCGCGATCAGCGTCTGTGAAGAGTTAGAAAACTCACGGGCGGATGCAGCACCCACGGGAAGCGCGGCCGGGACACGGAAGGTCACAACATTCCCTCGTGAGGAACAGCGCAATCCACGACATTCCACAGAAGGTCTTTGAGAGAAGCGACGAGTCGGTAGAGGCACGGGGGCATGGACCACGTCAGCCCACGGAGGAGAGGCGGCGAAGCGACACCGAAGAGCATGTCGGAGCGAAGAACTACATCACCCTCGGCAAGGGCGGGAGAGCAATCGTAGAACGAGAGGTTCAGAAGTGCGCCAGCAAGAACTCGGCCGTGTGAGGAGGTAATAAAGGTTCACGCTCACGACCTTATGGATACCTTAGTACATTAAAGGCTGAATCACCGCTTCCGCGGTAGAAGTGCTCCACTTCCCGCTTCCCGGCCAAGTTCGAGTGCCACGAGTGGAGCGTTCGATGGTACGAGACCCGTCGATCATCTCAACACCAAAAACTAAATGGGCGCATGGGTGTCAGATCAGGTGCGATGTAGGCTTCGCTATCACCACTAAGGCCCGACCTTGTCATGGTTTAATAGGCTTCCAGGTCGTCAATCCTCATTTAGAGCTGTCCATTACATTAGGTCTCTCACTTCATTGGGGCGGGACATATAGAAAGATGGATTACCATCTGTGACCATTAAGCGAGCTCATGAAAAGCGAGGTCTTATGTCCAGATTTAATCTTGAGTCGCTAAAGGTAGACATACCGACGAAGTTCGCGATCACTACATCCATTGTTGGCTTAGGGGTTCAGTTCAAAGACTTGATGTTTTCCATCTCCAAGAATCCCCAAGCAAGCATGGCTGTGGTGCTCGCAAAAGCAGAGAAGTATATTAACGGTGAAGAAGCCCTCATGCTCCCAGAAGGCTCTTCCGCTCATAAAGAAAAAAGCGGGATGACAACGGCGGAGGCGGCCCCAAAAGACAAAGGCGACAGGAAGAATGCCAAAGAAAATGGGCTTGATCCCAAAGGCGTGGGAACCTCAGAGATCGTCTCGGTCCACCGCAATTATTCGAAGGCAGCGGCGTTATTCGCCTCCAGCGTTTCACCCCATGCGGCCGGTATCCACCGAGGTCTGGCGAAGTGCGAAGCCGCGACGAGTTCTGGTGGCCAACTCAAATGAAGTCAGACCCTGTAACAAGAGACAACTCCAAGTATTGCGAGTTCCATAGGGACTACGGACACCGCACGGACGACTGCATACAACTCAAAAGAGAAATAGAGTACTTAATATGGCGCGGATACCTCCGACGCTTCATATCCCCACAATCGAGGCTCGAATCAGAAAGCTTCGGAACCAAGCCCCACCCCAGCAACCACCATCTCGAAAGACGACGACTCAGCACCAACAACCCTTAGGTGAAATCAAGGTAATCTCAGGGGGATTCACATGAGGAGGAGAATCCAGCTCAGCTCGGAAGGCCCATCTACCCAGCATCAGGTCGACAGAGATAGCGGAAATTCAAGCAGTATCTAAACTACCGCGGCTCAACACATCCATAACATTCTCTGACTCAGATCTAGAGGGATGCCAACATCCTCATGACGACCCATTGGTAGCTTGCGCAGTTGTGGCCAACAAAATAGTTCATCGGGTCCTAATTGACAACGGGAGTTCAACCGATATCATCTTCGAGTCAGCCTTCGATAAAATGGGCATCGGAAGGGGCTGGGCAGTCAAAGGGTTCTCCGGGGAAAGAGTATTACCTCTAGGCTCAATACAATTGGTACTCACCTTGGGAGATCCCCCATGCCAGGCGACGACTACGGCAAGATTCCTCGTCGTGGCGCCTGATGCCTTTAACATGTTGTTAGGCAGACCCCCTCTCAATGCAATAAAAGCCATCCTTCCATACGCAGTGATCAAATTCCTCACAGTAAGCGGGGTAGGAATGGTTCGAGAGATCAGCGGTGGCTGGGAATGCTACTCGGCATCCATGAAACAAAAAGCGATTCGACAACATATGTTGGAATGAGCTCGACATGCGTGACGGTACTTTCGCTCGATCTGAGCCCTACGAGCTGGAGCACGTATCGGCGGGCGGCGACTACTGAACATCTCGCTTATAGCCGACCAAGCTGGCGGAAGACCTCAAAAAACCTCCTTATCCATTTTTAAGACAAAGCAAAACGTCTGTAGACGGCGAGACATGGGAGGAATTGATCCTGATGTCACCACGGGATGAATGTCAGCGAGTCCTTCAAGCCAATCAAACAAGGGAGCTTCACGCAGAGAAAGAAAAAAGCCATCAACGAGGAAGTCGACCAAACTCCTACGGGCAGGAAGCGTCGGGGAGGTAGGATACCTTGGATAGTAATAGCGTCGTACTTGTCGAAAGCAAGCGGAAAGTGGCGACTGCGCCGACTCAGCGACATCGACAAAGCATGCCCGAAAGGATAGTTTCCCTCTTATGGTCGACCTCATCGTAGATGCCGCTGCGAACCCTGAACTCCTCCAGTTTTATGGATGCTTTCATTCTGACCAGATCGGTATGGACAGGGTGACGAAAAAACCTCGTTCATCCGCAGTGCGAGGGGAACCTATTGTTATCGTGTGATGCCATTAGGGCAGAGCGCGGGAGCTGCGTGTCGGAGGTTGGTGGTGGATGTTCGAGAAGCGAGATAGGCACAACTATGGAAGTGTTACATAGATGACATGTTGGTAAAGTCCACCACAAGCGAGCTCCACATGGCTCGTCTGTCCAGGGTGTTCGGATCTTGGCTTCTGACATGGCCCAGATCGGTCAAGTGTGCCTTGAGGGGTATCGTGGAAGAATTCTTAGGTTTCATAGTCAACCACCAAGGAATTGAGGCATCGAACAAAATAAAGCGATTACTTTCGACATGCCATCGCCATCGGGTATAAGGAAGTTCGTCGGCGGGAAGGATCATTTGCTTTAAGTAGGTTTGTGTCGAGGCCCAGTGACAGTGCATTGCTGTCCAGAGTCCACGAAGAAGGCCTTTCAATGGAATACGAGAAGTGTGAAGGCATTCTCGGCTTTGAAAAATGTATCGGGCTCTCCTCCCCATTCTAAGTAAGTCTTGTTGAAGGGGAGCTCGCACTCATACTTAGCCGTGTCGAGACTTCTCGGCCAGTCCTCGTCGAAATAAGGGCGAGTGCAACACCAGTTTACTGTGCGGCTAGGAGGCTGAGAGGAGGCGGAGGAGGGGTACCCAGGATGGAGAAACTGGTGGCCTTGGTAACCGCAGCTCGGAAACTCCGCCCCTACTTCCAGGCTCATACCATAGAAGTTCCAACAGAATACCCGATGAAGCAAGTGTTACATAAACCGGAGACCTCCGGAAGGCTAATGAAGTGGGCCATAGAGCTAAGTGAGTTCGACATCAGATACAAGCCGAAAAATGCAATAAAAGGGCAGGTTTAGCCGACTTCGTCATGGAATTCACCTCAGTGGAATCTGTGAGCTCAGACAATGAATGACCTCCCATGCGACCTGCGTAGATGGGCCTCCAAGTACCTGAGGGGCGGAGGCGGAGTCTAATCCTGACCTCTCTAGAAGGAATAGATATTGAGTGCCTTTCGGGGTTCGAATTTCAAGCCTCGACAACGGTCGGAGTATGAGGTGTCATAGCGGGCTCTGGCCTCGCCCATTCACTGGAAGTTGACTAGCTAGAGGTCTGCAGCGACTCCCAGCTGGTAGTGAGACAAATAGAAGACACCTACGAGGCCAAAAGTGGAAGGATGATCCTATATCTCCAAAAGGTACGAGATTTATTAAAAAAGTTCGTCTTTGGTTCCGGAGTTAGACATGTCCCCGAGGCTTGAGAGAACTCCCAGGCGACGCCTTGGCAGTGCTTGACCTTACAAAGACCTCGTGAGGTGGACACACAGTCGAGGTATCTGGCCAGACCTGCATCGATCTCTGCTGACGTGGAGGTTGCCCAGTCAGATGCGAGCAGTTGGATGGACCCCATTTGGGATTATATAATGGGCGGAATACACTGACGACGAAGCGGCTAAAATAAGGGCGGTTTGGTTCACTAATCGCAGGGAAGCGTACAAGCGAGTTTTCTTCACACCTATCCTTAAGTGCATGTGGGGAAAAGACATTGAATACGTGCTAAGAGAGAAGTACGAGGGTATATGCGGAAATCGTCGGGCTCGAGGCAGCGGGAAGGTCTTGAGACAAGGATCTTCGCGGCTACAATACTCCAGGCATATAGACCTAGTCAAAGAATCTGAAGATCTGCTAGGGAGCACGCGAGATCTCCGATCTTGTCAGAGCCATGACGTCGATCCATAATTTTGGCCGCTTCCAACATGATGGGGTTTGGACATGCGGAACCTACGCCCTTGGGAAGGGCGATGTAAATTCATCATCGTCGCAATGGATTACTTCACCAAGTGGGCTAAGGCGAGCCTTTAGATACGTCACGACGAGGAAGATCTGTGATTTTGTGTGGCGAGCCATCATATGCGGGTTTGGTATCCCAGAGCCACAGTATCGGGACAGGAAAACAATTCGACAACGCGGGTCGAAGTTGCATTGCCGAGCTCGGAATTAAATTGTGCTCGTCTCTAGCGCATCCACAGTCTAACGGACAGGCCGAAGTCACCATCAGTACCCTTAAAGCCGCATTGAAGACCAAATTGGAAGATCTCAAAGGAAAATGGGTAGAATACCTCCCCGAGGTGCTATGGGCTACGGGACTGGCAGTCGCAGCAGAAACCCATTAAGCCTTAGCCTTCGACAGGCGGTAGCCCTGTCGGTCGGATTAAAGTCCCCGAGGATCAGTGCAACGAGTGGAGCATAATGGCCCGAGGCTCTCGTCACAGAATTTGGATCTGTAGATGAAGCGTGAAGCGGGTCTAGGCGTCTGAGAGACTACCAAAGGAAGGCAGTACTACAGCAAAAAGTCCAAACCCATGAGCTACATGCGAGGAGGCGTTGGTCTTAAAAAGCCTGCCAGCAGGAAGAATCCGACACATGAAGCCCCCCGGGCCCCAGCCCAGGAAGGCCCCTCACATCGCTATCTCGGTCGTCCGAGACCCGGACGATACAAGCTCAACGAGAGGAGGGAAAATTTTACAGCATGCCTGGAATGAGGAACATCTTAAACGCTTTTATCAGTAAACCTTGGTTTGCAATCTTAAATGGAGATTTATCAATTCTCAGTTAACGATTCGACCATTTTCTAGTTATTTTGTTAAGAGGTCATAAGCAACTCATACATATGATGATCAGAAAAATTACATGCAATAGAATGAGAAAACTCATAGCCATAAAAGAAAAAATCTCTCTTTATTCCAATCAGATTACATTCAATTACAATCAGTGGTGTCATCGGTTACATCTTGGAAGCACACAGTACAAGCAGTTCTCCCAAAAAAGAGAACTTGGGAAGAAAAAAGAGGAAAAGAAAACGAGATGAAAATAAATGGACAGAAAGGTGGAAAAGAGAGGAGAAGAAGAAAAAGGGATGGAAGGACACATGTGGAAGAAGAGGGAATAGAGATGTGGAAAAAAGATGAAAAGAAGAAGGAGAGAAAGAAAAGGAAGAGAAAGGAAGGAAATGGAGAAGGCGACCTGAAATGCGCGCCCTCTCGAGGGCACATTCCCTAGCACCGAAGCTAGGGAATAACATGACTCCCATAAAGGGGAGACTAGGGAAAAACACAACTCCCACAAGTAGAAGTCCAACAAAACTGAACCAGAATCTTCAGGTGGATCCCCGGCGAAGACGATCAGACTTCGACGCTTCATCTCGCGTAGATTTCAGTTACGCACCAGAAGAGGCAGAATGTTCAAAGTATAAACTCCATAACAATGCAGCAGCCATTTATAAGAAGGCCAAAGCATTCAAAAAGTCGCACAAACGTTTCAAATTCTTCATAAATCAGCATTAAAGACGCTCGCACCTTTCCAAAATCGGAAGTGAATGGCGCGCGGCGGCTCGCACGGCGGGTTGTCTGCTCACCGACGCGTATGGAGTCAGATCGGCTCGGGCTATGTCGCCGCACCGGCCTCGGCGCCGGAGCCCGGTGGCTCAATTTGGCGAGTTCGTCTACTGCGCACAAGTCGCAAAACTAAGGAGTCGAGATCAGCTCGGTATATCCACACTCGGCCTCGGCGCCGGGCCAATGACTCGCTGGCGAGTTCATCTACTCTGCACAGGTCATGCAGCCTAAGAGTCAGATCAGCTCAGGCTATATCGCCACTCGGCCTCAGCGCCCGGAGCCCAGCAGCTCACTTTGACGAGTTCGTCTCTGCCTGGCTCCATAGCGACTGTATGGAGCCGGTCATTTCGAGGTTATATCGCGCTCGGCCTCGGCGCGAAGCCCGGCTCGCTGACGAGATTCGTCTACTGCACGCAGGCCCACGTGGCCTATGGAGTCGAGATCAGCTCGGGCTATGTGCCACTCGACCTTAGCGCCGAGCCTAGCGGCTCACTTTGTCGAGTTAAATGACTCACTGACCTCATGACCCCAGAAGTCGGTCGGCTGGTATATGGCCCGCAGCTGCAGAGCTTAGCAGCTCACTTTGTGGTCGTGTACTGCACAGGCCACGCGGCTATGGAGTTAAGATGTCATTTCCCGGGCTATATCGCCGCAGCCTCGGCGCCGGGTGATGGCTCACTTTGGCGAGTTCGTCTGCTGCACACGGTCACGCGACCTGGAGTGGTCGGCTCATTCTATATCGCCGCTCGGCCTCGGCGCTCGGGCCCGGCAACTCACTTTGACGGGGTTCGTCTGCACTACGCACGAGGCCACACAGCTGTGGGTCGGATCGGCTCAAAGTTATCGCCACTCGAGCCTCGGCGCCCGAGGCGGCGGCTCACTTTGGCGAGTTCATCTGCCGGCGAGGCCCGCAGCGGCCTAATGGTCGGATCAGCTCGAGTTTGGTCATGCAAGGCCTCAACGGAGCCGGTAGCTCACTTTGGCCAGGTCGACTACTCCGGCCACGAGCCCTGCGACTTAATGAGTCGAGATCGGCTTTCGAGGCTAATCAGCCGGCGAACGGTAGCTCCACATTGGCGAGCTCAGCCATTCTACGAGGCCATGCGGCCTGAATCAGTTCCACTTTCCGGGCAAATCAGCCAGCGGCGCGGTGGCTCACATTGTGAGCTCAGCCACTGCGCGCAGAGCTATGCGGCCTAAGAAGCCCAGTCGGCTCGAGCCATGCGGCCTGGGAATCAATTCAACTCGGGCCATGCGGCCCGTGAATTAACTTCAGCCGCGGGCGGTCAGCCCACGAGACCTCAATGGCTCGGTTGAAAACAAACTTTACTCAACTCGAGCTAATTCAGACCATTCGATTCATCTGGAATTTCTCCTTGAAAACCTGAAGTAGGCGAAAGAAGTAAAGTGGAGAAAAATAAGTATTCATTGGACAAAGCTACGTATGTCTTGGGCCCCCGGGCCCAACAAAATATATAAGTAAAAAAAAAAAAAAAAAAAAGATTAGGTATAAAAGTCGACGCCAGGCGGCGAAGACATACGCGAAGTCGGCGGCGAAGGAGGAAGCAGCGGTGAAGAAGGAGTGGGCCGCCGGCGAGGTACCGGTTCTCGAATAATCAGCGAAGGAGGACCCCTCATCACTCTCACCGTCATTGAGAGATCAAAGAAGTTGAAATCCGGGCGAATAGGCATTAATAACTATTACGAAGCGAGCCATCCAACCCATTGAGTACAAGCCCGGCCCTGGTCTTCGGCGCCGTCGGTTGAGCCACGAAAGTTATTTGCGATGAAGGTCCCCACGCGGCCCGCGGCCTCCGATCGGCGTTAGCGGTACGTACACCTGGATTAGCCTCGCGGCGAGCCTCGTCTGCTGGCGTCGTCTTATCCGCAGCGAGATCGTCTTTGATTGCCGCAGCGGTTCTTCCTTAGACTCGCGAAGCTGCGCCTTGGGATGTGACTCATCCCTAACCATGAAGTTCATCTTGGCGATTTGCGACCGTCCCTAGCCTCCATCAAGTCAGTTACGCACATCATCAAATCATCAGAACCTCCGGCTCACTGGCGGCTCGGCTGTTTGGGGCCTTGTGTATTTACCCTCGAAGGCGAAACACGGGCCGGCGTGTATGCTAATCGATTTGAAACTACTTTGCCTCTTGATCATACGTTGCACACAGGCTGCGCCTTCCTGACCAGCTCGAATGTGAGGAAGCCACCCTCGCCTTGTAAGCTTTACGACATTTGATGTGACTTCGTTTATTTGGCGCACGGCGAACCAGCTGTGGTAGCCACCGCACCCGACGCCGTCGGCATCGATCGCAGTTGAAGCTCAAGCCAGAATCATATGGCCGTCACGGAAACTTCAGGCGACCTTTGAAGAGATAGGGCGAAAGCCTCATCAGCGGGCGGCGCGAACCTCTTGAGATCATAATCGCGAAATGGGCGAAGCTGTTCTGCCCAGTTCGGCATTGGCTTGAGTCCCGTCCTCCACTTTGATTCGGATCTTTCTTTCTCGACTCTTCCACCCTTCGAGAAGGTGACCAAACCCTCTTCGTTGGCGGGTTCCAGAAGGTAGTGGGCGTGACCATAGCGGTACCGCAAGCGGCCCCACGGGGACCTTCGCCTCCTTGGCGAGGCAGAGAATGGGATCGCGAGACTCAAAACTATAGGAGCCTTAACCGGCGCACCGGATTCGATTTATGGACATGGCGAAGACGAATGAGTACTGACGGAACGATGGCGGTCAGTCTGCGAGGTCAGAAGTTTCGACTTCACTGGGGGCTTAGGAGCCAACGTCTCGACTGAGCAAATAGTTCCCCTAGTGGGTTTGGCGCGGAAGGCGTGGAGGAACCATGGTGGGATGGCGAAGGCCTGGCGTGAGTGGCGGACCTCGACTCGAAGGGCGAGGGAACATCGAGCTTGATCGGCTCGTGGGACGAGAGACCCTTCGGTAACCAGCCTTCTGACGTTGTCTTGTGGCGAGATCGGCTCGAGCACACGAAGCATGTAGGCGGTGCAGTGGGAATACCCAATGACCACACACAAAGTTACAACCAAAAGCGGCCGCAGTTACTCACGGAGATTCTCGGGGTGGTCGACCCTTAGGCATGATTATTAGATCGCTATGCAGGGTCCCTCTCCGATTAGGCCAGCTAACAAAGAAGTAGCGTCCACTTCCTGACACAGTGGGAGAAGGAAGATGGAAATCACAAGGAGCGCCAGGCACAGAAAATAAAGAAAGCCCTGGATGTCTCAGCCGGGCTAAAAGGTAAAGGAGCAAGGCTATGTTGAGACAGGCCGCATCACAAAAACCAAGCGGACCAACGAGATACCCCGACCATTGGGCGCGAGTTAGAAGGACAAACATTGAAGTCGCTGTGAGAAGCCCTTTTATGAAGGGGTGCAGAGGAAATCGGAGACCATTATCGAAGGCCACTTCAAAGAAACACACCATCTTAGGCACGGAGACCACATAAAGGGTCAAAACGTCGGGGGACCACACCCGAAAGCTGAAGGGAGGCTGAGTAGCGTCTAGCAGGTGGCCAGTGCGAGGGCTGGAGCCTTGCTGGACCCACGGTTAAAGCATCTTTGAATGCGGATCTTGAATATTCTGACCCCGGGATATTTGTCGGGCTTACTTTCCCTTACCCTTGTCAGGAAGGAGGCACCTACGGGGCATCTCAGTTCAACCGACGATTCGGAGACACCGCCCGGTCGTCTAGAGCTAGCAATGGCAGTCACCATTGATAGGCGAGAGAAGAGCGGCCCCGGACCCATAATGAAAACAAATAATGAAAAAAAAGCTTGGCTAATACGACCCTAAACGCCTCGTGATATCTCGGGGAAGAAACCGAGGAGATAAAGGCTGCAGTGGATTCGAGGAATCTGAGAAAAGGCTATCGGCGCCCGGAGAAAACTCCACACAAAAGGCTCACGACCAGAAACGAGAGGAAAATTAAAGCTGGCCAAAAGCGAGAAAAGATATCAGGGTCGAGAGGCACACAAGGCGGAAGGATGCTGCGAAAGCGATGGCGAAAGATGGAGAAATGAGTCGCGAAGACCGAAGAGTCGTCATTATCGTAAGATCGGTAATGGCGACGACCTGGCAATCGACCCCGGCGAGACACGTTGATGCACCGATGCGAGGAACGTACAACCCTTGCCCACGTCACACCGTGCGGGGCTGAAGCTTGTGGGGTGTAATGAGCTCAGGCTGCTCACCGGAGTCGAAGAGCCTAGCCCAGCGAAACCACGGGCCCCTTTCCTTCAGCCCGAAGCGGGCCCATTGGCTTATTCAACCCTTTTTATGACATCATTCAAGCTTTTTGGTACCAACTCAGAATGAAGGTCCAATCCGCTCGGCCCAAAGGCCGATTGTGGGAAGTCTCCCAAAGATAAGGGAAATAGAATATATTATCTTGCAAATCCGGCGAATCTCATCGATAGGAAGAAAATAATATGAGTTCATCATCGAGCCGAGATCCCCCACTAGGGAAGAAAGATTATCCCCAAAATAAACTATAACCTATCCTTTACCAAATCGTCTGGAATAACAAAATATCCCATCAAATGGGAGCGAATCCTGATCACCATCAGTTTGGGTTGAACATCTTTCACTATAAATCTGGTAGCGTCGATGAAAGGTGTTTATGGCCGATACAGCAACGTGCACATCACGTAATGCGCCTAAGCAACCTTCTTTTCTCGAGAAAAGCGACTTAGGCATCGGAGGCAGCGAGGCGAAACCTACGCCGACCCCACTTCCTTCTTGTTTTTGCGGAGGTGCCACCTTGAGCGCGTGGGCACACGTAGTAGCGTCTCTTGGCCAGGAGCGTCCGGCTGTGGCCCCGATCCGTCGCGTCCCAGAGATCCGTGCCGGCCCTACTGCAGCTCGGCCCATGTCGGTTGAAAAAAAGCATCATCAAATATCATTACTCATTTATAAGATTTCGTATGTCATTTTTTTTTTCTCTTTCATCTATCATGGCTTATGTGTTTGTTTTCTCTCATTTTGTTGATTTCCACAGATTAGGCTTTTTGTTCAAATTTCCTTTGATGGGTTTGACACATATTTAGGGCTATTATTTTATCTATTTCATTCTCGAGACTTTGTTCGTATCCTATAGCGAACTTCTTTTGTGTTATCCCTTACTTTTACTGGTCGTAGGGAGTTGTTTTGTGACACCCCAAAACCCGAGGGTCACTTTTGTACAAATTTATTTATTTATTTATTATTATTATTATTATTATTTTACACTTCTAAAAATCAACATAAATCAGCCTCGTTACTATAAGGGCTCTGAACACGGAAAACATGCCTGTTAGTATACAAAACTAAATTAAATACAACATTTTGGTTCCATATATTACAAAAACCTGAGTTTCCAACCCAAAAATCATAGAATACAAAACAAGGCCCTTCTAGCCCTTTTCTTCACGACTGGGGTCCTGTGTGAGCTTAGTAGCCCGGTGTACCTCCAGTACCTGAAATGATTTTTCCACGACGGGGTGAACAATGCCTAGTAGAGAAATCCTCCTACCAGGGCTACTTTCCACCCAAGTGCATGTGCAATGCCATAAATTCACACACATTCTTACACATTTATATAAAACATGCATGTCTCTATATGATTATGCCACATGCCATACCCCCATATCTCGAGTCTCTGGCTCCACAGATGCATATGCCATGTAATATGAAAACTATTTTAAAACAAAAGCTTTTTGTTTTTTAAACTCATTGGACATTCTCCGATTTTATAATAAAGTGGACAACCCTCCGAATTTTGATATCATAATATCTATTGGACAACCCTCCTGTAAGACCCGAGAAATTCCAATTTCTGGAAAAAGGGCAAAATCGTAAATTTGGTTACAAAATTGTAACTTCGGTTAAAAATCCGTAATTTATTCTCTAGATCTCGGATGATGGCGGATGACACGGGTTAGAATCGTCGTGAAATCTAACTTCTGCGTCGAATTTCATTGGATTCCGAGGTGGTTGGGATTTCACGTTTTTCGAGGCGTGGGGTGTCGGATGACACATGGCAAGGTAAGGGGATGCCAAGTGGCAGGAATAGAGGGCTGCCACGTGGCAGGGGACCAAATACCAACAATTGCATGTTCTCATGAGGACACATGGCACCAAAATGAGATACATGGCTCACATTGAGCCATGTGTAAAGTGGTGGAGAAAGTCGAAGAAATGAGGGCAAACTTGTAATTTTTGAGGAGAAGGCATCATCTTCTCATCTTCATTTTCTTAACTTCTTTTGGTTTTTGGACGGTGGGCTGGAGAGTGAGTTTTAGAGAAAGTCAGGCTTCTCTCTACAGATCTCGACGATCGGACCGTCGGTTCGCGGCCTTGGCGAGTTGGTCTGCGTGGAGGGCTACGCGTGGATACCAGATTTGGGGAGTTTCGACAAACTCCGTGAGGTAGGGGTTTCTCCCTACTTGGGTTTTACGCTTTATTTAAGTGTTCTACAATGCTTCGGTTGGTTGAGGCCTTGAACGGCCGTTTGATCGGTTGAGCTTGGGCAAGATATTTAGTTTGAAACCCATGTGGACAGTCGTGGCGTCCACAGTGATAATGGGTTCCTAGTTTATTGCATTTATGTGAAAATGTGTGCTTTGGTGTGTATGAGGCCGAAAATGACCGAGAAATACGGGTTCTCAAAGTGAACCGATGATTTGTGTTTGATAAAGACGATAGCGAGGTTTCTGTTCTGGCTTAACCTAATTTCTAAAATATAATTTGTGAAAATATGGGTTTGGTCAAGTAATTCAAATCAAATTGCTTGTGTTTGATCATTAGCTCAAGTGAGCTAATTTTGATGTTTGAGATGATAATTACATAACATGATTGTGTGATTTAATTTTTATGTGAATATATTCATGTATATATATTTGCATGTGAATTAAACTGTATTGGAATTGGCATACATGCATTCCATATGCACTGGAACATCCTAGGATTATAGGAGTGAGTGCATGAGATGAGTCTAGAGAAAATGGATCGGAGGGTTGTCTAAAAATGTTAATTATCGGAGGGTAGTCCAAATTAAAAATATCAATCGTCGGGCTTATTAGTGATATTCATCGGAGGGTAGTCCTGGAAATAAATAATATATCGATCGTCGAGATGTTGATTGATATATACACATCAGAGGGTTGCCCACAAGCTAACAAAACTATAATTCTCATACGAGGCTTAGGCGAGTGTGAGAGTCGATGAGACTTCGGGGTTACGAGTTGGTCATGTAGACATTCAAGTAGGATCATGCATTTGCTTGAATGTGTGTTTATTTTTGGAGCATTGCACTGCACTTAGGTGGAGAGTAGCCCACTTAGGGCGATTCCACTACTGAGCGATAGCTCACCCCGTCGTGGGAATTTATTATTTCAGGTACAGGGAGCGCACGGGGAGACGGCTCATCATAGAGGCCGCTTTAGAAGAAAGCCGAGTTGTGGCTTTGATTTTGTGATGTACTACATGTATTAAAATTTTAGATTTTAATATATGTTGTATAAGAGTAAAATTTGAACTCTTAGAACTATTGGATATAGTTGGTATGTATTTATGAGTACTGTTTATGGGCCCAAGTGGCCGTTTTACTCATGTTGTAATTATATTAGTTTGTAGGACGGAGTTTCATGCGGGTGATGTATATAAGGTAGAGCTCCGACCTCAAAGACTGCTGGGTGTGCGAAGTGGCATTGGGTAACCCAGACAACCGCTTGTATTCAGCGGGTTGGTGGTCAGCGGACCCGGGATCGGGTGTCACCTTCGATATGATATTATATTGTATGGGTCATTCTTCGATAGTACAATATACTGGACAATCCTCCGAAATTAAATATAATGGACAACCCTCCGAAATTAATATTTTGGACAACCCTCCGAATTTAATTCATTCAAAATCCATGTCATGCACTCACACCGAATTTTACGGGATGTCCCCGTGCACATGCAATGCTAGTGCCAATGCGCAAATCTCATGTTACATATGATAAAACTACATGCAACATATATATCATTTGTGCTTTCTCTTAAGCCTCATGTTAATCATCAACCTGCACATATCAACATGTATATTCACATACGCATGTTTTCATTCAAGCAATAATACCAAAGCGTGTTTTCTTGAGTCTAAAAGCAGAAAAATTTTGCATGTTAGTCATGCAAATCAGCATCATATTCACACATTACGCATGTTTTCATTCAAACACAATATTACCAAAGCGATGTTTTCTCCGAGTCTAAAAACCCGTAAATTCTGCATGTTAGTCATGCGAATCGACATGCAATATCAACATGTATATTCACACATTATACATGTTTTTCATTCAAACAATAATACCAAACTGATTTTCAATCTAAAAACCCGAAAATCCTATTGGCATGTTAGTCATGCAAATCAGCACACACCAAACTAATATTTCTTGAGTCTAAACCAGAAAATAGTGTTCCAAAACCAAGTAACAGATCAATTCAAAAATTCTGGAAATTACAAGGACCCGAGCTTGGAATCACGATATCACTTAGTTCTATAGAGTTCTTGTATCCAACCACGACTAAGGCTACCTTTCATGGCCATTTCATGGCTCTTAAATAGGAATTAGGCGAGGTAGGAACCCACCTTGTTGGAGTGTGGGCCCGACCCTTTCTTTTCTTCATTTTCTTCCTTTCTTTCTTTCTCTCTTTCTTTCTCTCTTGTCTACGAACAGTTTGCATTTCCCCACCTCAAACCACTAAGTTAGGTTTGAGTTAGGTGAAGGACACCTACACAAGACAAGTTTGACACATGGCCTTTGCTAGGCCATGTGTTTTCCATGCCAAAATCCTATCCACCCATTCCATGCAATAGTTGAGAGTATGGCACTTGGCTTCCACTCATGTGCCAAGTCTCCTCTCCTCTAGTGCCACATGGCACCATTCCCTCATGCCAAGTGTCACCCTTTAATTCGTCCATTCATCTCGAAATACGAAATCCGACTATCTTGGAATCCAAAGAAATTTGGCTGGGTGGTAGATTTCGCGAGACGAATTAAAGCGCGTGTCCGTGTCGTCATCGAGATCTAGTGAATTTCGGGTTTGCAACTTTTGTGTCACGTCGATTTACTTTACGAGGGTTTCACATGTTTCATGTGATATGTAGAACTTGTAACCAGACACTACACCAACATATCTCAAATGATAAAGCAATCAATGCGTGACTTTTTTTTTTTTTGTTATACTACTGGATCAATGGAAGTATTGGTGGGTGTCCATTTGTTCAAGACAATTCTAGTGATGGTGTGGATGAAAGGGTAGGATATGGTTATGGTTTGGATAGTATGAATAGTAGACTATGGATAAGAATGGATAGTTTGGGCCATGTGAATAGTGAGTTGTGAGATAGTAATGCATATTTTACACTAAGGTATTTTTTTCATTCTTCTTTTGTACTATTTGTGGAGGTCGTAATGGTTTTCTAATCGGGGTTGATTGGAGGAAGTTTCGTCGGGTTTTTTTTTAATAGGTTTTATGGAGCCGATCATACAATGACATTTTTTTTTTCTTTTTATTCAACCCGAGAACTATTCTTTCGTTTCTAATATGTCTAAGTTTCCATAGGAGTTTTAGCTTTTAGATATTTTTTCCTAGATTTTTTCCTTTTGTATCTATTTAATTTATATTTTTCTCATATTTCGGTGCTTTTGATTAATGTTGATAGTGCCTACAAAATCAGCGCATAGGCCCAGGACACAGGCCTAGGGAACGAACCATCAGAAAAGCTTAAAGCGGGTTGGCATCCTCCATAGGGCTGGTAGAAGAGCCTCACGTGGGGACTTGGCCCATGATGACGTCCTAGTTACTCCTAAGGCGAGCCCAGGGCTGAAACTATGCCCAGTTGGTCGGACAGGTGATGGGGATAATCTGTGTCACGGTTGGCTGACAAGAAAGGAGAAAGCACTCCATCTCCATGTCATTGAATCATTAAGGGAAGAAAGGATCCCCCATGATTACAAACTCCTAATTATCCTTAATATTCGACTCGATAAGGAGGAGATTCCTACCCGATTAGCCGTCGTTCTCATTTTCCCATTCAACAACATAAAGCGTCTAGTCCGCTACCGATGATTCATGGCGATATCTGGGGTCCATCAAGAATAAAAATGTAACTTAGGTACTAGGTGGTTTGTCTCATTCTGGAATGATCACACTAGATTAACGTGGGTATTCCTCATGAAAGAAAAATGCGAAACGGGTCAAATTTTCAAAAATTTAAAAACCAGTTCGGGCCCAATTCGATCAAGAAATACAAATTCTAAAGTCTGATAATGCTAGGGATTATTTCAACTCCATTCTAGGAGAATTTCTACCAAAAGAAGGGATAGTTCACTTATGTTCATGTGTTGATACCCCACAACAAAATGGAATAGGCCCGAAGAAAAATAGGCATACGTTAGGGTAGGTAGATCGCTAATGTTATACGAATGTGCCCGAGTATTAAGGGAAGGCTGTCCTTACGACCTTTACCTAAATCAATAGGATCTTGCGGTCTGAGGTACTAAAATTCCAAACTACCTTGTCAAATCAAATCCTTTCCGACCACTCGTCTCATCTCCACCGTCCACCCCAGAATTTTTCGGGTGTTAAATGTACCTGTTCCTTATCAATCAACGATATAGAAAGTAAACTTGATCCTAGGTCACTTTCAGTGCATCTTTCTTGGGTATTCTTCCAAATAAAAAAGGGTATAGTGTTACTCTCCGTTCACTAGAAAATTCTACAATTTAATGGATGTCACATTTTTTGGCTTAACCTTACTATCCCAAATTGATATTGGGAGAATTCAACTCAGGAATATCAATTTTGGAAACTTGAGTCATTCGGTGAGTCACCCAATCTGTAAAAATCACGTTCCTATAGAGTCATGTAATCAACTCGAGTTCATTGTTGACTTGCGGGATGAGGAGCACATCCAAGAGGAAACGGAGGAAGGAGAGCTTTCTCAGCAAACCCATGAGGCTGAGCCGAGTTCTAATCCAAGCAAAATTCGGTATGCGCTTCGACTATTTCAGTGTCTTGTTGATTGAGTTAGAAAATGATATTCTTAATATGCCCATAGCTTGGAGGAAAGGAGTTAGATCATGCACTCAGCATCCCATTGGAAATTTTATTTCTTATGATACGCTATCACCTACGTTTCGTGCATTCACTTCTAACATCATAGAGATACAAGTTCCTCGGAATATTCAGGAAGCTTTCAAGTATCCTAAGTGGAAGGTCGCAGTCGATGAACAGGCGTTGGCGAAGGTAGTGCGTGGGAAGTGCCCGGCCTCGAGGTAGAAGCGGTTGGGTGTAAGTGGATTTTCCGCAGTAAGTACAAGGCATATGGTAATGTGGGCGGTATAAGGCCAGGTTGGTCGCAAAAGGATTCACCCGATCATATGGTATTATTTATCAAAAACTTTTGCTCCGGTTTCCAAACCCGGCTTAAGTGTTCGTCTTTTGTCCTTGGCAGTTAATCTTAATTGGTCACTTCGCCAACTTGATGTGAAAAATGCCTTCCTCAATGGTGACTTAGAAGAAGAAGTTTACATGCACATTCTGTTGGACTTTAGATTGTCAATTCCAGCGGGTTTGCGGACTCGAAAATCCTTGTATGGTCTCAAGCGATCTCCCGGGGCCTGGTTTGAGCGGTTCACTAAGGTAGTGAAAGTGCGGATGCGTTCAATGTCAATCGATCACACATTGTTTGTGAAACACTTCTCATAAGTGGCCATTATCATTGTATATGTGGACGACATAATTTTATTTGGTAATCACGAGAAGAAAATTATTTACTTAAAGAGTGCGACAAAGGAATTTGAGATCAAGGACATGGAAACCTCAGTACTTTCTCATAATGGAGATTGCTAGGTCGAAAAGGTATAGCGATCTCTAGCTCAAATACATTCTGGACTTACTAAATGAAACAAGGATGCTAGAATGGAAGCCGTGAAACACTATGGATCATTTATAAAGCTGGAAGAAAGTGATGGAAGTGCTCCCGGTTGATAAAGGAAGATATCCAACGTCTTGTGGAAACTCGTCTATCTTTCTCATAGGCCAGACATCGGCTTCTCCGTTAATATGGTAGAACCGATTTCACAGCTGAATAATCCAACCGAAAAACACATGGCTAGCGTGACCCGAGAATATTGAGGTACCCTTGAAATATTACCAGGGAAAGTGTCTTTCTATTCCAGAAAACGACGAAAGGTGAGATTTTTCGAATGGGTGGGCGGAGTTCGGTGGCCGATCGGAGATTAACTTCTGGCGTATTGTTCGTTTGTTTGGAGAACTTGTTTACATGGCGAAGCAGAAAGCGATCCAATGGTATCTGTACTTAATCTTTGAGGCGAATCTCCGTGCTATACATACAAGAGTATCTACAAGGGAATCTGGTTGAACAGGCTGTTAGAAGAATTACGGGTTCCATTTAAGCATCCCATAGTGTTATACTGCGACAACCAAGCTGCTATCAGTATCGCTAAGAATCTGGTTCATCATGATCAAATTAAGCACGTGGAGATAGATTGACACTTTATCAAGGAAAAGATTGAAGGAGTTTTCAAAGTTAGCTTCACTCAATGGCTTTGTCCAAACAATTGACATTCTCCACAAAAAGCTCTTGCTCGAGTTAACCACGGGTTGGCGGAAAACTTGGAATGATCAACATCTGATACGGCGAGAGTGTTAAAAATCAAGCCCACATCGCCTCATGCCTGTGCATGTTTCTCTCCATATTTAGCTTTCCTCTTTTCATTTTTTTTGACTTTCCTGAATTATTGTAATGTACAGTCTTTATTATAATTGATTTAGAGTAGTTTTAGAATAAATATAATCATACGACTCACATGATTACCCAATTCCAACAAGGTAGTTTATTCTCTTTCCATGTAAAGAGAAATTATGTCGGTGATATTGTCCCATTCAGTGTCTCAAATACGCCAGCTATTTATTTATTTATTTTCTTTCATTCTGAAATAAGAAGCGTTTGGGTTCCTCGAGTTTGCTTCACTTTCTCTGAAAATAGATGAGTTTAAGACTCATCACCGTCCAAACACTTATGATCTTCCATCCTTAATTGATCTGCATGCACTCCATGTTAATTTCCTTGTTTTCTTCTTTGTGGCCAGTCGTATTATTCTTACCCCCACCCAAACTTAATTAGGCAAATATTCATTGGCCTCGTTTCTTTTTCCATTCCCATCTTATTTTTTTAGCTTGTTATTTGTGCTCCACGATAGTGTACCCCATGCCAAGGGATGTCATGTCATGTTTGATTTAAGTGAACAAAGATTAAAATGGATGGATTTTTTCCGATCCGTGGAGTCCAGGTTAATGCTTATTTCTTGGAATTTAAAGCTGGTTTGGAAAGATGTGTGACTGGAAAAGTTGTTATCCTACTGTCATGGTGGTCCTCAGCTTACCTCTTTTTTTTCTTCTAGGTATTTCATTTATTATTATTAATATGATTTTAAATTTTTTTTGAGGCTTAAAAATGAAAAAAAATAAGTAAAAAATAAGATTTCTTCCCTTTTCCATAACCTTCTAATTGTTTTAATTGTAAAAACCATTTTACATTATTCGACTTCGGATAAATTATTATAAAGTCCTGACTCATTACTAAATGATTTTTAGAACATTTCACTTTATGATTAAAATGAAATATAACTTCCCTTTGCTTCTACCCGACAAACACTCTAAAGCATATTTTTAACTTACATATATAAAATAAATAAAAATTATTTTTTATCACACTTTTGCCAACATTTTAAAAATCGGACCGTTTAATAAACCATGGACTTATTCGAGTTCAGTTGAAATAATTAATTGGCATTAGATGATCTCTCCAATACGTACCCGCTAAATCTATGACCCGAGCTTTGATCAATTCTCTTTCAATCGCTTGTGGGCTTAATAACAATGCTTTAATTTTCTTCTAAAATATTAACATATTTGTTTATAACTTGAAGTAAGTGTGGTAACCACGGCACCAGGCTAAACCACTACTTAATAGGCCCGGCGCCCTTACGGGCCATTGATTGGCCCATCTCATGAAGCTGTGAGGCGGCCCATTACACCTAAAACCACGAGGAACTACCAGACAGGGCAGTCCCAAGGCCCGTGTGGGATCAAGGTCCCCCTGATCGGCCACCTCACCACATATGGGAAAACATTAAAGTATATATTTATCCTGAATTTCCTAATTTCTAAATCTTTATTTGAAGGATAATCATTCATAGGAAAAGCCATATATTATCTTAAGGATAATCCTTGATAAGGGAGAAAAAACAGACCTTATCCAGTAAAGGATAATCCTTGATATGGAAAACAGATCTTATCCCATAAAGGATAATCCTTAATAAGGAAAAACATATATTATTCTAAAATAAGAACGGAGATTTGGAGCCGAACCTATAAATTGGGAAGATCCCCCTGAAGAAGGTATGCAATTCTATCTCAATCCTCTTCTTCCTCTCCATATTCTTGACTTAATCATCGGAGGCGGCAGGCCCTGCCATGGGATCGCCCTTTTGCGAGGTTCATTGCGTCACAGGATGCCTCGTAGATCAGACGAACAAATTGGTTCTTCTGATAGCACACAATAATTTTTTTTTATAAGAGATATTTCGGTAAGGGTAAAAAATGATGAAGGGGAGAGAAAACGATACCCACCTTTAAATATATAATACGGATAAGGGTAAAAAAAATTTTTGTTGAGGATAAGAATTTACATAAACTTTTTACAATTTTATTTCTTATTTTTCCCAAAATTGTAACCTTTTAAATTGTAATATCCTATCTTTCCATAAAAATTTAATAACCTTACTTTATATATATATATATATATATATATATATATATATATATATATATATATATATATATATATATATATATATATTTTTTTTTTAAATTCGTTTTTATTTTCACAATATCCAAATTTAATATGAAATTTTAAGAATTGTATTATGGCTGGGGTAAAATATATTCTTTCGATAAAATTTTCCATAAACTTTTATCTATTTTCTAGTATAAATTTTTAAATTTTAATATCTATATTTTCATTAGAAAATATTCTTTTTATTTTTAACAAATATCATATTTAATATAAAATTTTAAAAAGTCTATTAAGGATAAGGGTCAAAAAAAAAAAAAATTGCTTTTCGATTAGGATAAAATTTTCCATAAAATTTTTCCTATTTTTATTTCTTATTTTTCCAAAATTGTAACCTTTAAATCGTAATATCCTATATTTTCATAAATTTAATTTACTTTTTTTAAAAAAAAAGCAGTTTTATTTTTCACAAAATATCCAAATTTAATATAAAATTCAATTTGTGTTATTGCATTGATTAGGAGAAATTTAAAAAAAAATCTTAAGATTTGAGACATTAAAAAAACAAAAAACGTTATATATTATTTGGTAAATTCAAATTTTGAAATGTACGTTATATCCTTCTCCTTCTCCTTCACATTCTAATATTTATCGAATAACGATAGTTTGTGAAGGAAGTGGCGATTTTAATGAAGAAGCATCGGGAAACCCCGAGGGATGGCAAGCTGTGTTGGTGAAAAGGCTTGGCAATCTTAAAATCCAAACTTGAAACATCTCCATCTTCATCAAGCCCAAAGCTAAAGTGTCCCAAAGTTCAGAGGTTATGAAATGGTGAAGGGTGCTGAAAACTACGCCCCGAACTCATTTCATGGGTCCTTCTTGTCATGGCGAATCCATGTCGTAGGAGAAGAGCTTAAGCTTAAATTGGCTAAAGACCCACATCCCGAAATTCGCGTAAGAGATTGTGGATGCCTTCTACGACAAAATCAGCGAGTATCATCACCGGTGGGAATTTATTATGATGAAATGTCCCACGAGAATACGTGATGACAAGTTCCCTTTGTGATGATGGTGGTGGATGGGCATTAACTACTCTCTTTACATTTAAATGTTGCTTAGGCTCTAAACATGGGAGTTTCGACGCGAGATACCAAGATATAGCGTTCTTTCTGGAGACGCCTTCTTCTTCGGAGAACGCTTCGTATCAATTACTCGCTGAACTGATGAAGATGATGCGGTTGAATGGACCAATGATTTATGGACGGCCATGTTCGAGAATTCTTTGGCATCAATGGCGGTCAATCTTCCCGAGGATTTCATGGGAATGAGAGCAATTCACGCCACGGCGGCTTTGTTCCTCTGGAAAGCGGAAATAGGATCTGGAAGTGTGACAACAGTCATAGTCAAAACACGCCATCATCTCTACGTCTTTTAGAAGAAATTTTCTCGGCGAAGAGCGTTCGAGTTCTTCCGTGACCAAGCGAGGAGAATGCGCGGTCGTCGTTGCCGTACCGTCTGGCGATAAATCGGGAAGGTGGTGGGCGTCGGTTAGAGATGTGAAGGAGGTGATGGCATCATTCAGAAACGTGAAGAAGGAGCTGATGGTTGAATCGCATCAGCCTTGATCGACTCGTCACACGGACATTTCATTCGATCAAATGGCATCACCGCTTGCTTGAAAATTCACTCCCATCACCATCGACGGCTCAAGGCTATGTTCTTGAACCGACAACTATAGAGATTAACCGTCTCCCCCATGACTTCATCTCTTGCGCCGGCTTCCTTGATTCTCTCATCGATCATGCTGATGATGTTAAGGAGTTGCAGTCCATCGGAATAGTCCATAACAATCTCGGCACTCATGAAGAAGTGGCAATATTTTTTAACACGGTATCAACAAACTTGGAATCAAACTTCAATGCTTTTATTTTATCCGGATTTGCTTCAATTCCCCTGTGGTTGACTATGAAGCGAAATTTTCGGTACGACCGCAGCAGAAAGTATTTCGCCAGTTGACTTCATGTTATAATCCCTCAGGATCTGGAACGTCTCGGAGAGGTGAGCGATGTGGATACCGGCTGTAGCGGACTTTACCAGCATGTCGTCTATGTATACCTCCATCGTTGCACCTATGCGTTTAAAAACATCAGTTCAACCTTTGGTAGGTTGCCTGCATTTCTTGTGACTTCCGAAAATGGCATTACCCGATAGCAGTGGGTCCCACGTGCGTGGCGAATAGCGTCTTCTCACGGTCCTTTGGGGTCTGTCTTATCACGGTTGCGCCAGGAGCGTCCATGAAGCTAAGAAGCTCGTGGCTGTTTGTGGCATCTCACGATAAGGTCGTCGGTGGGGAAGGCGTCGCTGGGCGTGCTGTTTATGTCGATTGAAATCAATCTGAGCCGCCATTTGCCATTTGCTTTCTTGGCGAGCACAACATTGGCCAGCCACTGCAGGTATTCTACCTCCTGATTGCCCACCTTGGAGGAGCTTCAGGCTTCTTCGTTGATGGCCTTTGTCTCTCACAGTGCGGGAATTTACGGGCTTTATGCCAAGCGAAAGATGGGTTGGCGTTTAGTTTATGAAGCGATGACTGGCAGTCGTGCCACTCATGTCATTTGCTTCCATCTTGGTGTCACGTTACGTCTTAAGAAGCTGGGTGAGGAAGGCAACGAGGGCCTTGGTGACTGGGCCGATATAAGCGAATGCTCTGGTCGTCATCAATATTCTTTAGTTCCGGTTCTTACGAGGAGCTCGGGCAGTGAGCCGCTTCATCCGCGCATATCAAGCTCACCCATGCTTACATTGTCGACCGTTTTTGTTTCATAGAGGCGGTGTAGCATTCTCGTGCCACTCACTGATCTCCTCGAACCGTAACCAGTTCTTGTCGGGAATTTGATTACCAGGTGATATGCTGAGGGGATGGCTTTTATCGCGTTGAAGGGCACGCCCGACAACATGTTATAGAGGTGGCGGGCGTCCACTATGAGAACCTTCTTTGTCGTTGTTGCTTGAGGGCTCCCAGGTTAGCACGAGTTGGATCGATCCCGATGGTAACACCTTTTCTCTGGCCGGAGATGGGTGTTGGCAGGTTCTAACTTTCCCGATTCCCATTTTAGCCAGCAAATGCAAAAATGATGTCAGCTGAGCTCCCGTTGTCTACTAGGACCCGATGGACCGTTGTATTTGCCACAATTGCACGGATTACCAGTGGGTCGTCGTAAGAGTCTTGACGCAGCTAAAGTGCGAATCGAGAGAATGTGATAGTAGTGTCGGCTCGCGGCATTTTGAATCTTGTGCACCTCCCCATGTCTGTCGATCTTATGCTGCCCGTAGTGGGCCTTCGAGCGAACTAGATTCTCTTTCTCCGGCAAATCCTCTGAAAATCACGTGGATTTCCCCGGGGTTGCTGAATGCGGGGGTCGTCGTCTGGCCAATTGGTGGCGACGGGCCAGAGGGCGATACGGATTACAGGTCGGCCTTGAGCGGTTCCCGAAGTATAAAATGCCGTGAATATCGCTGTATCAGATACTCTATCTCTCTTCTCAACTGTATATAATTATCGTGCGATGTCCATAGTCCCTATGGAACTCCACGGTGCCCAGTGTTATCTCGGGTAGCGAGTTTGACTTCATACCTTGGCCATCTTAAGACCCCACTTTCGTTCCGTGCTTCATGTAGACTTGCGACGAGGTACATTAAGGGAGTGAAGTGCTACAGAGGTGAATAGCGTCCGTTGTCTTTCGGGCTGCGGCAGACCCGGCGATCCTAGATTCCCTCGTCTTTTAGGGGATCGCTCCTGCTCTGCCCCCGGAGATTTCCTCTGGTCGCCTTGCCTCTTGGGGCTCCGTCCCCGTCGCTTCTCTGTTGTTTTTTTGTCCTTGCTAGCGGAAGAACTTTCCTTCTTTGACAGGAGGGCCTCCTCTCCGTTTATGTATTTTTCGGCTTTGGCAAGAACCTCGGCCATGTTAGCTTGAGGGTTCTTTGAGATAGAAAACATCAGGTCTTTGGGTTTGCATCCCGACCCGCAATGAGAGCCGTGACAATGAGCTTTTGATCAAATGCATCTATCTTCAGGGACTCGGCATTAAACCGTTGTACGTATGACTTCAAATTTTCCTGTGTTCCCTGTTTGATGGTTAATAGATGGTAGCTCGGCTTCTGTGTTCTTGCAGATGAGTGGGAGGCAGACGCGATTGATAACTCTCTGAATGAAGAAATCGTTGAAGAGGGGATTCTGTTGAAACAGGCCATAGCCGGGCCTTTTAGGTGGTGGCGAAGCGCCACGCGCGGGCGATTACGGATACGTGCGACTCCATTTTACAGTTCTTATAGGTATTGAGATGATCTTTGGATCCTTCACCAGCCATTGAATGCTTCTAAATGAGGCATCTGAATTTGGCCAGGCGGTGCTTCGGCACCTCGAGGTGAAAAGGTAGTGTTTGTTGTGCGGGGTATCCGCAGGTAATAAAGTGCGCCCTTTAACTACTTCATACGCCACGGCTAAGCTCGTTGGAGGTCCACCAAGCCTTTGCTCCCAATATGCGCTCTCTTGTGTCGGGGAGGGATGTGGTTCCGTGTCGCCTCGTCCTCCCTTGTACTGCTCGATCCACACCACTACGAGTTGGTTGTGAGCCGCCCGGGCTGACTAGATTCCACCTCTAACGGTATTTCGGGGGATTACCATGGCCGTGTTGTCCCTCGTGTGGAGGAATATTGTGACCTTCCCTTTGAATGGTCGCTCTTCTCGGGGTGTTGTATTTGTCACGAGTGAGTTGTTCTATTTCCTCTATCAGCGCTGGTTGACGGTAGATGCTTCCTCGTTTGCGTTAACTGGATTAGCCTGGCAGCCTGGTGGCTTCTTCAATGCATCTCTGGTGGGTGCGGCATCCTTGTAGGATTAATTTGCTCTGCTTGTGTTCGAGTGTCGATACCATCGATGGCGAGAAATCGATTATATTTATGAAAGGCTATCGTTCCCGCAGCGACGCGGCTGATGATGCCTGCGTTTTCAAGCGGAAGCGGGCTGGGCGGCGTTGGGTGCGTTGGGTTGGACCAAGGCTGGCGGTCGGCGAAGGATCTTAGGACCGTGCAGGATGGGGTAGGATGCTGCAATGCTGGTATATAGGTTCGGGTGCGCGCTTTCCTGCCCGAGAAAAAACCCGAAGGAAGAAAGGGCCGGCGAGGGCTTCGCCCAGAGTGTGGCATCGATGCAAGTCGGTCTGTATCGAGAGAAGAGAATCTTTCGATTGCAGGTAGCAGCGTACCTTTTAGTGTTGGAACGACCTTGTATTTGTAATGGGTTTTTATCCAATTTGGACGATGATTCGGGGTTCTTCCCTTTGGAGGATTGGTTTCCTCACGTAGTCTTCCTTAGATTTAGCAATGGATTAGTCAAAGGAGTTTATTTGGAATAATCCTCCTTCCTTGTTGGGGGATATTCAGCGAAGCTGTTCTTTGCCTTCTCCTTCCCTTTATAATAGGACTTGATAGGGCGTCTCTTAAGGAATATTCTATCGATGCGGTATTGGTAGAAATCTAGTTTGGTGGCGAGTATGGGCCTCCTATCTTTCCAATCCATGTTGGGCACAATAGTGGGACCTGTTTGGGGCGTTATGGAAGGATCTGACGAGGCTCGGCCCTAGGTAACTCTCAATTTGTGAGTGGGATACTTGGTCTAATTCTATACCCCATCATATTATTTATAATTTATGAATAACTTTATAATATTATTTCATAAATAAAAATAATAAGTACTAAAAAATTAAACCATCAATAATATATCTATGGTTATAGTTTTTATAATATCATATTATTTTTATTAATATAATAAAATAAATTTATAATCATAAAAAAAAATCATATTATTTTAAAGTAATAATTTATAGTATAAAATTTATAAGAATCCTAAAATTACATAAATAAGGAGAATAATAAAATAAAAAAAAGGGGAAATATGTTATTTTAATAAGGCGGATAAGAAAATGCTACAATTGTAGCTTTATAACTTTTATCGAATTTGTTTATATAGCTATCGGTTAAATTTATTAGCAGCTAAACTGGCCAGAACTTTGAACATTCGAGCTAGGCTTGTTAATTTATGAGGGCTTCGAGCTGAGCGAGCTTTTGAGCAGCCATCGGGCTCAAACTTGTGATTTAAAAAAAAAAAAAGCAGCAGGCTCGTTAGGCTAGTTTCCATATGAGCAGTCGAGCTTAACACGAAGCTCAAGCGATCTCGAGCCTAAATAGAAGGACCAAAAAAAGAAGATAATGATATGGATGTTTTAAAAAATAACATCCATATCATCAAGTAAATAGGTATTAAGGTTAGAAGATAAAATTTTGATGATAATTAAAAAAAAAAAAGATTTATCTCATAAATAAAATAATAAAGAATGAAAGATAACACGATAAAAACTGAAAAAAAAAAAAAATTGCTAAAAAGATTGAGATAATGAAAAATAGCAGATAAGATGAATATTAATCTAGATTAAACAAAGGCTACAAACATAATTGTAATTCCCATGTTTTTTATACAACGATAAGCTTGGCTAAAACTAAGTTAAACGCTATCTTTCTTAATGATGCAGGCAAAAAAATAAAATAAATACTAAGACGGATTAAAAATATAGCTAAAAAGTTGCGTTTTGGTTAGAAAACCTCATCCTTGTCAATCCCAACCTACGGTTTTGATGAGTCAAACCAAAAAAATAAAAATAAAAATACCTTTTAATATATAAAGAAACTAAAACCCAAATCAGGAAGGCTAAATTACATAATAATGCTTCTCGGGGTTATCTATACCCCCGGATGACAATATTGCAATGAATTAATATGAAACAAGGAATGAGCGATGATGCATTTCCTAGACCCGATTCCCAAATTTTTTATACAACCTAAAATATAGGTAAAACTAAGTTTTGGCTACTATCTTTGTATACAGTTTTGATGAGGCATGAGTCAAATAAATAAATTCTAACACAAGGCAAACATACAACAATCTGGTTGAAAACTGAAATCGCTATCTAAGCCTATGGTTTTGTCGAACTAAAAAATAAATATAACAAACCCAAAAATTAAAATTAAAATTAAAATAAAAAATAAATCATTTTTTTAATATATGTGGTTGAGGAAAAAAAAATTCGGGCATCCTAACAAAGGCATAGGAACTTCACACGCAGCAAAAGACATCTCAAACTCGGTACAAAGAAACTAAAACTGAAACGGAAAACAGACATTCAAAAATCTTGGCAAGAATCTGATAACAAGATTAGGCTTAGAGTGGTAATTTCAATCATACTTTTAGGCGAATATTCAATCGAAATATCTTTCTACAATTACTAATTAGATTCACTGCTCGATTTCCCAACCCAATTCCAACGATGCCCTTTTTGGACCTTGTAAGTAAACGGTTTCAAAGTGTTTTCAATACAACTTGTGTAAGTTGGTACGGAATAAGGCTTGTATAAAGTTAATAAGACAAAGTTGAAAATCTTTCTGAACCATTTCAGTTAGTGGTTCACTTCTAGTGGAAGAATAGCTTCTTTCTTTTTTCAAGTATAAGCAAGCCAACAAAGAAACCTTACTTCGGAATCAGGTGTGAGCCTGACTACCGAGAATGCTTTGTACGCTATAGTAAATTTGCTAATAACAGAACAAGTTCACATAGATTTATGAAAAGTGGAATAGCTATTGTGATGCTTCACCTCATTTTGCATATACGGGGGTGAATGATGGAAGTATAGATGTTAGAAAAATTGGTTAGGAGAACTTGCATGGTTACGAGGAAGCTGGGATTCCAGGATCTGGTTTGAGGGCAGTGGCCTTTGACTGGCGGAGATTCACTTCTATACGAGACAATTGCATAGTTCCTCGGCTTGTGTCAAAAAACCCGTGCTCGGCTAGAAATGCCTCCTCAATTGCCGCCCGAAAGTCACTCGGCTTGCTTTTGTGCAATTAGTGCGCCCTTAATCGATGGAGAAAAAAAGTCACTATTCTATTAAAAAATGGACTAGGTTCGAATCTTCATGCCAATAGAATACTACACCATTGTAATGGCAAGTGAATAAAAAGACTACTAATTTCCCTTAACAAATTGAAATAGGCAGAATGAGTTATGACCCACCTATCCAGATATTCTAGAAATGGAAATATCATCCCATGTTTGACCCAAGCATAATCCTGTTCATAACAACAGCCCCATTGTATCTCTTCTTTAGTGTATAACATATGCAATTAACATACGCAATAAAAGCATACAACAATAGTTTTATCAATAAACATACTAAAAATTATAACACCAACAGTTTAATACAACTACTGCAATAACAATCAGAGAATCCAAATTATGTAAATACATCATAATCTTTATGGGCAGTTTTATCAATAAAGCTTAATCTTCAAAAATAAATGTACGCACATCATAATTTCCCAATATTAGATTAGGAATTCTACCACACAATCCCAAAAAGAAATTAAAATCCAAAAGAAATAATACTAAGATTATAACATTCAAATTCTCCAAGTCAAATGAAATTTTAAACACATTTAGGCATTAATGACTTGAGTCAAGGTGACTTTGCATGTCCTCGACACAACGAGTCGCGATAATTTAATTAGGATCTATTAACTGCGTTGACGTAATATTGTGTATTAACAATATTATTGTGTGTGTTGCTTTTATAATAACTACCGGAGTTGGTGGCTTCACTCTAAATCATGGCGTAACCAATCCCCATACAAATCAAAGCTTGAGTCTCGACTGATGAACCCCGATATTGATCAAGTACTCTTCCTCGACACCTAAATCACGGTCTAACGGTAGTTATTGGAGCGGATAGTACATCTCGAGCCATTTGAATATTGCTCCGAGAAATTTCATAAGCGATGACTTTCCGCAATTCAAAGCATCGGAAATTCATCATAATTTTCATCACTAGGCTTGCAAATTCCTTCTTTAAGATAAATGTCCAACTCAGTTTTATTTTCAGGAATGACATTAGAATGATTTTCAGCCCACGCATCAAAGGCATCCCTTTTTCGTTTTCCTTTAGAAACATCAATATCACTATTGACATTGCTAGTGTTAGCACTTGTCTGCCCTTCTATAGATGCATAAACTGAGTAAAGCGCATGCAGGATTCCACGAGACCTCATTAATATGACTATCACACTCTTATTGAGAATAAATATGTGGAAAACAAGAATTTTATGAGCTGCATTTTTGTGCAGAGGATCAAACTAACTTTGCTCAATTGCCATCAATAAATTACCTCCCAAATACTTTGCAAACTTTTCATTCATCTTTGTAGTCATTTTTTTCATGAAATCTCTAGTGTCTGAGGAATTTTCATTCATCTTCAACTTTACTTTCCAAATTTGACGAAAGAACAAATTTGAGGTTGGATACTTACTTTCGGAGAAAGCTTTTGTAGCTTCTTTAAACACTTCTAAAAATTTAGAAACCTCAGCAGCTTGTGTCCAATCCTCCTAGGTATAATGGATAGGTCCGTCACTGGTCTCATCAAAACCACAACTGGTGATTGCGGTTTTAAATTTTTTAAAGTTAAAACGGTAGTCACCAACTACGGTTTTAAGCACTGGGTATTATTTTAAAAAACACATTAAATTGGTATTTTTTTTTAAATATGTATTATTTTGGGACAAAGCTCCAATCTCATGGTGGTTTTTACGGTTTCATTGGTCCATTCTTGCTTGCTTGTATGTGGCCTTGTAATTTCTTGGTGGGTGGGGTTATGCCTCTGAATTGAACATTAGGCCAAATGAGTTGGAAGGTAAACCAAGAATTCATCTAGTTTTGATTAGTAATACATTGTTGAATGTGTTGAATTTGTTGAATGTGATTATTAAGAGATCCTTTGAGCTCTTATCATTACCCTCATCCTTGGTTACAGAGTTTAGTGGCTTTTGTTTTTTTACCTTGGCCTCGGTTCGGGTAAAAATTTAAATATATTATGTGGAGGGTTCTAAAAATATTGCTTTTGTTATTGAAAATTTTGGCAAAAATTAGTGATGCAAAAAATAAGAGGCAACCGGTATAAGTGGCCGCCCCGAGAATTTCGGGGGAGTAATTTTTTTTTTTTCATCTGAGTTTGATGTACAACTCTTTTACATACCAAAATATATAAAACTATGTTGTTCTGATATTTGCAAAAATATTCTCAAGGCCTGGCAGGCCTTCTTAGTACTCACCGGCCTCGAGAAGGAGCGTCGGTCTTCTCCTGCACGGAAGGGTCCCACGACGGGGTGAGCAAAGCCGTAGTGATGTCTCCTCAGAGCGTGGCGGAATCTTGACTCAATGGGTTTTCCATAGAGTCAAAGACCGAAATGGAGTTCGGACGAAGAAGTTATGACCTTCTGAAGTTGGAGGTCATCGATCCAAACCCAGCCGAGCTGAGCCGGCAGTGGCCGGCCTGAATTGGCCCGGGCAGACTGGCCTAGGCGGGGCCCAACCTCTGGCCGAAGCTAACCTCGGCAGTGACCTCTGCATCCTGACCTCTGAGGCCCGGCCTGCAGGCTAACCTCTACGGGGCTGACCTCTTGCCGATTAGACTTTTCAGAGTAAAAAGACCATAACTTAGTCTACAGAGGTCCGAATTGGGAAATTCAAAAGCCTAACATCAAGTTCACTGATGTGGCTACAATTTATCAGAAGGACTCACTACCAAATTTCATTTTTTTCCTACCCAAAAACCAGTTCTAAAGTCCGGTTAATGTGTACTACCCCAATGTGACAGCTTCTCATGGTTCAAAATACAACCAAACATTCCCCTTAGGGCAAAACAACCACCACACAATCATTAGAG
The DNA here is from genome assembly GCA_016808115.1 of Tetrastigma voinierianum. Taxonomy (NCBI): domain Eukaryota; kingdom Viridiplantae; phylum Streptophyta; class Magnoliopsida; order Vitales; family Vitaceae; genus Tetrastigma; species Tetrastigma voinierianum. Next base: position 82,968 of record JAEQBH010002397.1, on the reverse strand, counting down.
TAGAAAATAACCAAAGTAGGAGAGGACCTACATCTTGGAGTTTGTCGAAACTCCCCGATTCCGATCTCTATGCGAAGCCCTTGCCGTGAGGATGAACTCTTCCTCTTGCACCGCTTGAAACCGTCGGTCCGATCACGAGGAAATTTAGAGAGAAGGTGGAGTCTCTCTCTCTAAAACTCTCTCTTTTCAAATCTGGTTTGCCTTTCCCTCTCCCTCTCTCCTAACCGGTTGGGAGAAGATAGAAGTCAAGTGAGATGTCCTCTCCTTTGCCGCGTCAATTCTAAGTGGCTCCTTGGATTACCCTTATCACCTTATCCATCTACCTTGGATTTCCCTCCAATCATGTCTTGCCACATGTCTCTTCTGGGTCCCACTTGAGCTATTTGTTTGACCAGCTCTCCACTTGACACGTGTCTTATTTTGAGCCACTCAATTGCGTCAAGTGTCCTGCACTATCCTCGGTGCCTCGAAAACGTGAAATTCCGATTGTCTCATAATTCGTCTTGGTAGCTAGATTTCGTGAGACGATTCCAACGGTGAAGTCCGTTTCATCATCCGAGATCTAGAAAATTTCCGGATTTTGACCGAAACTACAATTTTACCCTTTCTTGAAAATTCGAATTTTCGGGGTTTCATTCTCCCCCTTAAAAAAAGAATTTCGATCCAAATTTCCACACACACTCTGCTGTCGAGCAACAAATGCCCCATCCTTGAAGTGCCATCTACACATGTCAAATGACAACAACGTTATTAAATTTTCTATCCCAGTCTAACTAGTAGTGCACATGCCAACTACTAATAGACTTACTCACCATGAACTAACCCGTTCATCACCCCTTTTCTTCAGTAGGTGCCCAGCGCCAACCACTAACCTGTGGTCGATTTTTGATTTAGAGGATACTCATTTCACATACTATGTACCAGTATGTGCCCTATAAAATATGTCACATTGACATCTTTCGAACCCCTAAGGTTGTAGTTCCTAACCTTAGCATTTCACCTTTTTCCTATATACATTATACCATGTATATAATTTCTGGCATAATAACAGCATAATCTTGCTCCCATATACATCATCTGGAGTATCATTCATTTCACACAATTTGTAACACACAATCATGCACACTCTGATCAAAGCAGACAAAAGAAAACACACAATGCATGCTATGATCTAATCTTGTCCCGTGGACTCCTAGGTAACCTCCTACCTAGACCTTGATACCCAACTATGATCTGGACATCCAATTTCCGAGCACTAAATAACTATAACTCAAGCTCAAACACCAAGCTATACCAAGTTGTGATGTTCCTACACATCATGACGTATCTGTAAACCCATGCCCCAGGACCACAGGTATTAAACATCACCTGAACACGATCTGGTATTGAAGGCGGTATCAAATATCAACGTAAATCATAACCATGAACTACGGCAACTCCGCATCCCTAGGCCCACGTACGACCTGGCCCATAGGTAATCATTATACCTTAGCTCGATACCAAGATTGTGGCTAATTTCGGGGGTAATTTTTTTTTTTTTTTTTCATACAAGAGTTTGATGTACAACTCTTTTACATACCAAAATATAAAAAACTATATTGTTCTGATATATTTTACAAAAATATTCCTCGAGAGCCACAACTTAGGCCTTCTTACATTGCTCTACCTGACTCGAAGGGCGCCGTCTTCTGCGATGCTTGAAGAGTACGATGGGTTGAGCAAAGCCCGGTGGTGATAATCTCTAGAATATTAATGGAATCTTGACTCAATGGGTTTTCCATAGAGTCGAAAGAACACCCAGCAGGAGTTGAACGAAAGTTATGACCTTAGAAGTTGGAGGTCATACGTAGTCAAACTACGGCCAGTGACCGACTTAGCCAGTGACTGAGCGCCGTGATGACCTAGCTGAGCTGACCTTTGGCCAAGGTAACCTTTGGTAGCTGACCTCTAACGAGTTGACTTCCTGGCGGCTCTGGTGCCTCTACGGTGACCTCGTCGATTAGACTATTCAAGTAAGGCCATAAGCAGTGCATAGAGGTCAGTGGAAATTCAAAAGCCTAACAACAATTTCACTGATGTGGCTACAATTTACCAGAAGGACTCACTACCAAATATCATTTTTTTCCCACCCAAAAACCAGTTCTATGGTCCGGTTAATGTGTCTTTACTTGATGTAGCGGCTTCTCATGGTTAATGCAACGAACATTCCCCTTAGGGCAAAACAACCACCACACAACCATTAGGGTAGAAAATAACCAAAGTGTGACGCCCCATTCCCGGGGGTCCATTGACAACTCGTCAACCCGCGAAATACTCGTGAATGTCGGTCTGGGCACTATACAAAAATCGGAGCGAGTCTCCTTTGTGCGGGAACTTCACCCCCAGATCCACGTCCCAACATCAACATCGAGAAGACAAATATATGGTAAAACGTACTTGGGCCCATACACAATACTCATCAATATACATAAACTATATTCCATAGTTTAAAAAAGAGTTAATAATTTACTCTTATACAACATATATTAAAATTCTAGAATTCTAATACATGTAATACATCATAAACACCAAAGCCACAACCCGGCTTTCTTCAATATCGGCCTCTAGGATAAGCCGTCTCCTCGTGCGCTCCCTATGCCTGAAATAATATAATTCCCTCGACAGGGTGAGCTAATGCCCAGTAGTGGAATCACCCTAAATGGGTTACTCTCCACCTAAGTGCATATCTGTGATTTTATGTAAACACACATTCAAGCAAATTCGTGATCTTTGAATGTCTAAATGACGACCACGTCGAGTCCTCCCCGACTCCTCACTTACCCTAGCCATGTATGAGAAACATGATTTTCAAAACAAAGGTATTTTTTTTTTTAATTATTGGACAACCCTCAGATAAGTAATTGGATGACTCCGATAATCTGTTAGTGGACACAGCCCTCGATGTATATCAGTGGGCCGACTCCGGCGATTAGTATCTTATATAGACTACCCTCCGATATTGTAATGGACACACTCCGATAATTATTATTATTAGTCAACCCTCCGAAACAATTCTTTCAAGAAACCATCTCATGCACTCACTCCTATTGCCCTAAGGTGCCCAATGCATATGGTATGCATGATGCCAATTCCAATACAATTTATATAACACATGCAAATATATATAACATGATATACATTTACATAATTTAATCACACAAAGCGTGTTATGCGATTTAATCCATTACACCAAAGAATTAGCTCATGGTACAATTATGTGCATGACGATTCAATTTGAATTACTCAACCATTTATTATTTCACAAAAATGTTTCATGAACACTATTCACATGAGCAGGTGAAACCCTCAGATTTGTTCTGACAAATCAGCAAATATGATTCCACTTTGCGGGCAAGATTTCTGTAGCCATTCTGACCTCATACACCACAATACAATTTATTTCATAATTTATGAAATAAACATCTAAAACAGCCCCAACACAGTCTCGGACTGTACAAATGGGCTTCAAAAATTACAACAATTCGGTTCCAAGATTTGGGACCTATCAAGCGATTGGATTCGAGGTCTCGGCCAATAGAAACATCAACAAAGCTCTTAAATCAAGTAAAACAAGTAGGATAAAACACTACCTCACGGAGTTTGTCGAAACTCCTTAAAACCGGAGCCCACGCGTAGGCCTCGCCGCGTAGAACGACTTTCCTTCTTGCTCCGAAGAATTCCGAAGGTCGGATTAGCCGCAAATCTAGAGAGAAGTGGCTCTCTCTCTCTCTCTAGAAAATGAAAAACAAAACCTTCTGCATCTCCTTTTTTTCCTTTCCCACGTTTTCTCTTTTGGTCTCTTAAGGTAGGAGATAACACTATGCACTATTTTGTCTTATTATCATTTAACTATTCACTTAATGCCTTCAAATCTTGGATTTCCGACATTTGGCACTATCTCGGCCGTCCATTTCCATCATCTCTCTACCCATGCAACATGTGTAACATGTGTACATGTTATAGGTGACTTTTGTCACATCACAAGTTGTTTTCCGGCACCCGATACTAGGTGCCTCGAAAAACGTGCAAATTTCGACTGTCTCGGAATTCGACGAAATTCGACGTGGTAGCTAGATTTCGTGAGATGATTCCAACGGTGAAATCCGTTTCGTCATCCGAGATCTAAAGAATAAATTTTAGATTTTTTTTATCGAAATTACAATTTTGCCCTTGTTAAGAAAATTGAAATTTTCTCGGGTCTTACATTCTCCCCTCCTTAAAAGGAATTTTGTCACGAAATTACGGATAATCATAATCATTCACACATGCATATGCATTGTGCCTGATACCATGCATGTAAACTTGTCATTTGAATGATAAGACTAAACCACGTACCTTCGTCCCTAAGCAAAGAAAGATGGGTGGCCCGCGCCGTCCTCGCTCCCACGTTGACTCCTCCACTCCATAGTTCTGCTATAGCACCCTCACTAGCCTCACGGTCTTGCGTTGTAAAACCTTATCACGGCTATCCAAAATGCATACTGGTCCCTCCTCGAAGGTCCCATCGGTGTCAACCTCAATCTGTCCCCAATCTACCATGAAATTTGGATGCGGGTATACTTGGGAGCATGGACGTGAAATATCTCGTGGACACGACATGCTAGGCGATGCGCATGTAGGTGCGCTACGGTGCATATCCTCTCGAGAAGTATCTCGAGGCCCGATAAACCTCAGCGTGCTTCGGCGCTTACGAGGCGACCACTCCTCTTAGGCATCGCCTTGAAGGCGTGATCTCGACCTGAACTCTAAGGGTCGGCGTCGTACATGGCATAGCTCTTAGGCTACGGCGTGAGAAGACGGCTGTCGTATCAACTCACCTTCTCGGTGTCTCCCCAATCAGGCCCGGGACAGTGTTAAGACTCTCCTCGCAGGTCCTGACATAGCAGTGATCTACATGGCCTCCCGCCTATTACCTCATATTGTGCCATTTGTATACTCGCTGATAGCTATTGTTGTAGGCGAATTCCACTAGAGCAAGTGCTCTTCCCAACTACCCATATGATCTAAGATGCATGCTCTGACATAATCCCTCTAACACTATATGGTTCTCTCTAGCGCGTCCGTGCATTGGGTGGAAAGTTGTCACTCATGAAAATTACGTAGGTGTGCCCGTAGCCTTTAGGCTCTTCCAAGGGTGCGCCCAGTAAACCTCGGGTCTCTATCCGATACTATGGATACTGGTACTCCATGTAGCCGGACTATCTCTTGAATGTCAACTGAATCTCTCATTGAAGGTCATCCCATACGAGCGAAAATGTGCGGAGCTTAGTGGTGGTCATTATCCTCTGCGCGTCATGCCTGCAACGGCGTGCGTGGCAAGTGGGTCACAAAATCCATCGTGGCGTTAACCGCGCCACTCGGCCACCTCGATGGCTGAAGTAGCCTGGCGGCTTTGGTCTTCGGCGCTTAACTTGCTGATACGTGAGACATCGTCGAACAAATTCCCTACGTGTCTCTTCAATACGCTTAGTGATCTTGGCGGCCAAAGATCACGGTACATCGCCGTTGCCACCTGGATGCCGCAGGAAAATTGAGGAAGCGATGAACCTCCACGGGCTCACTACCGAAATGTCCGATTGACTAGGGAACCCTTGCCGGAGTCCCTATCACAAGAAGACTACCATCTATGTGGATGGTCGACCCTCGTCACGTATCTGGCTTGTGCCCGATCCTGATGGACACTATCTCCGCGTCTGACCCCTGGGACTCAATCACTCTTGCTCAACGAGAGCGATTGTAGCCACTAAACTCCTCAACGTACCGGGGCTGCCATTTGTGCGTAGCTGTTGTCCCACAGTCTTTAGCATCCGCCACTCCCAGGAAGCTATACTAGCCAATACTCCCCTTGACTTCCGATTGAGTGCATCAACCACCACATTTGCCTTACTAGGGTGGTAATGCAAAGTGAAGTCATAGTCCTCTAAGAACTCCATCCATCTGCGTTGCATCATATTGAGGTCACTGGCAGTGAAAATATACTTGGACTTTTATGGTGCAGTATACCTCAAACTCCCTCGCCATATAAGTAGTAGCGCCAAATCTTCAAAGCTGGCGAAGACTACGGCCGCTAACTCCCGGAAAGTCTGTGTGGGGTAATTCTATTCATGATTCTTGGCCCGCGAACCATAGCTACTGCACTCAGGACATCAAAGCGAATCTTGAGTCAAACTTTCGAAATCACGATCTTCTTTATCTTTGTCACATTGGGCCATAGGTAAGACAGTAAATAATATCATCAGCTCTGGGTGCTGCATGGTTATCGATCAGGCTTGACCTCCTTACGGGCGACCTTGTCATAGGTTACGCTATCGGGAGAAATCTCGATGAATCTCCTATAATACCCAGCCAATCCCGAAACTACGTATCTCGGCCGACTTCGACCTCTCCCAACTCATCACGGCCTCAACCTTCTGCGGGTCCCATGACACGCTGATCTTGACACCACGTGTCCCCGAAAATCTCACCTCAGTAAACCAAAACTCGCACTTCCTGAACTTGGCGTGCGTGATGGTCTCTCGACAAGCGTAACCACGATCTCGATTGATACTCATGCTCCCACTCGGTGGGAGTAGATCGAAGATGTCATCCGAAGACCACGACAAAGCGATCTGAATGGGGTTGATACCTATGCATGAGATCCATGAATATTTCTTGTAGTGCATTCGTCCCGATCAAGGGCATCCGCGAATAAACTCAGTGCGTAACGTGTGCTGAGCTTATTTGTCTTAGGGATATCGTCTCCTAACCCTCGGTGATGGTAACTAGTGCGAATTACATCTTGGAATGAGCTGGCTCCTCTCAACTGGTCAAACAAGTCATCAATCTCGGCGTGGTGCCGATTCTTGATTGTAACCTTTATTCAAGCGTACGTCGATGCCTGGTGAAGGGTCTTGTCCTTAACTGCCCTTAAATAAGACGGAGCGCCAGCGTGGTGAAGTGCTCGGTCTAATAGACACTTATCCGGTAAGCTCTATGTTTGGATTACGAGTTCTCTGACTTAGGTGCCATCCTATGCGGAGTCATAGAGATGGGTGAAGTACTGAGAGGTGTAACTTCGTCTGAAGTCTACGTCCACATACGGAGGCAATCTGGTAACTTCTGTCAGGAAAACGTCCACATACTCGCCAAACTACTTTCGGGGGTAGATCTAAAGTCTGGTCTCTCCTTGTCCTCTAGGGTGGGCTATTAGCCAACCCGCCAGCGTCACGACACACGGACTCGTGGCGTAAGGCGAATGTCATCTTGTCCCCTGATACCACCTGATGCAGATCTGCGTGTGGCGGTAACCTCTGCGCTCTGTCGATAACGACCACGTAAGGCGTGGCCAATCCATCCCCAGGATGACATCGAACTCTGACATGTCCATGATCCTCAGGTCCACTATAAGTAGGAGTCACACAGGATCTCAGGCTACATGACCACGACATATCATCCCACCCATTCTGCATGTGCAATCCCCAGGGAGAACTCACATCTGAAAGGCTCCTCTAAGCCCGACTCTATCACAGCGTGTAGCAATGAATGAATGCGACGCACCAGAATCAAACAACACTCTTGCCCATAGGCGAGATAGCAAACGTACCTTGTATAAGCTGGTGATCACGACTCGGCACAACGATTGTGATGGCGTAAACAAGCCCCTGAATCACGGCGTCCCACGCACGGGGCTGTCCTTCTCATTTCTTACAGTCTCTCTGACACACTTTGTGAAAACGGGAGGTGCCCGTGTAGCTCCCTGAAACTGAAATTGGCTCCCTCCGTCTGTGTATGATTGTGGAGGAATATGCGCTATTCTCTCTGTCCTGGCCTTCTTGGGACTGTGCTATCCTAAAACCAGGATCCACGTCTCACAGGAATGATCCCTCTCTGTGTGTCAGAATTGCTTTGGGGTAGCACACCATGCGCCCGGCCTGACCCGGCAACTTCTCATTTGTCCTTTGGCCGGATGGCCGACTGGAACCCTCGTGAACTAGAAGCCCTCTACTTCTTTCTGAAGCGGGAAGAAATGACTCTCCTTCCTCTTGCTACTAACACACCCCATCCAGAGTCTTTCAGGCATCCTCATCTCTAACTCTATGGTCAGACTACCCCAGCCATGAGTCATATCCTGTATGCGAAGTCCTACAATCCAGGCCCAAATGGACAACTTTAGCCCATTCTCCGTCTCACCAGCCTTGGCGTATGCGTGGCCGCGTAATCATCGACAAATCGGTACAGCTGCGTGAACTGTACATGTCCATCACGATCATCGTCCTCGCTTCAGCTCGGGAACTCCCGAGCGCCATACCTCCACGGTATCAGGAAAAGTACTTACCCATGAGCGACTCCTGAAACTCTTGCCCATGTCATCGCGCTAGATCTCTAAGTGCTTGCCCGTTTCATATACTTGGGCCTGTATTTAGGCCCGGAGCAGGCTAGTTTGATCTGAGTCGCGTTAGAGGTAGTCTCCATAGCCTCAACACCTTCTGTCTGCATGAACCAATGGTCTACCATCGGATCTCCTCCCTTGTGAATGTGGGAGGATGATGTGCCTAAACCTACAGGAGTTCTTAGGACCTCCACGGCCTCTTTATGCCAGCATGCGATACTTGGCCGCCGTAATACCTACGGCCTCTGCAAGGCTGTGATCAAATCTTGCGGTGGTACGGTGATGTGGAATTGGTGCGACCCGGTGCCTCGTGGGCGTCTACGTCCTCGTCCTCGACTAGCCATCTACTGGATTTAATTAAGCGATTAAATCACAATGCGGTATCTCAAGGCATAAACCTGGCCGAGACACTATTCATACTCAGAATACAGTTCATACGTAATGTCCATGTAAGACAACCAACCATTCCATAGTAAACCATTTTTATCAACAAAAATTTTATTTTCGAATTTCATTTTTCCAAAAATTTTTGTCTCATTTTATTTTATTTTATTAATTTAAAACAAATTTCGAAATTTTTGTGATGAGCAGTGTTCATGGCGCGTCAACGGTGACTTAAAGCGATGCGAGTCAAAAAGCGGCCAAGTACGCGTGATACACGACCCTTAACCCGGCTGCGCCACGGGCCGCATAAGCGTGGTACATTGTCGTGGCACCCCGGCCGGCCGATGTCGCGGGCCCCGCGTGGCCGTGTCGTAGGCTGGCCCGGTCGATATCATCTTGGCGAGTCTTAGCGCTGGTTGCGGCGGCGTGTCGTGGGGTACGGTGGTACGTGTCAGCGACGCCCGCGCTTCGACGTATAAGATACGCCCTGTTGGCCACCCCTCTCGGAGTCACAATACCGTGGTGTATTGGAATCTGATCCTTAGTTGCCCACGACCTTCGATCCGCAAATACCTTGCGTGTATTGCAATACAACTCCTTGCCTAGCCTAACCCCCTACTCCTGTCACAATACACCAAGTGTATTGTGACACAACCTCACCAGCCTCCTCTATTGCATTACAATTCCAGCCACTACACACTCATTATAGCTAAGTCACGATACAATTTGCCATTGTATCGTGACATTGTTTTGGGCAGTAGCCCAGTCACTTTCTGCACTTTTTTTTTTTTTTCGTTTTTTCTAATTTTTTTTTCACTCATTTTTACTACTGGAAAATACCCAAAAAAAATACCTATATACATATATTTTTTTTTTCATTTTCCAGAACACTAAAATAAATTTATAAAAATTTATTTTCTTTGATTTTCTTCAGTTTTTCACACTATAAAAACCTTAGAAAACCATTTGCTTCACCTCATTTTTTTTTTCATTTTATTCTGGACCAATTTGTCCAAATTTTTTTTTTCAACCTCCTGTTCTAACACTAACCCTAGTGTTCACCTTTAAAATTTATTAAAATTTTATTTTATTATCAATAAACCAAATAAATTAATAAAAATTTATTTAATTTATTTCGTTTTTTCAGTTTACTCCTTTGTAAAATAAAACTTATTTTCACTAACACTTCTATGTCCTATGAGCTAATCACTAAGCACAAAAAATCACAACACATACAACATGGTATTCACACCATCACCTGACAATTCATCCAAATTCACACAAAACACACATGCGGAGTGTTCTGGTTTTTGTCTGTGCGCTTCTAGGTGTCATACCTAATAGGAACATCAGGCCACCCAGTGGTGATGGATACCCAAACACGAGCTCCTAGGTATTCGTATACCTAAGCTTTGATACCAAGCTGTGACGCCCCATTTTCGGAGGTCCGTTGACAACCTGTCAACCCGTGGAATGCCGTGAATGTCGGGTCACCCAGGCACTACTCCTGAAAATCGGCGAGAGTCTCTTTTGTGCGGGAACTCTACGAGATCCACGATCCCAACATTAGAAGACAAATATATGAGTAAAAACGGCCACTTGGGCCCATACACAATACTCATCAATATACATCAACTATATACCATAGTTTCAAGAGTTAATAATTTACTCTTATACAACATATATTAAAATTCTAGAATTCTAATACATGTAATACATCATAAAACACCAAAGCCACAAACCGGCTTTCTTCAGTCTCGGCCTCTAGGATGAGTCGTCTCCTCGTGCGCTCCCTATACCTGAAATAATATAATTCCCTTGACAGGGTGAGCTAATGCCCAGTAGTGGAATCACCCTAAATGGGTTACTCCCCACCTAAGTGCATATGCAATGATTCTTTGTAAACACACATTCAAGCAAATTCGTGATCCTACTTGAATGTCTAAATGACCAACCCTGTCCCGAGTCCTCACCGACTCCTCACACCTTGCCCTAAGCCATGTATGAGAAACATGATTTTCAAAACAAAGAGTGTTATTTGTTTTTTAATTGTGGACAACCCTCCGATATAAGTAGTGGACAGACTCCGATATTCTATTTAGTGGACAACCCTCCGATGTATATCAATTGGGCCGACTCCGACGATTGATATTTTATATGAACTACCCTCCGATATTGTAATGGACACTCTCCGATAATTATTATTATTAGTTAACCCTCGAGAAACAATTCTCGAAACCATCTCATGCACTCCTCCTATTGCCCTAGGGTGCCAGTGCATAATAGATACATGATACCAATTCTAGCCACAATTTATATAACACATGCAAATATATATAACATGATATACATTTACATAATTTAATCACACAAACATGTTATGCAATTTCACAATCCATTACACGAAATTAGCTCGCGTGGGCTAATTAACAACCGAACAATTCAATTTGAGATGCCAACCCGAAACACATTATTTCTAAAAATGTTTAGTGAACACTATTCATGTGAGCAGTGAAACCCTGGGCAATCAACCAATATCGGTTCCCACTTGCGGGCAATTTCATAGCCATTCGGCCTCATACACCTGGCCACAATTTATTTCATAATTTATGAAATAAACATCCATGACCCAACACAGTCTCAGACATACTAATGACTTGAAATTACAACAGTCGGTTCCAAGATTTGGGACGGATCAAGCCGACGAGTTGAGGCCTCAACAACGACATCAACAAAGCTCTTAAATCAAGAGTAAAACAAGTAGGATAAAACCCCTACCTCACTGAGTTTGTCGAAACTCCTTAAAATCGGAGCTCACGCATAGGCCTCGCCGCGTAGAACGACTTTCCTTCTTGCTCCTAAGAATTCCGATAGTTGGATTAGTCGCAAATCTAGAGAGAAATGGCTCTCTCTCTCTCTAGAAAATGAAAAACAAAACCTTCTGCATCTCCTTTTTTTCCTTTCCCACGTTTTCTCTTTTGGTCTCTTAAGGTAGGAGACAATACTTTGCACTATTTCGTCTTATTATCATTTAGCTATTCACCTAATGCCTTCAAATCTTGGATTTCCGACATTTAGCACTATCTCGGCCGTCTATTTCCATCATCTCTCTACCCATGCAACATGTGTAACATGTGTACATGTTATAGGTGACTTTTTTCACATCACAAGTCGTTTTTCGGCACCCGATCTCGATGCCTCGAAAAATGTGTAAATTTCGACTGTCTCGGAATTCGACGAAATTCGATGTGGTAGCTAGATTTCTCGAGACGATTCCAATGGTGAAATCCGTTTCATCATCCGAGATCTAGAGAATAAATTTCATATTTTTTTTACCGAAATTATGATTTTGCCCTTGTTGAGAAAATTGGAATTTTCTCGGGTCTTACACAAAGTAGGAGAGGACCTACATCTTGGAGTTTATCGAAACTCCCCGATTCCGGTCTCTATCAATACTAAAGTGAGGATGAACTCTTCCTCTTGCTCCGCCTGAAACCGCCGGTCCAATCGTCGGAAATTTAGAGAGAAGGTGGAGTCTCTCTCTAAAAACTCTCTCTTTTCAAATCTGGTTTGCCTTTCCTCTCCCTCTCTCCCAACCGGTTGGGAGAAGATAGAAGTCAAGTGAGATGTCCTCTCACTTGCCACTTATCCAATTCTAAGTGGCTCCTTAGATTACCCTTATCACCTTATCCATCTACCTTGGATTTCCATCAATCATGTGTTGCCACATGTCTCTTATGGGTCCCACTTGAGCTATTTGTTTGACCCGACTCTCCGCTTGACATGTCTCATCTTGAAACAGCACTCAATTGCGCCAAGTGTCCTATACTATCCTCGGTGCCTCGAACGTGAAATTACAGATATTTTCGAGATTTGATGAAATTCGATAATGGTAGCTAGATTTAGTGAGATGATTCTAACGGTGAAGTTCGTTCCATCGTAGAGTTTTAGAAAAATTCAGTTTTTGACCGAAACTAAAATATTACCCTATCTTGGTCGAATTTTTAGAGGTTTCATATTGAATTTTAGGGTTTCACTTAAAAAGTATTAAAAGCAAATTGCTTTTTAATAAAAAGCCAAAAACAAAAGCGACCAAGAGTTCCACTTATTTTTATTGGTCTTAAACCTATAGATCTTATGATCATTAGGCGGAGTTTGTTAGTGCCTAGGGATATGCCCATGAGAAATTTTGATTAAGTTAAAGTGCACTTGTCTACACCAAGAATCAAACACCTTCCCTCCATCAACGCTGAAACTATTGAACCAATGAGCTATCACCCTTAGCCAATAGTCTATGCTCCATACTTGGTTCGACATTTATATGGTAGTCTAACTTTCAAACACATTTTTATCTTAATCCAAAATATGACCGGGTTGGATCTTTGCATCATTCGTTGATGTTTTTAGCGAAATAGATTACAACGTTTCAATAGAGTGTACTATTGGTTTGAATCAAAAAAATCTTCTATTTTTTATAATCGACCATGTTAGATAATTTAGCATCATTTTAATTTTGTTCAAATCCATGATAAAAAAAAAAAAAAAAAAAAATCTTGTGTTGTTTGAGAGACAATATCCAACACCAATTACAAAAACAATGAAATCAGAAGACAAAAATGTAAAGTTACTAGTCTATGCTCCTTGCTTGAGAGGAGGAGAATGATGAAGAGAGGACCTTAGCTTCCATGGAATCCCGACCTTTGAGTTTTTCGACATGTACCGATATCTACTCATTCGAAATTTGTATGGTGGTTAATTATAAGAAATGGAAAGGTGTTTACTTAATTTTGTGAAGGAAAGGTATGTTTAGGTTTCAAATTGGATTGTTACTTAAAGTTGAAGTTATCATAAATCCATTAATAAATTTTATAGAATTTATAACGATACAAAAATTACTCTTGATACATATTATTTATAATTTATGAATAAATTTATAATATTATTTCATAAGTAAAAATAATAAGAAATTATAAAATTAAACCATCAATAATATATATCTATGGTTATAGTTTTTATAATATCATATTATTTTTATTAATATAATAAATAAATTTATAATGTAAAAAAATCATATTATTTCATATAATTTATAAATTATAAAATTTATAAGAATCACAAGAATTACATAAATAAGGAGAGAGAATGATAAAATAAAAGGGGAAATACATTTATTTTAATAAGATGGATAAGAAAATGCTTTACAATTTGTAGCTTTATAGCTTTTCCATCATGAGCTATTTATCCATAATAGCTATCGGTAGCGGATTATGAGTCTTTACCAGAAGCTGGAAGATAATTGGTGGAATCAACAATCGATGACCAGGAAGACCCTAAATTAGGAGCTCAATCGTCATAAATTGCACGAATGCATTTCAACCACTCTAATTTCTCTTGAAGCTTCAAATATAATAGTGACTAAATCAACTCTATGCTTGTGAAAAAAAAAAGAGTAACTTCAAATGGAACCACAAAAAAAAAAAGTGCGAATTTACAATGCTTTGCAAATGGGCTTAGGTTCAGTAGTAATGTTTTGAGTTTTCCTATCTTAGTGAGACTACATTGTTTTGTAAAACTGAAAAAAATAATATTGATTTTTCGAAAAATGGCAAAGCATTTAATTTCTTAACGGTCTCGTGGAAAACCTTGAATTTTCGTCTTGGATGACAAAATGGACTTCACCGTTGAATTCGTCTCATGAAATATAGTCAACTAGTCGAATTTCATTGAATTCCAAGATGATCAGAATTTCATGTTTTTCAAGTCATCAGGTGTCGGGTGCCACATAAGGGGTGGTGCCACATGGCAAGACCAGGGGCTGCCACATGGCATCATGGGAGAAGGACACATGGCATGAGAGCCATGTGGTGTGGAAGGTGACACCTAAAGCATGTTTCCATGTGACACTTGGCACATGACACATGGACCATGTGAAGACACATGGCCATGAGAGAGAAGGAAGGAAGGAAGGTGAGAGGAAGTTTCCTCTCACTTGGGATAAGACCCAACATAAGAGAACAAAAACAATTCGATTGGAATGGAAGCCAAAAAGGAGGGAAAAGAAAATAAAAAGAAAGAAAAGATAAAAGAAAGAAAAAGAAAGAAAATGAGGAAAAAGCCAAAGTGGAAAAAAATCGGGCCGTGGGGAATCGGGGTGTGGGAGAAAAAAGGAAAAGGAGAGAGGGAAAGAAAAGATTTTCGATTGTTCAGAGTGGTCGAGTTCGATAGTCCGAGAATTAAAGTTTGTCCACGCAACGACAGCTACGTGTGGGTACCAAAATCCGAATTTTCGTCGAAGCTCAACCTGCGGTTCCTTTCACTTAAGAGTTTGTAAATGGTCGTATGGTGCATTTGACCATCAGGGCCCGGAGTTTTCAAATATTGGGGCTTGTTTTGGACAATTTAGGAATGGGTGTGAAGGTTAGTATCGGGCGGTTATGGGTTTGGAATGGCTGAAAATACATTTTGGGGCGGGTTTAGGTTTGGGATTGCTAGAAAATTCATCTTTGGATTTGTGTGTTATTTCCTAAGTGAAATTGGGTGAGAGTCAGTTATTGGCGGGAAGGACTAGTTTATGTGGACAGTTTTTGGTGTGTTATTACTAGAAATTGAATAATATGCTAAATGTGTTGAAAATATGTTGATATATGGGTGTTTAAATATATTAGCATGAATAAATGTAAATTATGTGTGTTTGATATAATTATCCATAATATTTAGTATAAAGTATGGAATGTAAATGTAGTGTTCCTTATACATGTAACATGAGGTACCTACATTGCATATGCACGGGGACACCGCATTGTGTTGGGTGTGTGTGCATGGTTATGATCATTCATCATTCTTGGTGAATGGGTGGTGAGCTCGGTAATGGGACAACGCCTAAAATGAGTCTCACGGTTGCATAGCATGAAAAATACGTGTGTTGGGCATAAGTGATAGATACCCCTCGGGTGAAAAGGCTTCGGTAGTTGCGGAGTTAGACTATGATCACCGACAGTGAAAACCCCTTATTTCTGAATGCATAAACACATGGGATTTTACTAAATAAATGAGAATTTGAGCTTTATCGATGAGATTTGGATTTATAAAACAAAAAAAAAAAAAAAAGATTTTGTCTTAGAAAAAGAGGGTCATTGGATTAAACATCGATAGCGGGTTTTTCACCCCTTGGCATATGCATGACGTGAGGTCGATTAGGATTCGGGACATGGGGCATGGTGAGTCTCATCTCGTTCATGACATGTATTATTCCATGGTAAGAGTTGCATATTCTATGTGGAATGTGATATGGTCAAGATGCATATTAGTATAATTTAGTTCTCCCTTAACCATACTTTCACTAATTAAGTTCATGTTCATTCCCCGAAACATGAGTCTAATCAGTTACTTAATAAGATATACTTTCTTTATAAGATTTAGTATTTTCACTTTCACAGTCTTCACACCCAAATTTTTTGGTTTAGAGAATTCTTGCCCGTAGACGGGATATTGAGTCTTCTCCAATTTGATTGACATCTCATCCTTCATTTTTGATGAAAATTTCCATCTCATGATTAC
Source organism: Tetrastigma voinierianum (assembly GCA_016808115.1). NCBI lineage: Eukaryota > Viridiplantae > Streptophyta > Magnoliopsida > Vitales > Vitaceae > Tetrastigma > Tetrastigma voinierianum. Next base: position 66,620 of record JAEQBH010002397.1, on the reverse strand, counting down.
ATCTTTGCTAATACGAGATCGAGAATCAATTCATCGAAGAGGAGAGACCTCCAGTGATTAAACTGATATTTCATTCCAACTATCCTCCAAACCATGAATAAGTTGGTGATCTATCCCGAAACCCATCAAAAAGTTCATTAGTTCTATAGTATTAGTCTACCATACCCTGAGGAGCTTTGCTCTATGCTCTGGGAATTCTCCATCTACGTGTCACCTTGAGAGGGCTTTCACAGAAATCAGGCAAGATACAATACCTTTCTTAGGTGCACGGTACTAGTATTGGGGAACAAATAAATTAAAAAATAATACCGATCAAATAAATTCCAAGAATTCTAATTGGCGTTCTTCACCTTGTGCAAAAATGACTATCATCATGGACCCATTTCCAAAGAAACTCGACTTTTCCATTGGTTCACTCATATCGGTGACTAGCGATAAGGAAGATTCGTGAAATTATTAAGCAATGGCCCGAAATAAATAGACTCCATAAACTTTTCATCCTACATTTAAATCAGACGGTAATAGAGAAAGATGATTTTATCCAATAAATTCCATCTCATTTGCCCTTGATTCACCCAAATCCAAAAATTTTAAAAAAAATTAACTAAAAACTACCGAAACTACTTCTACTAAAATGGAAAATAAGAAAAAGAAAAATAAAAAAATAAAAATATCACAAGTCTTCCAACTACACAAAAGTCTTAGAGTTGCGGAAGGCGGGCACAGTGCCTAGGCCGTCCATTTATAGACTTTCAATGTTGGGCCGCACTTGATAATTGCGTTGTGGATCCCCGAAAAATATGGCCCCAATTAGTGGCTCATGGCATAGAAAGTTACGTCGTGACAAAGTTTTTAGCCTTTATTATTTAGCCTCTTATCGTAGCATGCGGTTTTTACGTCATGACTGTTCTCCCGAACTTTTATTTGGATTCTGTTGCGATAGACTTTGATGATGTCACGACAGAGTTTTGGTGTAGCAGTCTTGTTCTTGTCGTGATAGAATGTCTTGTGTCGTGACACGAATTTGTTTATAACCGGCTTCTCGTTTCATGCAGCTGTGAATGCATCGCGACAAACATTTTATCTTCAACCTACTCTATCGCGACTCTCACGTCGCGGCAGGTTCTTTGATTCCTTAGCAATTTACGTCACGATAAGAGGCTTTGTCGTACAGCGGAACTCTTCTCTGATTCTCATACGCTCACTAAGCTGTTTGTTGCGTAAAAATCTCTGTTGAGCAAACTTGACCGTCTAATCTGAGTTCTCATTCAGTGTAAAGATGAATTTTCTTCTATCGTGTGAGAATTCTATCATTCCATAGCTTTTATTTATTGTCCACGACTTCTTTGTGACAAAGATTTTCTGTCTGATCTTACTATCGCAACATGAATTTCTATATCGTCATTCTTCTTATGTTGCTATTCAATTTCTTGTCGTGACAGAGAATTCACCTCCCTCATGTTTTGTTTGTGTGTGCCAATAATCTTTGACACGACAGAGATTTTGTTGCTCTTTGTTGTGAACTCTAAATGTTATGTCGCGATAAGATTTTCTTTGTTGCGACAGAAATTCTTACTTGAGTTGGCTCCATGCTGAAAACTTTGTCGCAACATAAAAACACTTGTCTCAGCTGACTTGTGTTGTATTCTTACCATTTTCTGTCGCAACAGAGCTGTCTTTTATCTTGATAGAGTTTTCTATTAATCTTCAACCTTTTATGTTGCGACAGAGGAAGGATTGTCGTGACAAAGTTCCTTTGCCATTTGCCTTGATCATTGTCGCGATAGAGTTAGGGTGTCATGACAGTCTTCTTTGGTATTCTTTAGCAATGTCGCGACATAGAAATCTTTGTCGCAACAAAGATTCTATTTCTGCCTGAAGGTTAGTCTAAACTTTGTTGCGACATATAGCTGCTGGCTACGACATAGTTCTTTTAATCTGCTTGAAATTCTGTCGCGACGAAGCTACTTTGCAATTTCCACTTTTGCTTCTTTTTTTCTTTGGAATTATCTCTTTCAATTAACACACCAAAACACAGAAAGTTAGTGAATATTCATAATTGGCATAAAATAGCGTCAAAGCTGATAAACATACCGAAAAATGGATTAAATTGATGAAAATCAAACACATCACCTCATGCTGTGCATGTTTCTCTCCATATTTAGCATTCCTCTTTTCCTTTTTCTGACTTCTAAATTAGTGTAATGTACAATCTTGTATCATTGATTTAAGAGTACTTTTAGGATAAATAATCATACCAGCTCTATGATTACCCAATTCCAAGATGTTTATTTTCTTTCCATGTAAGAGAAATTATGTCCGATGTCAGATTTCGAAATTGTCTCAAATACGTAGCTATTTATTTATTTTCTTTCATTACCGAGAAATAAGAAAGTGGGTTCCCTCGAGTTTAGCCTTAGCTTTTACATGGTATCGGAAGCGGTTTAATCTTGTCTCTTCGTCTCCATCTTCATTTATGCCTAAATACGGTCCATCATTTGGAATGGCTACCAACTCATCCTCCTCTTTTTCTGATATCATCATTTCATCGTCTTCATCCTCTCATCAGATGGAAACCTCTCATCTCTATCCACGGCCCATAAATTGAATGGGCGAAATTGTGCAATGGTCTTAGTCCATATTAATGTTTATACGGGGAAAGGAGAAAGATGACTACATCACCAGAGCTTCAACGACACCAGAAACCACAACACCAACCCACAAAAAGTGGATAGCAGAAAATAATATGGTCATGTCTTGGCTAGTCAACTCTATGACCACTGACATTGGGGAAAATTTTATCATTTGATCTGCTAAAGAAATCTGAGACGTGGCAAAAGAAACTTTCTCAGACAAGGAAAACACATCTGAAATCATTCAGATTGAAGGCATCCTCCATGATTTACGTCAAGGCAACCTTATGGTAACTGAATATTTCAATACTCTTACTCGTCTATGGCGTCGGTTGATCGTTTGAGGGTTCTCTTGGACTTGTGTTACTGATGGTTTGTTGTATAAAAAGATTATCGAAGGGAAACGTGTGTTTAAATTTTTGTTAGGCTTGAACAAAAACCTTGATGAAATCAAAGGAAGAATCATGGGCATAAAACCTCTACCTAGCCTCAGATAGGCATTCTTTGAAGTCCATCGTGAAGAAAGTCAGAAAAATCTCATGATGGGATCCCATCAACAACCGAATATGGCAGAAATCTCGGCTCTTAAGACTCAATTCACTCCATTTGACAACCGTCAAAAAATTAAAGGAGGAAGACCTTGGTGTGATCATTGAAGAAAGGGTCACTAGAGAAACTTCTTTAGAGATTCCATGGAAAACCAGTAGATTGGAAGCCACGTCAACCACTTGAGAAAGAAGGACGAGGTAATCTTGTGGCTGCTGATGAACAATAGCCACAAACTGAAGCTAGCCCTTTTAACGAGGAGCAAATGGAGATGCTTTAGAAACTATTGTCTCATCTTCTCGAAACTGATCTAAGCGCTCATCTTCCAATCAAGTCATTGGTTTCGGAACCTTGGCTCACAAAGGTAATTCTTTGAGCGCCTTTACTATTGGTAAGAAACGTAAAAAAACCTTGGATCATGGACTCAGAAGCATCTGATCATATGACGAGAGATGCGACAATTTTTTATACATATAGCTCATGTCCAAATAATTTAACAGTCCAAATAGCATATGGTTCACTATCAAAGGTTGCCGGTACAGGTTCAGTTGTGCTATCAAGGGATCTTACTCTCAACTCTGTTCTCCTTGTTCCCCAACCCAGTTATGTCCCATTATCAATTAGTAAACTCACTAAAGGAAAAGAGGTGTGATACTAATTTTTCCTCCACTCACTGTGAATTTCAAGATTTGGATTCAGGGAAGACGATTGGCAATGCTGAGGAATGCTCAAGACTCTACATCCTTAAGGATCACCACAATCCACAAGAACAACCTCAAATGGCAGTTGGTGGTAATTCTTTTTCGGTCTCATGTCAAAATAATGATAGTGCGATTATGTTGTGGAACTATCGCTTGGGTCATCCTAATGTTATGTATATCAAGCATTTATTTCCTTCATTATTTAATAAAAATCCAAAATCCTTTGATTGTGAAATCTGTCAATTATCAAAGCAAGTCCAGTCTCATTTTCCCATTCAACACTATAAAGCGTCTAGTCCATTCTCAATAATTCATAGCGATATCTGGAATTAAAGTCAAGAATAAAAAAATGCTTAGGTACTAGGTGGTTTGTCTCATTGATAGACAGTCACACTAGATTAACGTGGGTATTCCTCATGAAGAAAAATCTGAAACGAGTCAGAATTTTCAAAATTTCAAAAATATGATTCGAGACGATTCGATCAAAAATCTGATTCTAAGGGTCGATAATGCTAGGGATTATTTCAACTCCTAAAAATTTACGAAAAGAAGGGATAGTTCATAAGTTCATGTGTTGATACCCACCAACAAAATGGAATAGTTGAGAAAGGAAAAATAGGCATTTGTTAGAGGTGGCTGAGTCAGCTGTGTTTCTCTCTGAATGTACCAAAATTATTCTTGGGAAGAGCGTCCTTCTGACTGACCTACCTGTCGATAAGATCTTGAGTCACAGGTACTAAAATTCCAAACACCTTGTCAAACACTCCTAAAATCCTTTCCGACCACTCGTCTCATCTCCACTGTCCCACCAAAAATTTTCGGGTATTCTATCTTTGTTCATATCAATCAACAATATAGAAGTAAACTTGATCCTAGGTCACTCAGTGCATCTTCTTAGGTATTCTTAAAAAAGGTAAAAGTGTTACTCTCTGGGTCCACGAAAATTCTACAATTCAATGGATGTCACATTTTTGAAACCCGACCTTACTATCCCAAATTGATATTCGAGGAGAATTTAACTTCCCGGGAATATCAATTTTGGAACCTTGAGTCATTTAGTGAGTCACCCATCACCCACTTAAAAATCCGTTCCTATAGAATCATGCAAATCAACCCGAGTTCATTCTTGACTTGCTTAGGATGAAGCTTACATCTAAGAAACAAGGGCGAGCACTCTCTCGGCAAACCCATGAGAATTTGTCTTAGGGTTCTAATCGAAGCAAAATTCAGGTAACTTAGCAACCATTTCAGATAAGTCTTGTTGATTCGAGTTAGAAAATGATATTCTTAATATGGCCCAAAAAAAAAAATAGCTTGGAGGAAGGAGTTAGATCATGCACTCGGCATCCCATTGGAAATTTTATTTCTTATGATAAGCGCTATCACACGCATTTCATGCGTCGCTTCTAACATCCACCAGAGATAAAAAGTTCTTGAAATATTGAAGCTTTCAAGTATCTGAGTGGAAGGTCGCATTCGATGAGCAAGTTTGTTGCGGCTAGAATGGTGCGTGAAATGCGACCTCCCGAGGTAAACCGGTTAGTGTAGTGGATTTTCACAATAAAGTACAAGGCAAATGGTAATGTGGACAGGTATAAGGCTCGGTTGGTCGCAAAAGGATTCACCCAATCATATGGTATTGACTATCAAGAAACTTTTGCTCCAATTGCCAAGCTCAACACTGTTCGTGTACTTTTATCATGGCGACTAATCTTGATTGTTAAACTTCGCCAACTTGATGTGAAAAATGCCTTCCTCAATGGTGACTTAGAGGAAGAAGTTTACATGGACATTCCTGTTGGACATGAGACTACATCGAATTTCAACAAGGTTTGCAGACTTCAAAAATCCTTGTATGGTCTCAAACAATCTCCTAGGGCCTGGTTTGAACGGTTCACTAAGGTAGTGAAAGTGCAGTTCGTTCAATATTGATCCGATCACACATTGTTTGTGAAACACTTCTCGGAAAGGAAGCTGGCCATTATCATTATATATGTAGACTGACATAATTTTGACTATGTCATGAAGAAAAATTGACTTGCCAAAAATTGCGACAAGCGAATTTAAGATCAGGACATGAAACCTCTAGTACTTTCTCGAAATGGAGATTGCTATATCAAAGAAAGGTATAGCAGTCTCACAACGCAAATACGTTCTGGACTTACTAAATGAAACAAGGATGCTAGGATGCAAGTCGGCAAAAACACCTATGGATACAATTGTAAAACTGGAAGAAAGTGATGGAAGTGCTCCAGTTGATAAAGGAAGATATCAACGTCTTTTGGGGAAACTCGTCTATCTTTTTCATACAAGGCCAGACATCGGCTTCTCTGTTAGTATGGTAATCCAATTCATGAATAATCAGCAGAAAAACACATGGCTATATGACGAGTATTGAGGTACCTCAAAATGACAGGAAAGAATTATTTTCTTCCCAGAATACAAAAAGAGATTGAATTTTTAGATATGAAGGTGGGTAGGTTCAATGATTGATCGGAGATCAACTTCTGGCTATTGTTCGTTTGTTTGGGGGAACTTGGTTACATGGTGAAGCAAGAAACAATAAGTGGTAGCCGTAGCGATCTTTGAGCAGAATTCGTTCTATGGCACAGGTATCTGCGAGGAATACGGTTGAGCAGTACGTTAAATTACGAGGTTCCATTGAAGTATCCTTAGTGTTATCACTGCGGCCGACCAAAGCACTTCATAAATTATCGCTAGAATCTGGGTTCATCATGATCGAACTAAGCACGTGGAGATAGATTGACACTTTATCAAGGAAAAGATTGAAGAAGGAGTTTTCAAAGTTAGCTTCACTCGACAAATTGTCAAGCCGATTGGCGTTCTCCGCGAGAAAACTCTTTGCTCGAGTTAACGCGAAGATTTGATGGAAAACTTGGAATGATCAGCATACAATACGGCGAGTGTTGAAAATCAAGCCCCATTCGCCTCATGCTGTGCATGTTTCTACCATATTTAGCATTCATCTTTTCCTTTTTTGACACCTGGTAGTGTATTGTGCAGTCTTTATTATAATTGATTTAGAGTACTTTTAGGGATAAAATATAATCATACCGACGGTATGATTGCAAAATTCCAACAAGATTAGTTTATTAAACTTTCCATGGAAGAGAAATTATGTCCGATGATATTGTTCCATTCCAGAATTGTCTCAAAATCTGTAGCTATTTATTTATTTATTTCTTTAATTCTGAATTAGAAGATGATGCAGGTTCCTCTAGAGTTTTAGCCTTCACTTTCTACAAAGCCAGGTGATTTGACTCATCACCCGTCGGTCTGCCATGATCTTCCATCCTTAATTGATCATGCATGCCTCCATGTTAATTTCTTGTTTCTTCTTTGTGTATTAAACATTATTACTTCTATCAAACTTAATTAGGCAAATATTCATTGGCCTCATTTGCTTTCCATTCAGCTTATTTTTTAGGTTGTTATTTGTGCTCCGATAGTGTACCCCATGCCAAAGGGATGTCATGTCATGTTTGATTAAGTAAACAAAGATTAAAATGGATGGATTTTTTCGATCCTTAGATTCGATTAATGCTTATTTGCTGGAATTTGGCTGGTTTGAAAGATGTGGCGAGACTTTGAAAAGTTGTCATCCTTGTCATGGTGGTCCCTCGGCTTACTCTTTTTTTTTCTTCTAGGTATTTCATTTATTATATTAATATGATTTTAAATTTTTTTGAAGGCTTAAAAATGAAAAAATAAGTAAAATAAATTCTTCCACCATAACCTTCTAATTGTTTTAGTTGTAAAACCATTTTACATTATTCCAACTTAGGATAGAATTATTATAAAGTCACAACTCATTACTAAGCAATTTTAGAACATTTCACTTTATGATTAAAATGAAATAGAACTTCCCACGCTACCGACAAACACTCTAAAAAGCATATTTTAACTTACATATATAAAATAAGAAAAATTATTTTTATCACCTCTTTTGCCAACATTTTTAAAAAATTCCAGACAGTTTAATAAACCATGGACCTTATTCGGTTCCTTTGGATTGAAATAAATTGAATTGGCATTGAATTAGTCTCTCAAATACTCACCGCTAAATCTATGACTGACCTGATCAATTATCTTCAAATAGCTTATTGGGCTTAATAACAATGCTTTATTTTCTTCACGTCATTAACATATTTGTTTATAACTTTGAAGTAGTGTGAATTTTGCGGCTTTTGAGCCCCGAACCCACTGCTCGATAGGCGGCGCCCGCACGGGCCAGCCCCAGCAGCCGCCTGTAAGCTGACCCAAGGCGACCTATTACACTAAAACCACGGGAACCTACCGGGCAGGGGTGATCCACAAGCTTGTGTGGGATTCCACGCATCCCCACAGCCAGTGGCCTCCCACTACGTATGGGAAATCATAAAGTATATATTTATCACACAATTTCCTAATTTCTAAATCCTTTATTTGGAAGAATAATCCTTCATAAGAAAAAACATATATTATCATAAAGGATAATGTGATAAGGAAAAGCAGACCTTATCCGTAAAGGATAATCATGATAAGGAAAACGAATTTTATCGTAAAAGGATAATCCTTAATAAGGAAAAACATATATTATTCCTAAATAAGAACGGAGATTTGGGAACCGAACCACATAAATTGGGAAGATTTATGGCGGAAAGGTATCTGCGATTCCTACTATCTCAACCTCCTCCTTCTTCCTCTCCATATTGCGACCCAATCATCGGAGGGCGAATTAGGCCCACCGCCAGCGGATCGTACTTTTGCAAGTTCGCGTGATCACAGATGCCTCGTAGATCAGACGAACAAAATTGGTTCTTACGATACTTTGTAATTTTTTTATAAAGAGATGACTCGATTAGGGTAAAAAAAATGATGTAGGAGAAAATAGGTCAGTACCTTTAAATATATGTACGGATAAGGGTAAAAAAATATTTTTGTTGAGGATAAAATTTTACATAAACTTTTACAATTTTATTTCTTATTTACTTACAAATTGTAACCTTTTAAATTATAATATCCCTATCTTTTCCATAAAATTTAATATATATATATATATATATATATATATATATATATATTTAAGTCGTTTTATTTTTCTAAAATATCAGAATTTAATATAAAATTTTAAAATTGTATTATGGCTAAGGGTAAAAAATATATTCTTTCCGATAAAATTTTCCATAAACTTTTATCCTATTTTCCCAAAATTGTAAATTTTTAAATTTTAATATCCTATATTTTTCATAAATTTTAAAAGTTTGATAAGGGTAAAAAAGTATTCTTTTTTATTTTCCTTGTATAAATATCCAAATTTAATATAAAATTTTAAAAAGTCTATTACGGATAAAATTGGTAAAAAATTCTTTTACGTTAGGATAAAATTTTCCATAAAATTTTTCCTATTTTTATTTCTTATTTTTCCAAAATTGTAACCTTTTAAATCGTAATATCCTATATTTTCCATAAATTAAAAATTTTTTTTTAAAAAACCGTTTTTATTTTTCACAAAATATCAAATTTAATATAAAATTCAATTTGTGTTATTGCATTGATTGGAGAAATTTAAAAAAAAAATCTTAAAGATTTGAGACATTAAAAAACAAAAACATTATATATGTATTTGGTAAGTTCAGAGTACAGTCTCGTTATATATCCTTCTCCTTCTCCTTCTCCTTCACATTCTAATATTTGCTCCGAATAACGATGGCTGTGAAGAGTGGCGGTCCACAATGGAGAAGCATCAGGGTAGGGGATGCTGCTGTGTTGGTAGAAAAGCCTTGGCAATCTTAAAATCCAAACTTGAAACATCTCCATCTTCATCAAGCCCAAAGTAAAGTGTCCCAAAGTTCCAAGGGTTGCGAGAAATGGTGAAGTGTGCTGAAGACTGCTACGCCCAAAACTCATTTCTTGGGTCCTTACTATCATGGCGAATCCCACTAACCGAGAAAACTTAAGCTTAAATTGGCTAAAGACTGCATCCAAAATTACTGTAAAGAGATTGTGGATGCCTTCTACGACAAAATCAGCAGTATCATCACCGAGCTGAAGGACTATTATGATGAAATGTCCACGAAGAAATACGACGATGACAAGTTCACTGTGATGATGGTGGTGGACGGCTGTGCTCTACTCTCTTACATTTTAAATGTTTGCTTAGGCTCTAAACATGGGAGTTTCAGCATCAGATACCAAGATATAAGAGTTCTTTACCGGGACGCCTTGCTGCTGGAGAACCAACTCCCGTATCACTCTAAACAATTTAGTTATAATATAGTAAACTATCCTCACCCGAGACCCCTCATCTTTCTATGTCTTGTCTATAAACGCTCTACATGAGCTAGACATGATGGACGCTTAGGTTTGTTTGTTACTTGAGAATATTTGTGAATTTTTTCTATTGGAGTACAACATCTAAAGCTTAAGTTTTAATTTGATACTTGAGAATATTTGTGAATTTTTGTTAATTACAACATCTTTAAAAGATTTTATTTATTTATTTTTACTTCAATTCACTTTACATTACATATTTTAACTTATCTCTCTATTACAGCTTAAGCCAAACCTAATAGGTTTCAAACATTTACTAAATACTATATTATGAGGTATGAATAATTTGACAACCTTATTAATTATTATGTGTATATATATAAAGCTGTGTTTACATTAAAAAACATTTCCACAAATACCCTTACCAATTTAACAAAATATTAATTTCTATTTATAACATGAGATCTCTGCATAGTTTCCCACGAAATTGTTCAGTAGCTAATATACTCTAGAGAAGCTCTATTGGGTTTCTTATATGTACTCATATTAAAAATAATGCCTCAATTTGAGGTTATTTGGTTCATGTTTTAAAATTGTTATTGTTTTTTGAAAAGCTTAGATAATACCATTTCTCTTTCCTATGAAATTTGTTTTGTTCTCTTAATTTTGCATTTATCTTTTTTCTTTTTTTTTTTGTGTTTTTAAGAACAAAATAAAGTCAGACCCAAATATGTTTTCCTATTATCCTTGTTTAAGAATGAATGAAAACAATTTTAAAAACAAAAACAAACATACCAAAGTCCCTAAGCTAAGTTTTAGTGGCCCATAGCCCATATTCAAATTTTCAACCTTGAGCTCAGACTCTCCAATTTAAAAGGTTTAACACTAAGTTATAGAAAATAATACAAAATTAAAAATAAATCTATGAAAACATGGGTTGGCAATAATCTTAACCATGTAGTTTTTTTTTTCATATAAGCTTTCCATGTAGAATGAAGATTCAAAAGGTAAAGTGTCTCTTCAAAAAAATTCAAAATTATGAAAATGTCTTTGAAGAGGAACTTTCAAACAAAGAGCTAAAACTTTAGAAAGTGTCCTTAAGACACTTTCTAGAATTTATCGGTTACATTCTTAATTTATAAGAAGCAATTTTGATAGGTTAAAAGTATTTTAGATTTATAAATATTTCCTCAACCTTTTGTATTTAGAAAATTTTTATTTATTTTGGACTAAATAACAAGCGGGGAAAGGAAGCCGTCGTTTTGCCTCAAGGAGGCAAAAGATACATGCTTGCCTAATATTTGGTAATAGCCTCTCAAATGTTTCTTTGTTTTCTTGAAGCTGAATTGCAAAATAACCCTCTCATATTTTAACAAATATCTAAAACTAACACTCGACCTGATAAAGCGTTCCTCACATTGGACTCTAACACCGGACCCTTCACCTCTCATGTCTCTAGACTCTTAATAACTTGAATTGGGTCTTGATGGCAAACAAATTTGTTTATTATCTCAAGTAGAAGATCCTTTAACTTTTATGAAGAAATGATCACTTTAGAAAGGATATCGTGGACCTCGTATTTTCAGTTGTTATGCGTTTCTCACTTAAATGACGAGTTTTTATTTTTTATTTCTAAAAACATTTTCAGAAAACGGTTTGGAGTCGCCACTTATTTTTGTTTTATTTTAAAAAGGAAAACAAAATAAGAAATAAAAACTAAATCATTACTACTTATAAAATAAGCAGTGCGAAGAAAGCGAGTCGAGATGGGAGGTCATGTTATCTATTAGGAAGGTACGGTTCTTTGACACCCCCGAATCTGGGGTCAGGTGATACAAATCAACCTCTTGCAGAAGCTATGTGTCTCATATCATGAAACCCATACTTGAGTAAAATGAACCAATAGGGCCCATCATCCATACTCATCCATACGGTTACAAGACCATAAATTTCTATAGATCGAAGTTATTACATCACTCTTATCTGAAAACATATATTAAAACTAGTTCATTAATATACATAAAACAGAAATCAAGGCCACGGTCGGCCGCTTCATAATCTTGGCTCTAGGGCGTCGTGCACTTTGTGGACTTGTCTTGTACTGAAAGGGGATCCACGACGGGGTGAGCTAACGCCCGGTCACGAGATAAAGCCTCTCTGAGGTACATTCCGCACCCTAGGGTGCACGTGTAGTGATCATTTCTGATCAAACCAACAACCCGATCCGTGCATACATGTCTTATTATGGAAAAATCTACATGCATGTATGAGCGACCTCTACATGCCCCAAGTACGAGTCAACCTGCGACCCACTACCCGATGCAAGTGCCAATGGAAATCAATACCCGGAGTCAATCATTCATCTCACAACCCGTAGTCTATGTGATATTTATTTAATTATTTAGTGTCTTTAGACCTTGAACTTTTCGAGGGTCTCTGCCGGGTCTATCTTACACCCTCAGAGCATTTTTCGGACTCACCGGTGGATCATTTGTCTAACCGGGTTTCGGGTTTCACACGAAGGGGTATCATCCTTGCACTTACTCGCCAGACACATTTGTTTCCATTTTAAGTTTAACTGTTGTGGAACTCAATTGGACTGTCCCATTCAAACCCACACACAATTCAACACCAAGCCTTGATGCCAAATCAATACCATGAACACACTTTCATATGTGTGGTGTTACCGCACACCAATCTTGAGCAATTTGTGCCCGCGCACTCAAACCCATGACCAATGTATGAAGACCTCTACATGGACATTCTACACCATACACTATGAGTGTTATGAACACTCATGTCTAATGCACACAACATTTGTACCACTTATATTTAACATACATGCGAGTCATGTTAATATTCCACATATTCAAATCAATACATCACATAGCATGCACTACATATTTTCTATCATTCAGTTCATTCATGTCAACACATCATTCAAGCATGTATTAAAATAATTTCAGCCATTACTTAGGCAAGTAATGCCATAATTCATGTTCTTGGGCCGAGACATAGTATGTCAGTCATACGACCCAATGCATATAATTATTTCCATCTTTATCACATAATTTCACATGTTCAGCATGTCATTGAATTCATGGCAATAACACACATTAGCATTCTGTATAAATCCGGCCATGCTTGGCCTAAGAAATAATCTGGACTTAGTCCAGAAAGTCCAGTTTTTGTAAATACCACACAAAACATCCAACACGCAATTCCTTGCTCAGGCCATATGCAGTCCCAAGCATTTCGATTACAAACCGGTTCCGAAAACAGAAGTTTTGGAAACCAAAATGAACTATTTCTTAAACTATCCGTGACCCAGCCCAATGTTCAGCCTATAATTTGGCTGAGAACTTTATTTTATTAAATTCTAGACTCAACGAGCTCCGTAGAGGTCAGACGTGAAATGGAAGTGGATAAAGAAAAAATTATAACCGTCCGGTGCGGCCGATTCTGAGTGCGGAAATTTGGGCACACCTCGTTTGCCATTTACCATGCTCGGGGGTTGCATTCCGAACACGGTGTTCGGGCTTGGACAGTCCAAAACCCGTAAAACGGTCTTTGACCATCACACAATCTTAAACAAGCCACACAACATCAAAGCTTCGCTCGGAAAACCGGAACAAACCCGTGAGGCCAATACGACCCTAGGCGTAAAATAGCAGTGGAGGAAACCTGCCTCTTGTAGCCTTGATTAGGGTTCTTTACACGTCCAGATCTGCTCCTTGCACAACCTCCTTCCTCTTCCTCTTTCTTTTCCTCTCTTCCTCCCCTTTCCTCTTCTCTTTTCTTCTTTCCTTTCTCCTTTCCTTTCCTCCCTTCCTCCTTTCCTTTCCTCCCTTTCTCTTCTCCTCCTCCTCCTTCTCCTTCCCTCCCTTCCTCTTCTCCTTGCTGCTCCACGGACTGGTTTGGAGCTCTCCCTTGCTCCTACCAACAGCCCATGTGAGCTCCTTATATAGGCATGGCAAGAGCCATGCATGTTGACACATGGCATGCCATGTGTCACACATGGCTTGCCATGTCACACATGCATGCCTTTGTAGCAGTGTGACTATGGCTTGCCATGTGTCACTCACATAACTTACCATGTGTCTACATGGTTCGCCATGTGTCATCCACATATTTCGCCGTGTGACTCGCATTTCGCAAATACGTGAAATTCCGACATCTCTCGAATTCAGCGAGAAATTTATTTGGGTAGCTAATTTCACGAGGCGATTCCACGACGGTGCGATCCGTTTGTCATGAGATCTAGAAAAATCGACTTTTCTTTGGACTATTAGGTAAACTATCGTTTTCCTTTTTTATCTGAAAATATTAAATTTAAAAATTTTCACGGGTTTACCTCTCCCCCTTAAAATAATTTAAGTCACGAGTGCCACATACACATTCAAACACATGCATATGCAATAGTCATTTGAAACATTAATGACTAGAAAACACACCTTCCCCGTCGAACAAGAAGGGATTATTGGCTCGCACGGTGTCCTCGCGCTCCTATGTCGCCTCCTCGACTCCTCGGTGCTGCCACAACACCTTTACAAGCCTCACGATCTTGCCACGCAAAACCTACTCTCGGCTATCCATGATATGCTGCCTTGGTCCCTCGCCAGAGAGTCCCATCGCATCAGCAATAAACTCTCCCGATCCACTATATGAGTTGGATGCGGAGTGTACTTCGAGAAGCATAGTGACGTGAAACACCTCATGAGCGCTCGACAAACTTGTGACGCGCTAGCGAATGCGCAACCCGTGCCCACCCTCTCGAGTACCTCCAAAGGGTCGATGTGCCTTGGCGGCGGCTTACTTTCGTTCTTAGAATCAATCACTCCTGTAGGCATCACCTTCAAGAAGACATGATCACCCGCCTTGAACTCTAGACGTCGTACATCAGCGTAACTCTTATCGGCTCACGGCGATGGGGGCTCTTCGGATCATACCCACCTTGTCCGAGGTGTCTCTAATCAAATTTGGACCAGTGATGGAGCTCTCTCCCACCTCTGTCTAACATATCGGTGATCGACATGGCCTCTCATAGAGAGCCTCATAGGGCGCCATCTGAATACTCGCCTGATAACTGTTATTGTAGGCGAACTCTATCAAGGGCAAGTGCTCCTCCCAGCTACCCTTGAGATCCCGGGGCGCGTAACATGACATGTCCTCTAAAATGCGAATGGTCGTTTTGATTGACCATCAGTGCGAGGATGGCGGTACTCATCGAAGGCTGTGTCCTATGGCCTTAGCTCTTCTAGAGGCGGCTGTAAGCCAGGGATCGATCCGTGCTATGGAGAGACTGGAACTCCATGCAACCGTACTATCTCCCGTATATACAACCTGCAGAATTCCTCCAGTGTGAAGGTCATCCGCATGGCCAGAAAATGTGCCGACTTGGTGAGTCGGTCCACTATAACCCATATCACATCATGCTTCCGCGATGTCCGTGGCAAGTGAGTCCGAAGTCCATCGTGATGTGCTCCCCCTTCCACTCGCTATCTCCTAATGGTGGGTAGCCTGTGGCCTACGGTGCCGGCCTTGACCTGTGGCCGCGTGAGACAGTGGATAAAATCCCCGAACATGCCTCTTCATCCCGCTCCGTGTCTGGCGGCGAATCATGATACATCTTCGTGCCACTAGATGCCCTGGCCGAATCGGGGCAATGCGGGACTCCACGAAGGATCTCCTCCCTCAAATCCGTCAATGAGGGGACCACAACCCGTCCCTTATACGAAGACTACCATGCGTATTGGATGGCCCGGCCAGCCGTTCGCTGTACTATTGTATTGGACCCGATGGATACCCCAGTTACGGGTCTGCTGGGGACTCTATCACTACGCTTTCGATGAAGACCATGTCTTCTTCCCCAGACATGAGCTGCTCATCGTATTGTAGTACGACGCCCCAGCGTGCCGATCCGCCACTCGGGAAGCTATCTTGTGATACTCCGCACGTGACTTTCGGTAAAGCGCATCGACCACCATTTTCCTTACGGGATGGTAATGCAAAGGCGGTAATCTTCCAGCTCCATCCACCTACGGCGCCTCATGTTGAAGTTACCATTTAGCGTCGGTGTATTTCGGACTTTTTGTGGTTTGAAAACACCTCGAACTGCTCACCATATAAGTAGTGGCGCCAAATCTTGAGGCGAAGACTACGGCTGCCAACTCCATATCATCTGTAAAATGGTCTACTCATCCTCTTCTTCAAAAACAAGCCCTGACCTTCGATTTGCGTCGAACACACCCCGATCAGGTCTTGAAGCATCGTAGTACCTTTGTGTACCTCTGTCCCCTTTTCAGGGACTATTAGAATAGGGCCCAAGTAAGCACTCTCTTGATTCCTGGAAGCAGCTACGCTCGCATGAGTCATCCCATACAAACTTGACCTCCTTCGGGTGAATCTTGTCATAAGTCTTGCTGGCCAAGGGAGAAATCACTCTATAAACCTCTGTAATACCTGCAATCCCAGAAACTACGTCTCGAAAGAGTGACTTACGGTCTATACGACTCATCACCCTTCAGCCTTCCGGGTCAGCGTACTGGTGATATCACGTGTCCCGAAACCCACCTCAAACAAGCCTTCGCACTTGCGGGCAGCATACAGTGATGATCCCTCAAAAGGCTGTGAATACGATTCTCAGTGATCCTCATTCTCCACCTACGGCGGGAGTAAGATCGGGATGTCATCAGCAAGACCCTGACAAATTGATCTAAATGATTTGGAACACCATTCATGAGAATACATGAATGCTGCCGGTGCATTTGTCAATCGAGGATCATCGTAAACTCAAAGTGCCCATCTGCAGTGTCTGAGCATTTGTCTTAGGGATGTACGCCTCCTAACTCTCAAGCGATGGTAACCCGGTCTGAAGATTACATCTTGGGTAGACTTCGCACCCCTCTCAGCCGATCAAATAAGTCATCAATCCTCGGTAATGGATACCGATTCTTGATTGTAACCCTATTGTATCTGTCGATGCGCTAGTCGAAGGATCTTACCCTTCTTCTTTGCAAATGACGGAGCACCCATGGTGAAGTCTTGATGCAATAAGAGCCCTTGCCCGATAACTCACGTATTTGGACCTTGAGCTCTGACGGCGCCATCTATGCGAGTCATAGAAATGAAGCTGACGTCTGGGATCTGACTTCGATGCGAAAGTCTACATCCCTCGGTGGAGGTAATCCCGGTAGCTCGTTCGGAAAAACATCCTCGTACTCTCAAACCACCCGAGGTAGACTCATATCCTGTCTCACCTCGTCCTCCAAGGTAAGGCTAAGCCTTGACAGATCCAGCGCGGATTCCATCGTGAATCGTACACAGTATGGGGTGAAGCATCGTGCGTATTTCCCTGAAACACAACACAAGTACCGATGCGGTGTGTGGCGGCAGCTCTCATGCGGTCACAATCTGCCAATGACCCGATGCGTCGGCCGGTCCATCGAGGATGACCTCGAACTCGACATGTCCATGACTGAAGGTCACAGTAGTGAATCGGAGATCTCTAACACCGAATCCCGACATATTCGATCGATTTTTGCCTTATTCCTGAGGAGAATTCACATGTAGTGGCTGCGTCTAGGTCTCAACCTCTAGCCCCCTTCCTCTACTTGCCATTTACATAAGTCAAGCGGCAAGTTTAGAATGAGAATTTCATGTCTATTTATTAGCACACATACCAACCAATAATGAACCTAATATCCCGAACCATCAGTTTGTTTCCCGAACTCTAGGTTCAGTTCTCAACCTAATGTTCGCATTTCTATATATATCCTACCAGTATATAATTTATAATTTGTAACACCTGATCACGCACATCACAATCAAAGCATACCTGAAAACACAATGCATGCGTGATCTAATTACTGTCTTGTGGGATCTGGTGGCCTCTACACAGACCTTGATAACAAACTATGATCTTGATATCAAGCACTAGGTAATTCTACAACAGCTCAAACACCCGATCATACTAAGCTTTGATGCTCTAAGCAGTAACAACATGTCTGGGCCCATACTTGCAGAGCCACAGGTATTCATTGTTATACATGCTCACGATCTGTTGTGACACCGAATCACGGGGTCGTTGACCAGCCGTCGACTACGCGGAAACCTATTGTGTCTCATATCATGAAACCCATACTTGGTAAAATGAACCAATAGGGCCATCATCCCGTACTCATCCATACGGTTACAAGACCATAAATTTCTATAGATCCAAGAGTTATTACATCACTCTTAATACAAAACATATATTAAAACTAGTTCATTCTAATATATACATAAAACAAGAATCAAGGCCACAGTCCGGCCCGCTTCATAATCTTGGCCTCTAAGGAGCGTCGTCTGCCTGGACTTGTCTTGTACCTGAAAGGGGGTCCCACGACGGGGTGAGCTAACGCCCAGTACAGATAAATCCTACAAGGGCTATTCCCCACCTAAGTGCACGTGTAAGTGATCATTTCACCAACAACCAACCGCATACATGTTGGTTCACATGGAAAAATCTACAGGCATGAGACGACACCTACATGCCCCAAGTACCGAGTCAACCTCTGACCCACTACCCAATGCAAGTGCCAATGGGAAATCAATACCGAGTCAATCCCGACTTACCTCACAAACCTAGTCTTATGTGATATTTATTTAATTATTTCTGCACTGGGGCAAATGTAACTTTCTGGTCTCACCGCGTGTCTCTACACCCTCCGACATTTTTCTCATTTTCACCTGGATACGCTGTTTCAACCAGGTTTTCAGGTTTTCACCCGAGTATCTATCCTACCGCACGCCGACACATTTCATTTTCCATTTTCGTTAATGATCATGAACTCAATTGACTTTGTCCCATTCCAAGCCCAATTCAACACCAAACAGTGCCAAACTGGTCACCATGAACACACTTTCATGTAATGTGTGTTACCAAGCACACCAATGCAAGGCAATTTGTGCCACTCGCACTCAAACCCATGACCAAATGTATGAAGACCTTTACATGACATTCTACAATTACACTATGTGTAAAGAGAACACTCAGTGTCTAATGCATTACACATTTTACATATTTACATACATGTACCATGTTAATATTCCACATATTCAAATCAATACATCACATAAGCATGCACTGGCCATTTTCTATCATTCCGCCCATTCATGTCAACACATCATTCAAGCATGTATTGAATAATTTCAGCCATTACTTCAGTAAGTAATGCCATATTCATGTTCTCGTGGGTCGAGACATAGTATGTCGGGCCATACGACCCAATGCATATAATTATTTCCATCTTTATCATATAATTTCACATGTTCATGATGTCATTGAATTCATGGCAATAACACACATTAGCCATTCTGCCATAACCGCCATGCTCGCCTATGAACAATCTGTACTCGGGCCCGTAAAGTCCAGCTTTTGTAAATACCACACAAAACATCCAACACGCACTGCCAGCTATATGCAGTCCCCCCAGGCATTTCGATTACAAACCGGCTTCCGAAACAGGGGTTTCGTAAGTCCCAAATGAACTATTTCTAAACTATCCAGACCCAGCTCCAATGTTCAGCCTATAATCATTGAGAACTTTATTTTATTAAATTCTAGACTCAATGGTAGCTCGTGAGTCCAAGAACGCGAATCGGAGTCTGACGCAGAAAGCATGGCCGTCCAAAGCTGGGATGACGGCCGATTCACAAGGGTGTGCGGAAATTTGGGCACACCCCCGTTTGCCATTTTGCTCGGGATTTTGCCGTTCCGGAACACAAGTTCGGGCTTGACAGTCCTTAAAACCTCAGAACTCAAGCCCACCATCACATAACTACAAACAAAACTACACAACATCCAAACTCGCTGAAAACCGAACAAAACCCAGAGGCCAATACACGACCCAAAAGGTGAAAATAAATCCGTAGAGTAGAGGAAACCTGGCCTTTGCAAATGCTAGCCCGGTTCTTGCCGTCCGGTCCGTCGATCAGACAACAATTCCTTCCTCTTCCTTTCTTTTTCCTCTCTTCCTCCCCTTTCCTCTTCTCTTTTCTTCTTTCCTTTCTCCTTTCCTTTCCTCCCTCTCCTTTCCTTTCCTCCCTTTCTCTTCTCCTTTCCTCCTCCTTCTCCTTCTTCCCTCCTCCTCTTCTCCTCTCTGTTGCCCACGGGACCGGTTTGGAGCCTCCCTTGCTCCTACCAACAAAGCCCATGAGCTCCTTATATAGGCATGGCAAGAAAGATGTATGTTGGACACATGGCATGCATAGTGTCACACACATGGCTTAGTTATGTGTCACACACATGCATGCTCTTTGTTATGTATCAGACACATGGTTTGCCATAGGAAACACATATATTTAGTTATGTGTCACCACATGAGTTCAAAGAGCAAGTCATCCACATGGTCACAGCCCTGACACGCATTGAATACGCGGAAATCTCGACTATCTCTAATTCAACTAAATTGACCGGGTAGCTAATTTTTCACGACGATTCCAACTGCAGGTAATCCGCTTTGTCATCCGAGATCTAGAAAATCCCAACTTTTCTCGACTATTCCAGAAACTATCAAGTTTCCTTTATCCGAAATATTAAATTTGAAAATTTCACTGTTTTACAAACTAAGAGCGAATGTAGCACCTCTCTAAGCCCTAAAGCCTGGCCCTACTAATCAGATTATGAAAAACCGGACAATCAATCAATTAATTTATACCAATAAATCATGTATTTATAAATAAAGAACAAAATTAAAGGGAAGAAATGTGTACGCATGGGCAAATCGAGAGCGCTTATTAATAGAAATCAAGTTAATTCAATACAACAATATAGAATATCTACATCAATTAAAAAATTTGCTGTAGATTAAAAGTAAATTATTTGTTAAAAGATACATGAAATGCTTCCGCCCTACCCAAGCTCATTTATATGTCACACGAATTAACTCCCATACAAGATCTCCATTTTATAAAGAACTCATAGAATTTATCATGTCCGAAATTTTGAAATTGAAGTTTTGAAATTGAAGTTTGAAATTTTAGAATTGAGATTTTTGAAATGAATTTGAAGTTCGAGAATTTTGAATTGAGATTTTGAAATTGATTGTGAAATTAAGAATTAATTTTATAAATTTGAGATTTGGAAATTTGCAACTTGGATTTGTGAAATTAGAAATCGGTGATATTGTAATTTGAAATTAGAAACTTGAAATTTTGAAATTAAATTAGGAATTTCAATTTTGAAATTGGGTGGCACTTGAATTTGGAATTGAGAATGTACTTTGAAATTTGAAACTTGAATAATTTAAATTGGAAATCGGGGGACTTGATTTTGAAATTATGACACTTGAATATTAAAATTGAAATTAGAAAGGAGGAACTGAATTTTGAAATTAGAATTGTAATTTTAAAATTGGAAACTCGAAATTGGAAATTAGAAATTGAGCTAGTTGAATTTGGAAATTAAAGTACTTGATTTTTGAAATTTTGAAAAATTGAAATTAGAAATTGAGAACGAATTTGAAATTATGACACTTGAATTTCTAAATTAAATTTTCAATTTGAAATTGAAATTTGAAAATGAAATTGAAAATCGGGGAATTGAATTTTAAAATTGAAAATTTGAATTTAGAAAATGAGAATGAGATTTTGAATTTTGAAAATTGACACTCTGAATTTAAAATTTTAGAAATGAAAATTTAGAACTTGAATTTTTGGAGACTTAGAGTTTTAAAATTAGAAAAATTGAATTTTAGAAAATGAAATCGAATTTGAATGCTTAAGTAGCTCGACTGCCAAAAGCTTCCATCAAAGGATGTGGTCAAAAGGCTTGGTCGAATTATCCAATGGGTCAGGGCTAAAAGATGATAGATACTCTTTGACTAAATCCTAATGGTAGATAAATGACCTAAATGAGTTTGACTAGATGGGTTAAACCTAATGGGTTGGGTATAAGTAAGTGGGTTGGAATATAATGGGTTCGACCTAAATATGTTGGACCTAATGAGTTAGGTCTAAGTAGATGAGTTGAAATATAATGGTTTGGACCTAAGTATGTTAGACATAATTTAATTGAACCATTCAAGTATGTCGATATACTTAATGGGATGAATCTAAATATGTTAAACCTAATTTAATGGATCGAGTCTAAATATATTGGACCTAATTTAATAGGTTGGGCCTAAATATTATGTTGGACCTAGGACAAATGAGCTTGAACTCAAGTATATCAACCTAATTCTAATGGCTTTCGCCTAACTATATCGACTACGGGCTGAATCTACAAACCTTTATTCTCTAGATAAATTTCTTTGGTTGAAGTGCAGAGTTAAGATGTTTTATTTATTTATTTATTTTATTTTTACTACCTTGAAGAACTTGGAAAATTCTCTATGTCTTATTTCCCAATGCTTTCTTGCAATCAAACGTATGAAAAGGCTTATAGTACACCGAAGTTTTGACGTGAATAGTTGTTTTTTGGAATAAAAATACAAAATTTATTATAAGTTTCAAAATGAATTAAACTAGTATATGAAAGAGACAGATTATTCATTATCATAACGACGACTCGTAGACAGATCGCCAGTTTTAGAACGACGGTTTTGAGAAAGTTCAATCTACTGCCGCTCACACCGCCGGCTATCGATCTATCCATAATTTAGTAAATGTTTCAAAACCTATTAGGGTCATTTAATATAGATCCGTTTAGCCCTACCACTCAGACAAACCTCATCCGGGCGGAGTGGAAAAGCCCAAGCTTTGACTGGGGGCAGGTTCATCAAAGAATGGGGCGCGTGAGGAAATCTACTGCATCAATCATACTACTAGTCACCAGGGGCCTATATCGCGTAATCCACCAAGAATTATAAGGACGACGAATTCACATGGATGATGTCGGTGGACGGGCGTAGTTTTTGACTGCGGTTACATCTTATGCGTTTGTGTGACACCTCAAACCCGGGGTCCCATTGATCATCAATAACCTCGGGCTTAAACCTCGTGTGTCTCATCATGAGACCCATACATGAGTAAAATGGCCCAACAGGCCCATCATCATACTGGCCCATACTGCTACAAGCACCATACATTTCTATAGATCTAAGAGTTATTACATCACCCTAATACAAAACATATATTAATACTAGTTTGTTCAATATATACACAAGTATTACGTCTACTTCGCTTCATAATCCTACTTCATGAGCTGGGTCTCATCTGCACTCGCCTGCACTGAAAGAGGGGTCCCACGACGGGGCGTAGCTAACGCCCGCAGAGATAAACTCTATATAAGGGCTATTTCCTACCAGCAAGACATGCAAATAATCATTTCCATACTAAACCAGCCAACCAACTGCATACATGTTATCCTATCATGGAAAAATCTACATGCATGTATGAGACTCCATTAATCGGCATACTGCCCAAGTAACGGTCATCCTCCGACCACCACCTAACGTAGCGCTAATGAAATCTCCAAGACGAGTCAATCTCGAATTCCCCATCCTTGCCAACTCGTAGTCTATGGATATTTATTTAATCAAGCCTGCGGTTCAAGCAATGTAACTTTGGGGTCTTACCGCTGTCTCTTACACCCTCCGACATTTTTCTAAGCCACCTGGATACGCCGTCTAACCAGTTTTCAAGCCACCCGAGGGGGTATCTCATCCCCTACTTGCTACGCCCCACAAGCCATTTCATTTTCCATTTTCGTTTAACGCCTATGGAACTCCAATTTGACTCGTCCCATTCCCAAGCTCACACGTATTCAAAGACCAAATGCGTACAAATCGCACCATGTACACACTCTCATGTAATGTGGTGTTACCGCACACCAATACGTAATGCAATTATACACTCCACTAAACCCATGACCAATGTATGAAAACCTCTACATGGACATTCTACACAAGACACTGGTGTGTATTATCCGAGAAATTCCAATTTCGAATAAGGGCAAAATCTGTAATTTTGATTACAAAATTATAATCACGTTAAAATCCATAATTAATTCCTCTAGATCCTGATGACCAACTGATCAAGACCATTGAATCGCCTCTCAAATCTAGTTAGCACGTAAAATTTTGCAATTTTGCCGAGACGTTTCTGAGTTGGTACGTCGCAGATCAAGCCGTGCCAGAACCGATTTTCGATGTTAATGAAAGGCACAAATAGCACGTACCATGTGCCAAGGCGGTATGAGTAGAGAAATGATGAAATGGATCGTCGAGATAGTGTCAATATCAACTGCAATAGAGGGACATATGGTCATTTAGAAATTTAAGTCACAGTATGCACAAGATAAAGAATAGTTTTCTTCTCCTCATTAAATCAAAAGAAACGTGAGGCTCAGATTTGGATCCAAAGAGTCTCCATTGTCGAGAGCTTTTAGAGAGAGAGAGTGCTTCCTCTCAAGATCCCTGCAATCTGACCGCCGATTTCGACTGAGCAAGAAGGAAACGCTCTACGCGAGCGTGCCACGTGACTCTCGGATTTCATGAAGCCTTGACAAACTCCAAGAGGTAGGATTTTCTCCTCACTCTTGTGTTTATTCCATTTTTAAGTGTTTTTCCATGTTTTTATTTGGATGGAGGCCATGAGGGGTCAGTTTGATCGGGTCCCAAAACATGGGACCGAGTCATAGAAATTCTCGGGGATTTTTCTCACTATCCGTGACTCATTTTAAATTAAATGGGTCAGTTTGGCCTTTAAATTCTGAAAATGTTGCTTTAAATCATGTATTTGTATGAAAAATGTTTAAATGAAATATAGATCTAGCCCCAAACATGGGACCGAATTATGGAAAATTCTTGACATTGGGTCAACCTGTAGTTTAGAAATTGATGGGTCGTTAGTGTTGGAATTCTATATTAAATTCTATTTATAGGAGACCTGAATGGGATGGAAATCGCCCTACCTGAGGAACCGATAGGTGAAGTGTGTGGCTGCCCGTGGACCCTCACCCGGTTTTCTGGGACCGTAAAAAACAAATTCTGCTCAGGTGAAATTGACAAGAATCATCCATCTATCGTGTGCTCGATTTGCTGAAATGAAATGGCTTTATATGTGTGGAACTAGATGGTTAAGACATTATTTTAATGTGTTATACAATGACACAATTACATGGAATTAAATCCGTGTTATGTCATTGGAGATGATTATGATTTGCTCAAGTGAGCTAAATCATGATGATTGACGTGGTCGAATTACATGCTGTAGAATTGTAGTCGATTGAAAATACGATGTTGACATATTGTAATGATTTGAAATTAGATAATGCATTTTTCATATGCAATCGGGTAGCCTAATTAGGTGAGCGCATGACAAGGTATTTTTGTAAACGGATATGGTTACAAAGGAATTTACAGGATGATATTCCTGAGAATCGTCAGAGACGGCCAACAGATTACTTTGACATGAGGACTCATGACTGCTTTAAAGTTCACCAAACTCAATTCACCTCTGAGGGTAGTCCCATTTTACCGAATATTTCGTAATATTTTCAAGAACAAAGTTTTTGCTTGAAAATGATTATCACACGCTTAGTGCGTGAGTGAGCCTACAGGACTCGTGACATGGGTAATCATGTAGACATTCAAGTAGGATCATGTATTTACTTGAGGTAGGTTTACTTTGGAGCATCAGACCACACTTGTAGGTGAGTAGCTCACTTAGGCGATTCTCCCATCGAGCTTAGCTCACTCCCGTCATGGGACCCCTTATTTCGTGCACAGAGCGCCGAGAAGACAATCTCACAGCTGCCTCTATTTTCGATGGTTTCGACATAACCTGTATTAGACTTGTAGATGTTACTATATGTTTGTATAAAGTGTAATCAACTATTGAATTCATTGGGAGATAATCGGGAGAATGGGCTGTGATATCTATTTTTATGAGTATAATGCACAGCTCAAGTGGCCGTATTGGATGTATCAGATACTGGACTGCTTTTGGGATGTGTAAACGTGCATTATTTACAAGTTTTGTATTCGCAGAGCTCCCGCATGCTGAGACTCCGCCCCGATTTTCTAAAAAGTGAAGGTCTGCAACCCGACATCCACTCAGATTCCGCTGCCGATGGGCAGTCAACCCAATCATCCGACTTTCAAAGTGGCGGCCTGGATCTCGAGCTCGGTCATGCACATTTTTTCGCGACGAGGGTCCACACAGTTGTTTGTCATTAGGGCTGTCAGGCGGCTGGACCACAGCCAGATACCACTCGAGGTAGTCTCCTGACCACCAACCCAGCCAACAGCCCGCTAGTGCTGGGAACCACTCGGCCGGGCATCTAAGCTCATGGTCCCGTGCCCGAGCCCACGAGGCAAAGAAACCCCGTGAGCTAGGGGATAGCTCAGGAGTGGGACCACCCTCGTCTGAGGGGCCAGGCGGGCTCATAAAGGCGCTTTGTAGGTCCACTCAGCCCACTCCGACGAGGGCGGTCCCACCACAGTTATAGGGCATGTCCCTTGCCATTTTCTTTCGCCTCCGTGAGAGCTCTAAACCTAAGACCAAAGGGACATGTTGAAATGGGAGACTCACTCACCAACCTGAAGCATTAGCTCGGCTTTGGTAGTGGAACTACCTCGACTGTATCTAAGCTCATGGTCTGTGTTCGAGCCCACCTGAGGCTAAAGAAACCCCCGTGAGCTGTGGGATAGCTCGTGGAGTTGACCACCCTCGTCTGAGCAGGGCTGTAATGAGGCCCCTACAAAAAAAGGAGCTTGTGGGGTTTCATTTTCGTTTCATTTTCGACGGTGGTCTCACTCACAAGAGCCCTCAGTTATAAGGAAGCTCATGCTGGTTCCAGGTCATAGGCGAGTATCTGACTAGGCTTCCTGATCACTCAAACCTGAGCTACTAGCCCAGCTGGCAGCTGGAACTACCCCTAATGGCACCTAAGCTCATGGTCCTGTGTTCGGTTTCCACTCGAGGCGAAAGAAACCCCGCGAGCTGTGGGGATAGTCATGAGTGGGACCACCCTCGTCTGAAAGTGGGCCAGGGTGGGGGCCTCACACTATGTGTGTGCTATGAACACTATGTCTAATGCACAACATTTCATATATTTAACATACATGCACTCAAGGCATTATTCCACATATTCAAATCAGTACATCACATAAGCATGCACTAAATCCGATTGGTTCCATAAAATTCCTCGCATGGCATTAATTCAAGTAATAACAAGCCAACTTTTGATTTTTTTTGTCCTAAAACCTGTAAAACAGCATATGCAATAACATGCACAACCATATTAGTTCCAGAAAATTTGCATGTTAATATTCACAATTCTGCATGTTATTCATTAGTCATCAGTTCCAAGGAAAATTTGAATGTTAATATCTGCGAAAGCCCATAAATTTTGTATGTTTTTCATGCATACAATAATACACCAAACTGAGTTTTCTTCAAATCTAAAACCTAGAACATTCTGCATGTTAGTGGGTCATGCATGAAAGCCCATAAAATTCTGCATGTTTTTCAGTAAGAATACACTAAACTGAGTTTCTTCTCTTCAGTCTAAAACCTAGAACATTCTGCATGTTAGCTCTGTGCACATATGTCACTAAACTGAGTTTTCTTTTGATCTAAACCCCAAAACATTCTGCATGTTAGTCATGCAGAAAGTCTACAAAAATTCTGGTGTATGTTTATGCATAATGATACACCAAACTGAGTTTTCTTCAGTCTAAAAACCTAGAACATTTTGCATGTTAGTCATGCACATAAGGCCACCCAAACTGAGTTTTCTTTTGATCTAAAACCTCAAAACATTCTGCATGTTAGTCATGGATGTTTCTCCATAAATTCTGCATGTTTTTCATGCATACAATGATACACCAAACTGAGTTTCAGTCTAAAATCCTAGAACATTCTGGGTATGTTAGTCATGCACATAAGGCCACACCAAACTGAGTTCTTTGATCTAAAAACTCAAAACACATTCTAGCATGTTAGTCATGCATGAAAGCCCATAAAATTCTGTATGTTTTTCATGCATACAATGATACACCAAACTGAGTTTTCTTCAGTCTAAAACTAGAAAAAACATAATGTAATAACATCACAATTTCAGTCTTCAAACCCAGAAAATTCAGCAAGTACAACATCAAAATTCAGTCTTAAACCCAGAAAATTCAGCATGGACAACATCACAAATTGGGTCTAAAAACCCAGAAAATCTAGTATGGACAACATCACAATTCCAGCATGTTTTTCATTCAAACAATCACATAGAAAATCAACCAAATGCCATTTCCATGGCCCCAAACAATGAAATAACCAAAGAGGAAAGATCCCTCACCCTGAATGTGTAGGATCAGTTCTTGATCCACCCAAATCTGAAACAATGGAGGAAAAGCTTCCTCCTCCCTTTCTCCTTTCTTTCTTTCTTCTGGTTTCTTTTCTCTTCTTTCTTTCTTTTCTTTCCTTCTTCTTTCCTTTCTTTCTTCTCCTCTGTCTACGAATCTCTACATCTCTCCTCAAACTACCAAGTTGGTCTCGACCCAGGGGAGCCCAATCTAACATCCATTTGTCTTCGACACTTGGTCAACCCAAGACCAAGTGTTCTCCATGCCACAATCCTAACCCACTTTCATGCTCATGCATGAGGGTGGCTTGAGTATCATTCCCCACCCAACTCATGCAATCCTAATATACATGACACCTGGCCCACCCATGTGCCAAGTGTCTTCCCATGCAAGTGCCACATGGCACCCCATGGTCAAGTCTGCTCTCGCTCGAAATACGCGCAAAACCGACGCCTCAGACTCAACGGCAGCCGCTTGGTTCAACTAGATTTCGAGATGATTCTAACCCGGCTGATCCGCTTTGTCATCCGAGGTCTAGAGAAAGATCTAGGTTTTGTCGTTCGTCCCTGCATGAATTTACCTCGATTCACTCATTTTCGAAGAAAAAGAGAAAAGGAAAGAAAAATACGCTTTTTCCCTAAGTTTGCCAATTTGCTTAGGTCATGACCTTGAAGATTTAAATATCGAGATCGTGACACGAGCCTCTCAACGTGACGATCATGTCAGCAGAATCTTCAAGATCAACACGAAATAATCTTCGTAAATTACTGAAACGTAAGAGCGCGGAGTCATTCGTTAAAAATGAAGAATTATTGCACCGCCTCTCGTTCCTCCCACCAACCCAAAAAATTGAAGCCTGGGAAGTAGAAGAAGAGGTACCGATCATAACGAGTCAAAGTCAAAACCTTGCTATCAATTCTCTCGATCTTTTCCGAAGAAAATTCCTCTACAAGAACATGGAGGTTCAGACGTAGTTCAGTTCTTCGGGAATTGAAAGGTCCTTTGTCACTAGGAAACGATGAAGGAGCCGATACCATTGAACTGGGCCAAGAGATCAAACATAACCCTCTCTCTACACGTTATCTCAGGACATTTGATTCCGTTCAAAATGGGATCACTCATGAAGAAGTGGCTCAGCTTCTTCTAACATCGTGGTTCACCAACTTGAATCACCAACCATGCTACAAAGACGGAGTGGGGATTAGAAAGATTTGCAGAGCCACTATAACAAATGTACTCAAAACGTGATGACACATAACTATGACGTACAAACCTAAATCTGTGGATGGGCAATGCCTGAGACACCTATGGATTTATATGAAATTTTAGCTCCACCAAGGTTAGGAAGCAAGTTAAAGAGTCCTAGTTCATGCCGCACCCTCTCCCTCGCCTGTGGCGGGGTAGGGCTGACGACTAAGTATCATTATGATCCGCCATGTCTCAGATTCTTTCGTTTTGCTTTCTACAATATAGATGGCAACCTATAATGTATCCAATATATCTCAGGTTTTTTTTTTGGCGTGGACAACTCCCATGATGATCCACACGTTTTATTTGTCTTCAAGATAGACTAGATCAATATGATCCATCATGTCTCGTGTTTTTGCTTTTGGCATAGAAGGCACCCATACGATCCGTCAGTTCTTTTCATTTTGTCTTATGTCGCTTGTTTTGTCTGACATAGATCAGATCATACGCCTCATTACGCCCTAGGGCTATTTTTTCATCATTTTCCCCTCCATGGTTGTAGAGCACTTGTAGCACACTTCCGATATAGCTTAGTTTTCTTATTGTCTGAGTGCCCTGAAGCTCAGTGCTCTTATCGTTTTATCCCTTGCATCTTCCTTAATTAAAGGTTTTATAAGTTTCTCCATGTGTGTACATTCTCTTCATCCTTCAAAATTCAACCATCACTGACTCAGACATCGATTCTCTTACCAACCCGGGAGGTCATTTAAGGGGATTCGACTTGTTTTGTGACTCTTAAAGGGTATCTAGACTCTTTATTTTGTTGTTTTGCTTGTAATTTTAGAACCTCTTAGGTTGCCCCTTGCCTGCGAGGTCGTGACCTTTGTGGACGTTTTGGGGTCTTCATATTCGATAGGAGTTCACCCGCTTCACTCACTTTCACACTGGGCTCACTTCATTGTTATCGCTAATACACTGAGAACCCTCACGAAGAGAGGCATATTTGTAGACCCAAAATTTGGGGCTCTAATTCATTTTTTTTTACTTTATTTTGATTTATTTGATTAGATTTTTATTAGTTTTTTTTTTTTATTAATTTTTCAAAGGTGGATCAATCCTTTCCTTTTTGGGAGAGGTGTTTCAGGTAGAATTTTCTTGGAAATCCCATAGCCAAAAGAGAGACAATCTAAGAGGGACCTGTGGAGGAGTTTTTGAGGGAAATATATAAAAAACCGAGGGATGGCAAGAGCGACCGATATGGAGAATCATAGGAACCTATTTATATGACATGATATCATTACTCATTTATAAGATTTCGTATGTCATTTTTTTTTCTCTTTCGTCTATCATGGCTTATGTGTTTTGTTTTCTCTCATTTTTTGTTGATTTCCACACGTGATTGAGCTTTTTGTTCAAATTTCACTGATGTGGTTTGACATATTTAGTGGCTATTATTTTATCTATTTCATTCTGCATGCATTTTGTTCGTATCCTATAGCCAAACTTAATTTAATCGTGTTATCCCTTACTTTATCGTCAGAGTTGCTTTCAGGACACCCCAAACCCTGTGGGTCACTTTCGTACAAACTTATTTGTGGTATTATTATTATTATTACATATTATTTTACACTTTCTAAAAATCAGCAAATCAGCCTCGTTACTGCCAAGGGCTAAGAACTGAAAACATGCCAAAATATATTTAATTATACAAAACTAAATTAAATACAACATTTTAGTTCCACATATTACAAAAAACCTGAGTTTCCAAACCCAAAATCTAGAATACAAAACAAGGCCCTTTCTAGCCTTTTTTCACGGATCAATCCTGTGAGCTTAGTCGTCGGCACTCCAAGACTAAATGATTTTTCCATGATCTGGTGAACAACGCCTAGAGAAATCCTCCTACTGTGGCTACTCACCAAGTGCATGCAATGCCATAAATTCACACACATTCTTACACATTTATATAAAACATGCATGTCTCTATATGATTGTCTACATGCCATGCCCCATATCTCGAGTCCTCATCGGCTCCCTCACAGATGCATATGCCATCCATGTATGAAAACTATTTCAAAACAAAAGCTTTTTGTTTTTTAAACTCATTGGACATTCTCTGATTTTATAATAAAGTGGACAACCCTCCGAATTTCGATATCATAATATCTATTGACAACCCATATGATATTATATCAGACAGTCATTCCTTCGATAGTACAATATACTAGATAATCCTCCGAAATTAAATATAATGGACAACCCTCCGAAATTAATATTTTGGACAACCCTCCGAATTTAATTCATTCAAAATCCATGTCATGCACTCACACCCGATTTTACGGGATGTCCCCGTGCACATGCAATGCTAATGCCACTGCATAAAAATCTCATGTTACATGCATAATAAAAACTACATGCAACATATATATCATTTATGTTTTCTGCTTCTCCTCATGTTAATCATCAACATGCACATAGTCAACATGTATATTCACACCCTTCGTATATGTTTTTCATTCAAACACACACTACAACCTGATGTTTTCCACTAAACCCATAAAAATTTGCATGTTAGTCATGCAATCAACATATATTCACATTCTCGTATGTTTTTCTATATTCAAACAATAATACTAAACTGATGTTTTCATTTAAACTGTGAAATTATGCATGTTAGTCATGCAACAACATGCACATATCAACATGTATATTCACACATTATGCATGTTTTTCATTCAAACAATAATACTAAACTGATTTTTTCAATCTAAACCCAAAAGTTCCATATATGTTAGTCATGCAAACAACTATACACCAAACTAATATTTCTTCAAATTAAAACCTAGAAAATAGTGTTCCAAAACCAACACATAACAAGATCAATTCCAAGGAAATTCTGGAAATTACAAGGACCCAGAACTGGTCCCCGATATCAGCTCTATAGAACTGTTTTATCAACCCATTTTAAGGTTGCCTTTCATGGCCATTTCATGGCTCTAACAGACTAGTCGAGGTGAGAAGACCCCTACCTTGTCGGGAGTGTAGACCAACCTCCTTTCCTTTCATTTTCTTCCTTTCCTTCTTCTTTCTCTCCTTCTCTCTTGTCTACGAACGCTTTTTATTTCCACCTCAAACCACTAAGTTAGGGCTCGAGTTCTCAGGAAGGACACCTATTAAGACAAGTTTGGACACATGGCCCCTTGCTGCCATGTGTTTTCCATGCCAAAAATCCTATCCACCCATTCCATGCAATAGTTGAGAGTATGGCACTTGGCTTCCACTCATGTGCCAAGTCTCCTCTCCTCTAGTGCCACATGGCACCATTCCCTCAGGCCAAGTGTCACCCTTTAATTCGTCCATTCGCCTCGAAATACGAGAAATTCCGACTATCTTGGAATCCAAAGAAATTTGACTGGGTAGCTAGATTTCGCGAGACGAATCTCAGCAGTGATCCAAATGTCATCCTGTAGATTCTAGTGGAATTCTGTGTTTGCAACCCGTGGTCTCACGATGATTTTACTCAAGGCTTACATGTTTCATGTGATATGTAGAACTTTGTAACCAAGACACTACACCAACATATTCCCAAATGATAAAGCACCACGTTGACTTTTTTTTTGTTATACTAATGATCACGGAAGTATTGGTGGTGTCCATTTGTTCAAGACAATTTAGTGATGGTGTGGATGAAAGTGGTAGGATATGGTTATGGTTCGATAGTATGAATAGTAGACTATGGATGGAGATGATTTGAATTTGCAATGTGAATAGTAGGTTATGGAGATAGTAATGTATATTTTACACTAAGGTATTTTTTTTTCACTCTTCTTTGTACTATTTGTGGAGGCTGCACGGTTTTCTAATCCCAAGTTGATTTGAGGAAGTTTCATGGGGCTTTTAATAGGTTTTATGGAGCGATCATACAATGACATTTTTTCTTTTTATTCAACCCGAGAACCATTCTTTCGTTTCAATGTCTAAGTTGCCATAGAGTTTAGCTTTTACTTTTTTTCCTAGATTCTTTCCTCAGATCTATTTAATTTATATTTTCTCATATTTCTAAGTGCTTATTAATGTTGATAGTGGCTACAAAATCAGCCAAAGCATGTGGCCCGGTGACTGTGCCTAGGAACCGAACCATCTAAAAGCTAAAGCTGGCTGCATCTCCATGTGGTCGCGTAACAACCTCACGTGGGGATTGCCCATGATGACGTCCCGGTTACTCCTAAGACGTGAGCCTCCAGTGGCTGAAACTATGTCCGAATATTCTGACAGTGTGACGGGATAATCCACTGGCCCACCGCTTATGACGTAAGAAAGGAAGCACTCCATCTCCATAATCTTATATCAATCATTAAGGAAGAAGTGATCCCCTGCGATTACGACTCTAATTATCCACCAATATCTGGCCATATAAGGAAGAGGAGATTCCCTACCCACTGGCAAGTCCTATTTCATTTTCCCATTCAACATTATAAAGCGCCTAGTCCATTCTCAATTATTCATAGCGATATCCGGGTCCATCAAGAATAAAAATGTAACCCAGATTCAGGTGGTTTGTCTCATTCATAGATGATCACACTAGGATTAACGTGGGTATTCTCATGAAAGAAAATTTGAACGGTCAAATTTCAAAATTTTAAAAATATGATTACACTCCAATCTACCAAAAATACAAATTCTAAAGTCCGATAATGCTGTGGGATTATTTCAACTCCATTCAAGGAGAATTTCTAGCAAAAGAAGTGGATAGTTCCTACTTTATGTTCATGTAAGAGCACCCCACAAACAAAATGGAATAGCCGAAAGGAAAATAGCATTTGTTAGAGGTATTAGATCAAGCAATGTTCTCTAATAATGTACCCGAAATTATTACATGGGGGAAGTCATTCTACTTACACTTACCCATTACACAGATGTCAAGCCAGTGGTACCTAAAATTCCAAACACCTTGTCAAACACTCCTAAAACCCTTTCCGACCACTCGTCTTCATCTCTCGCCGCCCCACCCAAAATTTTCTGCTCTGCCTTTGCTCATATCAATCAACGATATAGAAGTAAACTTGATCCTAGTCACCAAGTGCATCTTCTGGGTATTCTTCAAATAAAAGGTATAAGTGTTAATCCGGTCACAAGAAAATTCTACACCAATGGATGTCACATTTTTTGAAACCCAAATTTTACTATCCCAAAATTGATATTCAAGGGGGAGAATTCAACTGTGAATATCAATCTGGGAACTCGAGTCATTCAGTTAGTCACCCATCACCACTAAAAATCACGTTCCTATATAGTCATGTAATCAACCCGAGTTCATTGTTGACTTGCGGGATGAGGAGCATTTCCAAGAGGAAACAGAGGAAGGAAAGGTTTCTCAGCAAACCCATGAGGCTGAGCCGGGTTCTAATCCAAGCAAATTCTGTATAACGCCTGAATTTTCCGGGATGGTACCGCTGATTCAGAGTTAGAAAATGATATTCTTAATATGCCCATACTGATAAAGGAGTTAGATCATGCACTCGCATCCCATTGGAAATTTTATTTCTTATGATAAGCTATCACCACGCTTTCAGTATCCACTTCAACATCATAAAGATACAAGTTCTGAATATCTGTGAAGCTAAGTATCCTAAGTGGAAGGTCGCAATGATGAACAAGTTCTAGTGTTGGTAAAGAATCAGATGTGGGAAATTACTGACCTCCCAAGAGGTAAGAAACCGCCTTGGGTGTAAGTGATTTTCACGCAAAGTACAAGGCATATGGTAATGTGGATGTGTATAAGGCTCCTATTGGTCGCAAAAGGATTCACCCAATCATATGGTAATGACTATCAAGAAATCCTTGCCCAATCGCAAGCTCAACACTCCGTTTGCATTATTCCTCAATAATCTTTGACTCTATCACTTTCACAACTTGATGTGAAAATGCCTTCCCCAATGGTGCACTCTAGAAGAAGAAGACATGCACATCTGGACTCGAGACTACATCGAATTTCAACGAGGTTGCAGGACCAGCAACTTCAGGGATGATGGTCTCAAACACCCTGGGCCTGGTTTGAACTTGCCTACCATGTAGTGAAAGGCACTGACTATCTAATGTCAATCCGATCACACATTGTTTAGAAACACTCTCTATGAAGTCGGCCATTATCAGATACGTGGACGACATACTCTTGACCCAGAATCATGAAGAAAATTTACTTACTTAAAAAACACGACAAAGGAATTTGAGATCAAGGACCTTTGAAACCTCAAGTACTTTCATAATGGAGATTGCTAGGTCAAAGAAAGGTATAGCAATTCACAACTCAACACGCCTGGACTTACTAAATGAAACAAGGATGTTGATGCAGCTTCTAAGAGAAACACCTATGGATACAACTATAAACTGGAAGAAAGGGATGAAGTTCCATGATAAAGGAAGATATCAACGCCTCAGGGGGAAACCTCCGCCTGATCTTCCTCATACAAGGCCAGACACTCCAAGCCTCGTTAGTATGGTAAGTCAATTCATGAATAATCCAACCGAAAACATGACTTTAAGACCGTATTATCAGGTACCTCAAAATGACACCTACAAAGGGTCTTTTCTTTCCCCAAACAAAGAAAGAAAGATTGAGATTTTTCTGTATATAGATTTGGGCAATGAGCGACCGATCAAGATTAACTTCCTCGCTATTCTTCTCGTTTGTTTAGGGAACTTGCTACATGGCGAAGCAAGAAACAACACAGATCCTGAGCAATGCCGGTATGCATCCCGTGCTATGGCACAAGGTATCTACGAGGGAATCTGGTTGAATAATAGGTCAAGAAGAATTACGTTCCATCAAGCATCCCATAGTGTTATAATCACGACAACTGCCGCTTACTCCAGACGCTAAGAACTTGTCATCATGATCAAATTACACGTGGAGATAGATTGACACTTTATCATGAAAAGATTGAAGGAGTTTTCAAAGTTAGTTTACTCCAAACAAACTGTCAAACAACTGACATTCTCACAAAAGCTCTTGCTCGAGTTAACCACGAAGATTTGACGGGAAAACTTGGAATGATCAACATCTACGATACGGCTTGAGGGGGAGCGTTAAAAATCAAGCCCACATCGCCTCATGCCTGTGCATGTTTCTCTCCATATTTAGCATTCCTCTTTTCATTTTTTTGACTTTCCAATTATTAATAAAATGTTCTTATTATAATTGATTTAGAGTAGTTTTAGAATAAATATAATCATACCACTATGATTACCCAATTCCAACAAGGTAGTTTATTCTCTTTCCATGTGCAAATTGTCTGTAAGTGATATCGTCCCATTCCCTGCACTGTCTCAACCAGAAGCTATTTATTTATTTATTTTCTTTCATTACAGAATAAGAAGAGGTCCGTCTTCCGTAGTTTGTACTCTTCACTTTCTACAAAAATAGATGAGTTTAAGATCATCATCGCCCGTATTTATCATAGCCTTCCATCCTTAATTGATCATGCATGCACTCCATGTTAATTTCCTTGTTTTCAGTTGTGTATTCAGTATCTGCTGCTACCCCACCTAAACTTAATTAGGCAAATATTCATTGGCCCCATTTCTTTTTCCATTCTACTTTATTTTTTAGCTTGTTATTTGTGCTCCACTTGCTAGTGTGTACCCACAAGTGATGTCATGTCATGTTTGGATTTAAGTAAACAAAGATTAAATGGATGGATTTTTTTCCAGTCCTTAGATTCCAGCTAATGCTTATTTACTGGAATTTTAAAACTGGTTTGGAAAGATGTACAGACTTTAAAAGTTGTCATCCTACTGTCATGGTGGTCCTCAGCTACTCTTTTTTTTTCTAGGTATTTATTTCATTTATTATTAATATGATTTAAATTTTTTTGAGGCTTAAAAATGAAAAAAAAAAATAAGTAAAAATAAGAATTCTTTCCCTTTTCCATAACCTTCTAATTGTTTTAGCTTGTAAAACCATTTTACATTATTCCAACTTAGGATAAATTATTATAAAGTTTCCACAACTCATTACTACAATTTTTAGAACATTTCACTTTATGATTAAAATGAAATAGAACTTCCACTGCTTCTACCAGCAAACACTCTAAAGCATATTTTTAACTTACGTATATAAAATAAATAAAAATTATTTTTTTATCACCTCTTTTGCCAACATTTTAAAAATCAGACCGTTTAATAAACCATGGACCTTATTCAGTTCACTGGATTGGTATAAATTGAATTGGCATTGAATTAGTCTCTCCAATACTCTACCCGCTAAATCTATGACCCAACCTGATCAATTCTCTTTCAAATCGCTTATTGGGCTTAATAACAATGCTTTAATTTTCTTCTAAAATATTAACATATTTGTTTATAACTTCTGAAGTGCGGGTACCACTTACTTAGGCCCAAAACCCACTACTCAATAGGCCCAGCGCCCGCACAGGCCCATTGCTTGGCCCGCCTCATGAAACGGCCCAAGGCGGTCCATTACACTAAACCACACTCGAACCCACCGATGTGGCAAAATTCTAAACCCGTGTGGGATCTCGAGTCCCCAGTCGCCACTCACCACATATGGGAAAAATACGCAAAGTATATATTTATCCCCGAATTTCTAATTTCTAAATCCTTTATTTGAAGGATAACTTCATAAGGAAAAACATATATTATCCCTTAAAAGGATAATCCTTGATATGAAAACAAACCTTATCCCCATAAAAGATAATCCTATAATTAATTATAAGCACCCAATTTTTTATAAAGCATGACTCCAAGTAAGGGTAAAAATGATGTAGGGAGAGAAAATGATACCGGGCCTTTAAATATATATTACTGACAAGGGTAAAAATATTTTTTGTCGAGGATAAAATTTTATACAAAATTTTTACAATTTTTATTTCTTATTTTTTTCCAAAATTGTACCTTAAATTGTAATATCCTATCTTTTCCATAAAATTTAATATATATATATATATATATATATATATATATATATATATTAAATTGCTTATTTTCATAAAATATCAAATTTAATATAAAATTTTAAATTTGTATTATGGCTAAGGGTAAAAATAATATATTCACGATATTCTTCATAAACTTTTATCCTATTTTTCCCAAAATTGTAAATTTAAATTTTAATATCCTATATTTTTCATAAATTTTAAAAGTTTGATAAGGGGTAAAATAGCTATTTTATTTTAACAAAATATCAAATTTAATATAAAATTTTAAAAGTCTATTACGGATATAAAAAAAATTTCTTTTACGTAAAGTATGTAAATTTTCCATAAAATTTTTCATATTTTTATTTTTAAATTTTCCAAAATTGTAACCTTTAAATCGTGAATATCCTATATTTTGCATAAAATTTAAATTTTTTAAAAACCGTTTTATTTTTCACAAAATATCAAATGACATTATAAAATTCAATTTGTGTTATTGCATTGGTTGGAGAAATTAAAAAAAAATTCAAAGATTTGAGAGACATTAAAATCAAAAAACATTATATATTATTTGGTAAGTTCAAATTTTGAAATGTATGTTATAATGAATATTAATTCCAATGAATATTTAAATTCTAATATTTATCCTTCTCCTTCTCCTTCACGTTCTAATATTAATCGAATAACGATGGCTGTGAAGGAAGTGGCGATTTTAATGGAGAAGCATCAGGGGAAACCAGGGGATGGCAGCTGTGTTGGTAGAAAAGGCTTGGCAATCTTAAAATCCAAACTTGAAACATCTCCATCTTCATCAAGCCCAAAGCTAAAGTGTCCCAAAGTTCCAAAGAGGTTATGAAATGGCGATGGGTGTCAAGACTGCCACGCCCAAAACTCACTGGTCCTACTATCATGGCGATCCCGCCGCGATGAAGAGCTGCTTAAATCAAGCAAAGACTACATCCAAAATTACCGTGTTAGGATTGTGGATGCCTTCTACGATAAAAATCAGCTAGTGATCATCACCGAGTCAAGGACTATTATGATGAAATGTCCACGGGCGAAATACGACGATGACAAGTTCACCGTGATGATGGTGGTGGATCGCTCTACTCTCTTACATTTTAAAATGTTTGCTTAGGCTCTAAACATGGAGTTTCAGCATCGATACCAAGATATAAGCTGCTCTTTGTCGGGACGCCTTGGTCATTGGAGAACCAACTCCCGCATCACTCACCCTTGAACCGAAGGAAGATGATGCGTTCGAATGGACCAATGATTTAGCGACGGCCATGTTCCAGAATTCTTCGCATCAACGACGAAATAATCTTTCAGAATTCATGGGAATGGAGAGCAATTCCCGCCACGGCGGCCTCGTTTCCTCCGGAAAGCTAAATCGACCGAGGCTGCACAAGTCGAGCCAAGCCCCTATCATCTCCCTGATCTTTTCCGCAAATTTTCTGAAGAACGCTCGAAGTTCTTCTCGAAGCTAAATGTGTGAAATGAAAACCTGGAAGGTATGTGGTCGGTTAGAGATGTGAAGGAGGTGATAGCATCATTCGTAAACGTGAACGAGCCGATGATGTGGGAATCATCAAACGCTACCCAACTCATCACCCGAGGGACATTTCATTCCTCGATCAAACGGCATCACCGGGCCGCTTGAAAATTCCTCCCATCACCATCGATACCTACCAAGGCTATGTTCTCGAACTTGATAGCTTATGAGATGAGCCTCGATGTCCCATGACTTCATCTCTACCTTCGCTCCTTTGATTCTCTCATCGATCATGCCGA
Source organism: Tetrastigma voinierianum (assembly GCA_016808115.1). Lineage (NCBI taxonomy): Eukaryota > Viridiplantae > Streptophyta > Magnoliopsida > Vitales > Vitaceae > Tetrastigma > Tetrastigma voinierianum. The sequence continues at coordinate 26,262 of JAEQBH010002397.1, read as the reverse complement.
TGATGTTAAGGAGTTGGTACCACTCCGATAGTCCAAAACAATCTCTATGACTCATGAAGTTATGGAAACATATTTTTAACACCTAAGATCAACAAACTTGGAATCAAACCTATGCTTATAAAGATGTGAGAGGAAAATTGGGAAGCAATCTTCGAGCCACTATAACAACAGAGCGAAAATGTGGATGACACAATGCCTAGACACATACTTAGTGCCTGACAATCATACTGGGTTGGTGCTTTTCAAGACTATTCCTTACTTTCATCCAAACTTACACACAAATTTTCCCTCAAATTCGTGATAATAGGACCCTCAAAAGCTTTATTTAGAATTTCTAGGATCAAGATTTGACTCTCCTTAAACCCCTCGTCTAAAGTAAGTGCTATCACTCAGAACTTATTTCTTTATGTTTCTTCTTCTATTAATTAAATCTCCTTTTCTTTGGTAAGTTTTGCACATATAATGGAATAAACATTATTATGTCATGAATTATAGTGTTTTTCAAACAACTGTAAACAATTAGCTATAATATGTAAACTATCCTCACCCGAGACCCCCATCTTCTATGTCTTGTCTATAAACGCTCTAAATTACATGAGCTAGGACATGATGGATCACTTAGGTTTTGTTTGTTACTCGAGAATATTTAGAATTTTTCTATTGGAGTACAACATCTCGCTTAGGTTTTGTTTGATACTTGAGAATATTTGTGAATTTTTTTATTGGAGTACAACATCTTTAAAAAGATTTTATTTATTTATTTTACTTCTATTCACTTTACATTACATATTTTTAACTTATCTCACTCTATTACCGCTTAAGCCAAACCTAATAGGTTTAAACACATTTAGCACTATATTATGAGGTATGAATAATTTGACAACCTTATTAGTATTATATGTATATATATATATAGTAAGCCGTGTTTGTTAAAAACATTTACAAATAATTTTTTACCAATTTAACAAAATATTAAATTTCATTTATAACATAGGGGATATAAACATAGTTTCCCGAAACTGGTAGCTAATACGGAAATATGTGGGTTTTCTTATATGTACAAAGATATTAAAAATAATGCCTCTCAATTTGGGGTTATTTGTCTATGTTTTTAACAACCTTATTGTTTTTGTTCTCTTAATTTTGCTTTCTTTTTTTTTTTTATTTTTTTATTTTTATTTTTTGTGTTTCAAGAACAAAAAGCAGCCGAACCCAAATATGTTTTCCTATTATCCTTGTTTTTAAGAATTAATGAAAAACAATTTTTAAAACAAAACCAAACAACCAAAAAAAGTCCCCTTATATCTAAGTTTTTAAATTGGCAAACCCATAGCCCATATTCAAGTTTTCAACCTTGAGCTTGGACTCTCCAATTTAAAAAGGTTTTACTAGATTCATAGAAAATAATACAAAAATTAAAAATAACCTAAGAAAACATGGCTTGAAAAATAATCTTAACCGTAGTTTTTTTACATATAAGCCGAATGAAGATTCGTGTGGAAAGTGTCTCTTCAAAAAAATTTCAAAATTATGAAAATGACTTTGAAGAGAAACTTTCAATCAAAATTTCTAAAACTTTAGAAAGTGTCCTTAAGACACTTTCTAAATTTATCAGTTTACATTCTTAATTTATAAGAAACAATTTTTGATAGGTTAAAAGTATTTAGATTTATAAATATTTCTCAACCTTTTGTATTTGAAGAAATTTTTATTTATTTTTGGACAAAATAGCGGGAAAGGAGGCAAATCTGTTCAACACTCAAAGGAGGCAAAGATACATGCACCACCCCTAATAATTGGTAATAGCCTCTCCAAATGTTTCTTTGTTTTCTTGGGGCAAAGATACAAAATAACCCTCTCATATTTTAACAAATATAAAACTAACACTCGACACAGTAAACTGTTCCTCACATTGAGACTCTAACCTTGGACCCTTCACCTCTCATGTCTCTCTAGACTCTTAATAACTTTAATTGGGTCTTATTGGCAAACAAAATTGTTTATTACCTCAAGTAGAATCCTTTAACTTTTTAATGAAGAAATGATCTACTTTTAAGAAAAGGATAGTCGACCAGATTTTCGGGCTGTTAAGTGCTGCTTTCACTTAAAAGACGAGTTTTTATTTTTATTTTTAAAACCATTTTCAGAAAACTGTTTGGAGTCGCCACTTATTTTTATTTTATTTTAAAAAAGAAAACAAAATAAGAAATAAAAAACTCTAAATGTGACTACTTATAAAAAAAAAAGCAGGTCTGAAAAAAACCGAGTCCAGATTCGGAGGTCATGTTACCTATTAGGAAGGTATGGTAGTGAGTCGTAGCACCTCTCTAAGCCCTAAAGTCGGGTCTTATGAAAAATGTTGACAATCAATCGATTAATTATGATACTAATAAATCACATGCAGTTAGTAACAAAGAACAAAAATTAAAGTGAATAAATGTAAAATTTTATGCGAATCTAGATACTATTAATAGAAAATTGTTAATTCAATTAACAATATAGAATATTCACATTCAATTGCACCCATACAGATCAAAAGTAAAATTATTTTGTTAAAAAGATACATGAAATTGTTCGCCCCACCCAAGCTCATTTATATGTTTCACATCGAATTAACTCCAAGATTCTTATTTATAGGAACTATAGAATTTTATCATGTCCAAATTTTGAAATTGGAAGTTGGAAAATTGGAAGTCGAAATTTTGGAAATGAGATTTTTGAAATGAATTTGAAGTTCAGAATTTTGACCTGAGATTTTGAAATTGGATTTGAAATTAAGCATTTGAATTTTAGAGAATTTGAGATTTGGAAATTTGCAACTTGGATTTTAGAAATTAAATTGAGATATATTGTAATTTTGAAATTAGAAACTTGAAATTTTAAAATTGTGGGGTTTGTTAATCTCAAATTTTGAAATTAGGTAATTTGAATTTTAGAATTCGAGGAATGTAATTTGGAATTTGAAACTTGAATAATTGAAATTGAAATTGGGACTCTGGATTTGAAATTATGGACACTTTGAATTTTAAAATTGAAATTTTGTAAAATTGAAATTAGGAAAAGGAGGAACTTGAATTTTGAAATTAGGGAATTGGTAATTTTAAAATTGAAACTAAAATCAAATTAGGAAATTGTTGAGCTAGCTGAATTTGGAAATTAAGCATTTGATTTTTGAATTTGAAAAATTGAAATTAGAAATTGAGGAACGTAATTTTAAATTATGACACTGAATTTCTAATTAGGAATTTTCACTTTTAGAAATTGAAATTTTGGAAAATTGGAAATTGAAATTTGGGAATTTTGAATTTCAAATTGTAATTTGAATTTTTAGAAAATGAGGAATTGAGGATTTTTGAATTTCGAAAATTGGACACTTTGATCATTTAAAATTTAGAAATGAAAATTTAGAACTGGAATTTTGGAGACTAGAGTTTTAAATGAAAATTTGAATTTGAATGGAATTAATTGAACAGTATAGTGAGAGCTGACTGGCCAAAAGTTTGCCAAAGGGATGTGGTCAAAAGGGTTTGGTCAATGACCCAATGGGTTGGCTCTGAAAAGATGATAGATTTATTGACTGAATCTGACAAGTGATAAAACAGATCGAATGAAGTTGGACCTGTATTTTAATAAACCCACCGACAAGATATATTCTTATCACATAAAACGTACCGACCCAAATATTTTGGACCCAATGACAGGTTCCATGGTATTGATTTGAACATAATGGTCGGACCTGGCGCATGTTTGACACAACTTAACGAACCTGTTCTGCGCATGTTGGACAGAATTAATGATGAATCTAAATATAGTTAACCTAATCTAATGATTATCTAAATATGACCACCTAATAGGTCATTCAAATACTGGACCCAGGACAAACAGAAGAACCTAAGTACATTAAACTCAATTTAATGTCGGGCCTAACTATATCAGACTCCAATGGTCAATCTACAATAAACCTTTTCATTCCAGATAAATAAATTTCTTTATTAGTCGAGTTGTCGTTTTATTTATTTATTTATTTTATTTTTATCACCAACACTTAAAAAATTTCTATATGAATCTGACTTCACGCTTGCAATCAAACGGGCGAGGCTTATAATAATTGAATGGATGAATAGCATTTTGGAATAAAAATACAATTTATTAGGAAGTCTTTAAAGAATTAAACGAAGCGCTTGGTGCTAGATACTGGTCGTCAAGCAGAAATGACCTACCTTGGTGAGTAGTGGTACTACGCCTTGGTGAACGACGACTGAGAAAGTTCACGGCCATCGCTCACAACGCCGCTACTGATCATCCATAATTTAGTGAACCGTCCTCAATATAGTATTTAGTAAATGTTTGAAACCTATTAGGTTTCCATTATGGTAAGAGAGGAGATAAGTTTAAAATATAATAAAGTGAATAGAAGTAAAAAAATCTTTTAAAGATGTTGTACCTAACAGAAAAATCTACAAATATTCTAAGTATCAAACAAACTAAGCGTAGATGTTGTACTCCAACAGAAAAATTCACAACATTTCAAGAATAAACAAAACTCTAAGCGCCTAATGTTCTAGCCCAAGTGGCAGAGCAATTTATAGACAAGACATAGAAAGAGGAGGGTCTCGGTAGGAGCACTTGCTTCATTGTAACTAAATTGTTTAGTCATTTAAAAATGAATTTTAACTACGGCCAATTGGATCGTCTCTATCCAGCATCACGCAAAGATCTCACCCTTACCTAAATTCAAAGACCCATTGAGCCCTTTCTTTACTAAATTGTTTAGGCAAAGATCTATTATTTTATTTCTTTCCATTGAGCCACACTCTTTCTTTCCGTGGTTTAAATATAAGAATGAATGTGTGCTATGATCTTGGTATGCAATTTCACTTCCTTCATTCCGCCTGCTCAAATGATCACTCAAGAAGAAGTGGCTTCAATTCTTCAACACCACTGGCCCACTAACTGAATCTACCACCATGCTTGTAGAAAGACGGAGGGATTACTAGAAAGATTTGCAGCCACTATATCAAGCAGACCGAAACGCGTGATGACACATAACTATGACGCATTGCATCAAATTCAAGGATGGTAAAACGTCTGACACCTATTTCAGCAGTCCTTGACAGCCATAGTTAGCTGGTGGCCGCTTTGCCTTTTCCCCATCACAAGACTTCAAGCACTTTCCCCGTTCTCGCCTCATGAATTACAAGAAGCGCCTTCTTTTTTATCAATCTAGTCATGAACATTCTGAGACCAGGAGAAGTATCTAAGATTTTTCCCTGTTTTATTAAAGTTTTCTGAATGGTCGGGGTGGTTAAGAATTAGTGAGCTTTGGCATGTATGGTCCATACATAAAGACACACTTATATAAGTGAACTAGCTAGCTATTTTCTACCTCCTTCCCCGTTTAACATATAAAGATCAATGGGGAGGTCATCTTGTATATATATACTTCTACTTTCCCAACATTATTGGCTTAATTACCATGCCACAATTAACATCATGATCTAGTTCTTCTTTTTCTTTCTTTTCCTTTCCTTTCTTTCATTCTCGCAATGCTTATTTTAAATAATGCACTAACCCACTCTGTGCCTTTTGTAATGTTAAATGAATAGATATAAGCGCTTCTTCACCGGACGCTGTCGAGAACTAACTCGATTAATTATCTTTGAACTGATGAAGATGATGGGCCTCAATCGCTAATGATTTATGGACGCTTTACAAACGTGAATTTTCTTGCATCAACGGCTAAGTCAATCTTTCCAGAATTCATGGGATGGAAGATAAAAGAGCCTAAAGAATTATTGCTACCCCAAGGTTCTCTTCTCGTAGAAGATAATAATTACCTGGAAGCCTTGTCATCATCTCCCAATCATAACCACAAAGAAATTTCCAAGAACGCTTCAGTTCTTCCTAAGAAACAAACTGAAATGGAAAACTGGAAGGTCCGTCGTCGACACCTAAATACGTGAGCAGGCGCGGCGGTGTCGATTGTAGAGATGCATGAGACAGATGGCACTATCTGCAACACAGAAGGAGTCACGAATCACTCGAATCAGATTCAATGAAATTAACGAAGTCACTTGAGAGACATTTCATTCTCAGGTACAAGATAATCAAATTGCCGAGAATTCCTCCTATCACCATCGAGGCTCCACCCACAGCAGGTTCGTAAACTTGATATCTTATGTTGAGTCAGACAGAGCCGTGACTCATCTTACTTTGTTTTTGATTCTTCTACTGATCAGGCTGATGGAGTTAGAGCAGCTCATCTGGATACTTAAAAACAACTTCGCATCACAAGAAGGACAATATTTTTCAACACTAATGAACTTGAATCAAAACTTCCATGCTTATAAAGATGGAGGAGTAGTTCGAAGCACCTTCAGAGTCACTATAAGAAGAGAAATGAAATGTAGATGACACAAATGTCTGGATACATACTTGGCAGCCCGTGGACGCATCATGAAGCTTGCTGGTGTTTAGCACTTTTCCTTACTTTCGTCCTGGGATCAATACTCAATTCTTCCTAATCGACTAATGATGATCCCCCACTCTTCATCTCAACTATCAACATGCATCCAAATAGTCAATTCAACGGCAATGTCCACTTCAATTTCCTAGAGCGTTGAGAGTCCAGATTTTCGACGACCACTCATCATATCATAAATAACAAATTTGTTTAATCTCGCATATCGTGGTTATTATAATGTTGAAAAATATTGTCTGAAGGTGGTCTAGACCTCATCGTGATGCGTATTTTGCGCTTATACATGCATGTACTTATCAAACTTGGCATGGCTATTTGTTTCTCGCACATCAATTAATGCATACAAATCGATGAAATCATAGAATCAAGTTTGTTAATGGTCTTGCTTCACATGTTCGGGTATGTTATGGCAGCTATATAAATAGCCGAGAAATTCAACAACCAAATCAATAGAATGAGTGCACATCATGACTAACTATCATTAATCCTTGAGATATATATATTGTCCTAACAAGATTAGATATCTTCTGTGTTTTAGTGCACTAGGTTGGTGGTGTTATGTATAATAATTCTAGTTATCACAAAACAATAAGCTAGAGACACAAGGGCAAATTCAAAATCTTGAAAACCATTTTTTTTTTTGTATTTTTCATGAAGAAGAATTGTCTTAATCGTTGGTGCTCTGTATTACTAAAAAATATTAGAACTTTAACATATTTAAATCCAAAATTGCCCTATTAGAAAAAAATACTAAAAATTCCATCACCAACTCTAAATTAGTTAAAGTGTCCTTGAGGTTCATAGAGGTTGCAATAAGATGTCTACTTGTGAGTCTTACGAGCAATTCCAATAATGCTTCTATTTTACTCTATCGCAATTTCTAGATATTTTGGAGCAAAATCTACACTCCAATTATTTTTAATAGAAAACGACAGACTTAAATTTTAGTAACATTATTCTCCTATTATTTTGATATTATACTACTATATTTCATTGTCTTTAAGAAAGTATTGTCAAATTACAATTCCTATTGTTCCTTAAAATTTCTAAACATGGGACACAATTCCAGATTCTATTTCTCAAACTGCCTAGAGCAAGCTTGAATGTTTCGGTCCAGATCACTTAAACGCCCAAATGACGCTTGGCTTATGAGCCTTGGAAACTGGAGAATAGTAGTTATTTAGGTAAGATCACTTGCCTAGTGCTTCCTGCGGTCCTTGTCGAAATTAGAAGTTGGAAATCACCCGCTTGTTCTCGACCTGTTTCCGATTACACCTTGATCTTATGATGAATCTAAGGGTGATAAAGATGTACCTGGCTAAGAGGAGAAGAATGTTACAGTGGAAAGAAGGTGCTTCAAACACATATAATCATGTGTCTCGCTTAAGACCGTGGAGGTGAATGAATATACATCCGATTAGTGTTTCAAACTTCGTCTAGCGCTATGACATCATTTATGACAGCACGTCTGCTATGGCTACTTATTAATTCTTCATAGTTCTACGACATTTTTAAGTAGGCATACACTCTATTTCGTGGTTGCAAAGTAACGTCCCGATTAGTGCTTTGACACTTCTGTTCCATACTATACCACTTGGGTACCATTGTGTTGCGCCTCTCTCGCTCACATTGTTACCGGTCTATGGTTGTGCAAACATTTATAAGGATAATCTAAAAAGAATTAAAACATAGGAAAATAAAAGCAATCAGCTCTGATGCTAAGACATGATTCAGTTCGCTTTTGTGGTATACATACTGTACCTTTCATTACAAGATTTCTTTTGTTATGTACTCCTACCTGAGATATGAATATCTTTGAGATGCGACTATTTTACATGTATACGGGAATGAGACCATTGAAGGGTGTTGTCATATATGCTGTCTGCTTTCTCCCACTGGGTTATGTTTTAGCACGGGAAGTTTCATCCAGTAGGTAATTCGAAGAGTTCATCGGACACATCTCAGATTCACCAGTACAATACAACATTAGGAGTCCAATTACATGCAGGTCTTTGACTTTGTTTTTAAACAAATGCACACCTGTACAGTGAACCTGTACAATTAGTAAGAAAAGATGACTAGTATATACATGTGGATAGATTATTTGAGTCACTAAGCCATGGGTAGTCTCTGTAAGCTGATGTCATTATGACTTTATGATTAATAACATTTAATACTGTTTAAAAAATCAGGCAGAAGTCTCAGGTGTGGCCTCCCCCTCACTCTGACGAGGTCGGGGGCGGGCATCACACCAGGGTGGCATCAGAGCCAGGGTTTAGGCGTGATTCGATAAATCTATAAGTTAGAAAATGATGTGTGAGAATGTGTTGGCCTAATGCGGATGGTCCTTGTTTTCTGAATAGGATGGACCGACCCCGAGACACCGTTGAAGAAGCTGTTGAAATTTTCAATCCTAGGGAACAAGGTCCATCACCGATCCCTTCCGACCTAAGTAAAAGTGACTTTGATAATAAGCCAATAGAAGCTATTATGAGATTTCGCATTTATTACAGTTCGAGCTTTAGGAGATTGACAGCCCCAAAGCTCTGATTGATACAGAGAAGACATGGAGCCAAAGAATCTCTAAGTGAACAAGTTTAGAACACCCAAAAGGCCGAGGTTTGGCAAGAGAAGTACAGAGAAAAAGAGAGAGGTGAAGAGATGTCCCTCCTTGAAAGGAAGGTTTCTGATGTGTGGTCCTACTTTTGTAAAGTGGGGCCTATGATTGGCTGAAGCTTGTCCTAAGGCATCTAGAGGTGGCTTCCAAACTGATGTCTTGAGGATTTCTGTCCGTGAATTTCGGCAAAGTATGTTACTGATGATTCATAAAGAGGTCAAGGAAGCAATTTTGAATTTGACAAAGAAATCTGTCAGAGCTAACATGAGAAAGAGTTTAGCCAATTCCCAAGAAATATGCACTGAAGTAGTCCTCACCGGGGCATTCACAAACAATTGAGGATGGGTTTAAATGAACTATAGGGAGGTATCTAGGTCTGTAAAGAGCTCAGATAAGAAAGTGAATTCTATCAACTATACACAAACTAACTATGATATGTGAAAGTCAAATGAGGCAATCAAGAAAGAAATCAAGAGAAAGTCGGTAAGGAGGCCTTTCCAGTAAAAGAATCAGAGAGTCTCAAGTTGAATTATGCATAGTTTCACATGAAGTAAGATATAGTTACAGAGTAGCACCTGGGGTTCGAGAGAGGCACTTCAACCGCATTAAGGTGAAATTTGTATTCTCACGCTAAGTAAATGGCATTCTTCGGTACGGTCAGATTGGTTGACTTGAGGATGCTCATAGATGTGAAGTATAGACTATCTCTCAAGTAATTATTCAAGAGGAATTGGAGAATTCAGAATCCAAGGTATGGTCGGGAAGATCAAATGCACCTTTAACGACATGTGATCGAGGTGGAGGTCGAGGTGGAGGTCGAGGTGTTTTGAGACAGCAAAGAGGGCTAGGAAGTACTATATCAAAGATAGTATATCACCCTATTTCTACAACCCCAGCACAAGCCTATGCTATGAAGGCCATTGAAGATCCAAATTTTAAATTATAGTAGCTTGTATTTTTATCTCTACAGGCTGGGATACATGTTTTAATGTATCTGTCTTCTACTATTCTAGGTGTTTGCACCGAAAGATTTGTTTGATAAAATGTGGTACTGTGAGAGGTTTGGAATATGATGATGCATGTGACCAAATTTCTAGGCATAGTGTTAATGTTAATCTAAGTATTTAAGAATTGCTCAACAATGATTCATGATAGAAAGTTCTCCAAACCAGATTGCTTTGCCTTTTTCATGATTTTTTGATTTGGTTCGGGGATGGATTATCCAAACTGGCTATAGTTGATTGTGATAAGAAACAGATATGAACAGCTAATTTGTTAGGTAATCAGACATGCAGAATCCGATCCGAATCGTACTATCAATGTAATCTTTGGTATAAAGCCTCATTTTTTCTTATGAAAGGTTGTGAAGCCTTTTGGCTTTGGTGCCGACGCTTAAGAGGGACAGGTGAATTCCAGAAGATATTCGCATAAAGGAATTCTCATGTGTTTCCCGAGGAATTACCTGCTTTTACTTCACTGCAGTGATAGAGGTTATTAAGTTTTACTTGAATAGTTCATTTCTAGGCACTTTACCGCATGACTCCAACCTAACTGAAAAGAGTTAAAGACCTAACTGATGAGCTGATAAGGATTCATCTGACCTAGGTTTCATTCATAGTGCCTGCTTTGTTTAAACAAAAGAAAGATGGTAATTTCGATAATATTAGATTATTGATAAACAAATAAGGTAATGGAAAATAAATATAACGCCAAGAATGCCCAGTCTTCGTTGTATTAACTTGTTCGGCTCGAAATCCCATCGGTTCAATTATAGCTCGGCCTGCCTCTGCTTAGCTAACTAGCTGGAGCTCCCAGCCGAGCTTTTCTCGAGTCGAGTCCGAGCAGCTGGTCTCACTAGCCCTACTACCAAAGAGCGGATTACGAGTCTCTACCAAGAACAGAAGAGATAACAGGAATCAACAATCAGCCCAACCAAGGAAGACTCAAATTAGAGCCAAATCTGACCTATAATTTAATGGAGAAACGGTTATCCAGCCACTCTAATTTCTCTTGAAGCTTCCAAACATAATGAGTCAACTAAATCAACTACTATGTCATGGAAAAAATAAGTAACTTCAAATGAATACAAAAAATGAAAATTTATAATTTGGCAAATGGAACTGGTTCCACATTAATAATGTTTGAGTTCATCTTAATTGAGATTGCATTGTTTTTAAAACTCAAAATAAATAATAATATTCAATTTTTCTGAAACAAAAACGGTAATTCATCAAGTAATAGTGAGGAAACCTGAATCTTTCAGATCTTGATGACAAACGACTTCCACCGTTGATCCTCTCTTGCAACTTATCACCTAGTCAATCTCGCGAATTTTTATTTGGCCTAATTTCACGCCGTGAGTCACTGTGCGCCTGGGTGACACATGGGGTAAAGTATAGCATGATTTGAAGGCTGTATGGTATTTATAGATAGGCTGACACATGGCATGAGAGCCATGTATGTGGAAGGTGACACTAGTGATGTTTCCATGCAGATACATGACATATGATACATGGACTATGGAAGACACACATACATGAGGAGAGAATGAAGGAGAGAAGAGGAGCAAGTTTCCTCCTCACTGGGATAAGACCAACAACACATAAGAGAAAAACACCGTGAATGAAACTCAAAAAAGGAGGAAAAGAAAGATAAAAAGAAAGAAGAAAAGAAAGAAAAGAAAAAGAAAATGAGGAAAACTAAAGAAAAAACTGCAGAAAATCAGGTGTGAGAGAAAAGGAAAAGGAGAGAGAAGATTTCCTGTTCACGGCCTAAGCTCCATAGTCCGAGAATTGAAGCATGTCCACGCAACGAGAGCTACGCAGGTACCAACCAATTTCATTAAGCCCAAGAGGTATGGGTTTTCTCCCCACCGGGTTCCTTTTCACTTTATGGGTCAGAATAATACATGGTACATGAGTTCTAAATTATGACTACGCTTCAGACATTGGGACTATATTTTTGACATTTAAGATTTGACAGTGAAGGTCCTGTATTCTGGGTCAAGTTATGGGTTCTGAACTGCTATAGAAATGCATTTTGACATTTTGGTTTTGGAATTGCTAGAAAATGCATGTTGGATTTTGTGTGTTATTTCCCAGAAGCTGAAATTTCTGGACTGAGTCCAGATTATTGGCCGGGAAGGACTAGTTTCAGGATCATTTTTGGTGTGTTATTACCAGAAATTGAATAACATGTCGAATGTGCTGAAAATATGTTGATATACATGGTTAAATATTAGCATGGAATGGATGTAAATTATGTGTGTTTGATATAACTATCCATGATATTTAGATACAAAGTATGGAATGTAAAATGTTTCATGGAAGTTTAGATAATATATAATGATTGGGAAAGGCCTGGAGGCTGAAATTAAAGGTAAAATACATGATCATTCATCATTCTTGGTGAATAGGTCATCTCGTGTACGTGACAACGCCCAAAATGAGTCTCAAGTGGTTGTAATAGCATGTGAAAATACAAGTGTGTCATGATAATACAGAAGGAGGAGATAATTTCAGTGAAAGACCTGATAGTTGGGTGTTAGACATGATCACTGATTAGAAGAAAGAAACTGCGGCCCACAAATGCATAAACACACGGGATTTGATTGAATAAATGAGAATTTGAGCTTTATCTAATGGGCTCTGGATTTATAAAGATTTGTTTTGGAAAAGGGTCATTGATTTAAACATCAATGATGGTGTTTTTTTTTCACACTTAGGCATATGTACGTGTGAGGGAGCTTGCTAGAATCGTGATATGGGGCATGAAGAGTCTCATCTCTATCTTATGACATGTAAGATTTATTCCATGGTAGATTGTATATTCTATGAACGTGATATGGTCAACATGCATGGTAGATAGTTTTGATTCTCCCTTAACTGATACTTTTCATCGATGATAGTCTCATGCTCATTTCAAACATGAGTCTAATCAATTTACTTGTAAGATATACTTTATAAGATATGGTATTTTTCCTTTCTAGCACTTCATACCTAGGGTAAATTTTGGACTGAGAATTCTACTTCATGAGAGGATGTTGTGCTTCTCCGGTTCTGATTATACTCATTCCTCTTCATTTATGATGAAAATTCCATCTCCTACTGGCATCTTTCATAACACGAGATCAGAATCAATTCATCAGAAAGAGAGAGACCTTTGAGTGATTAAACTGATATTTGGTCTTGAACTATCCTCAAAACTAAGGAGTAAGTTGGTGACTATTTGAGTAACCTATCAAAGTTCATTAGTTCCCAGGTATTAGTCTACCACACGACAAGGAACCGTCTATAAAGTCTCTTAATTTTCCACTCTGTGACATAGTTATCGAAATAGAGTAGAGTAAGGTTTTCAAAATAATGGAACTAGTAATGGGAACAAATAAACTAAAAAAATAATACCAACTAAATAAATTAAGAATTCTAATTAATGCCTTCACTTGTGCAAAAATGACTATCATCATTTAATTCATTTCTAAAGAGGGCTCAACTTTCAAAACTGGTTCACTCATCAGCTGACTGAACCCATCAGAAGATTCACCTAAATTGCAAACAAATTGAAATGAATGAACTTTCATAACTTTTCCATCATCTATTTAAACTGCATTAAAGTAATGAGAAAAGATGATTTGATTACAGTTTCTAAAGCTTTGTTGAGCAGTTCATTACCCAAATCCAGAAATTTAAAAGAAAATTAACTAAAAACTACACTGAAACTACTTACTAGAAATAAAAGAGCAAGAAAAGAAAAACACAAGAGTCTCTAACCACCTAAAGTCCCAGAGTTGCGAACTCGCACATTGCCCCAGACTGCCCATTTTATAGACTTCTCCGATGTCACGCACTTCACACCGCGCTGTGGATCCCCAAAATTCTGGCCCAAATTAGTTGCTCTGTCACGACATAGAAAGTTCTGTCGCGGCAAAGTTTTCAGTCTTTGTTGCTGGCCTCTATCGTAGCATGCAATTTTTTGTCATGACATGTTCTATGAGCTTTACTTGATTCGTCGCGCATGGCACTCTTTGATGATGTCACGACAGAAGCCTTTGCGTAGCGCTCGTTTCTTATTGTAGAGAGTAGATGTTTTGTGTCGCGACACCAATTCTCTTTTTTTCTCAACCAGCTTCATTTCCTTCGGCTTCCGGAATCGTCATGACAAAGATTTTTTCCTTCAACTCACTCTATCGCTGGATTTCATCGCGGACAAGATTTCTTTGATTCCTTAGTACTTTCACAATGGTTAAGAAACTCTGTCATTACGACTCTTTCTTCTCCGGTTCTTAAGAACATCGAGTCGCTTGTCGCCAAATAAATCGCTTAGATAAAACTTGATTTGTCTAATCTTGCTCCATTCACCTGTCATGTGACTGAATTTTTCTATTTGCGATGCACTTATCATTCCAGTTTGTACTGTCACACAAACTTTGTCGCGATAGATTTCATTCACCTTTACTAAGGCTCTAAACATGAATTCCTTTGTCATCATTCCTCTTATGTTGCTTTCACTCTGTCGCGATAGAGAATTCACCTCCTATGTTTTTTGAGCTGAGTCATGGAGAGAAGAATCTGAGTTCATAGATTTTGTTGCCCATTGTTGCGGAACTCAAGGTTATGTCGCAACAGATTTCCTTCGTGATTACACGTGAAATCCTTCCTCGAATAGTCTATGTTTAAATGCCCTATTTAGTTATAAAACACTTGTCTCAACCTAATTTGTGTTGTATCTTTGCCATTCTTCTGCTGCAAACAGAGCCAGTTCCTTTTATCTCTGACATAGTTTCTGAGCCAATCTTATAGCTTCTTTGGCAAGCCATGGCTGCAGTAGTTGATTTTTTGCTGATAAAAGTCTCCTTTTTTTCCCATTTGCCTGATCATTGTTACAGATAGGTAAAACACAGTAGTTCTTTTCTGTTATTTTTAGCAATACACATAAAGAGAATCCCTTAGTAAACAAAGATTTTGAGTTTTCGCTTATATGAAAGACTCGGACTTTGTTATGACATATAACCCACGGTTACGTTCTCTGATTCTATTTAGTTTCTATTAAGACAAAGACTCCGCCGTAATTTCACTTTTTTGCTTTTCTGCTGGGAATTATCTTCTTTTCAATTAACACTTGCAAAAACACAGGTTGGTGAATATCTGGTAATTTGGTATGCCAAAATAGATTCAATCATAAAAAGAGTACCTGGCAAAATGGATTAAAAATTGCTTGAAAATCAAGCTCCGCACGCCTCATGCCTATGCATGCTCTTCCATTTAGCATTCCTCGCTTTTTTTTTTACTTTCCTGAATTAGTGTAATGTAATAGTCTTTATTATAATTGATTTAGGAGTAGTTTTAGGGATAAAATATAATCATACCAGCTCTATGATATCATTTAACAAGGTAGTTTTATTTTCTCCATGTAAGAGAAATTTATCCTGATATCAGTCTCCATTCAAGAATTGGTCTCAAATCAGTTTTTATTTATTTATTTTTTTCAAATGAGAAATAAGAAGAGAGTCTAATTCTTCCAGAGTTAGCTTTTCACTTGGCTATGGTGGTGGGAGCAAAGTTTAATCCATTCTTCGTCTCCATCTTCATTTATGCCCAACAAGGTCCAGATTTTAACTGCGTATTATTCATTCTCAGCCTTTCTTTCCATCATTTCATCATCTTCTATCCCCATCAGATGGAAACCCTTCCTCATCTCCCATCAGTAAGCCTATAGTCTTTGAATGGGCAAAATTATTTCTGTAATGATCAAATTCATATTAATGTTTATATGGGGAAAGGAGAAAGGATGACTACATCTGAGTTTCAAAGCAGCACTTTAAACCACAAAGACTACATCAAAGTGGATAGTAGAAAATAATATGTCTGCTGTCATGGCTAGTCAACTCTATGACCACTGACATTGGCGAAAATTTTCTCATTATTTGATAATGCGAAGAATTGGATATGGAAAAAAGAAACGCCTTTGTGATAAGGAAAACACATATGAATTATTCGATTAAGGCAACTCCATCATTTACGCCAAGGTGACCTACGGTAAATCGAATATTTCAATACCCTTACTCGTTTATATATTAGTTTGATATGTTTTGAGGTTCATAAAAGACTTGTGTTAATGATGGTTTACATAAGATGATTGTGGGAACGCAGGGTTAAATTTCAGCTAGGTCGAACAAAACCTTGATGAAATCAAGAGGAAGAATCACGGAGTAAACTCTTACCTAGCCTCAGAGAGGATTCTTTTTGAAGTCCGACATGAAGAAAGTCGAAAATCTCTTAAGATGGGATCCCATCAACAACCGATCATGGCGTAAAGCCTACCTTAAGACTAATTCACCCTTTGACAACCACAAAAAATTAAAGAGGAAGACCCTCAGATCATTAGAGAAAGTCGGGTCACCGTCAGAGATTCATGGAAACTGATTGGAAGCCACAACTACTTAAGAAAGTATGACGAGGACTTTGTGAGCCACAATGTCATAGCTATAAGTCGAAACTAGCCCTTTTAACAAGGAGCAAATGGAGATGCTCTTTAAAACTACCGTCTCATCTTCTGTCAATACAACTTCAAACTGCTCATCTTCCAATCAGGCTATTGTTCCGAACCTTGGCTCACAAAGGTAATTTGAGCGCTTTACTGCTAATAGGTAAGAAACGAAAAACCTAGATCGTGACTCAGAGTATCCTCGATCACACGCGACGGGAGATGCGCCAATTTTTATACTTATAATTATGTTCAATAATTTAATAAATTTAATAGTAAATGGTTCATCATTAAAGGTTGCTTATACAGGTCTAGTCAGTATATCAAGGGATCTTACCTCAACTCTATTCTGTTCCTAACTTGGATTGCACTCCATTAATAATTAGTAAACTCACTAAGGAAAGAGGTATTACTAATCTTTTCCTCCACTCAACGTGAATTTCAGATTTGACTGGGAGATGATTGGCAACAAGAGGAATGCTCTGGCCTCTACATCCTTAAGTGAGCACTACAATCCACAAGAACAACCTCAAATGGCGCCTTCAGGTAATTTTTCGATCTCTTAACACAATATAATGATACAGAACATGTTGTGGTACTATCAGCTGGTCATCCTATTGTTATATCTGTGGCAGATGGAGCTTCTTCCCACTATTTAACAAAAAACTAAACTTTGAGTGCAGGTTCACATCATCAAAAGCAAGTCCGGTCTATCAGATTCATTATAAAGCGCCTAGTCCATTCTCAATGATTCACTTATATCCTGGGTCCATCAAGAACAAAAATTAGAATTCTTCGCAGATTTAGGTGGTTTTCGGTTCTATTCTATAGATGACTGGCTAATTAGATTAACGCCGGGTGGACTCCTCATGAAAGAAAAAAATCTTAAACTGGTCAAATTTCAAAATTTAAAAAATATGATTCTAGACCTAATTTAACTAAAAAATACAAAATTCTAAAGTCCTGATAGTGTTAGGATTATTTCAACCCATTCTAGAGAATTTCTCTAGCAAAAAGGCGGGATAGTTCACTGATGTTCATGTATTGACAATTTCACAACAAAAATGGAATAGCTGAAAAGGAAAATAGGTTAATTGTTAGAGTGTATTAGATCGCTAATGTCTCCTTACCAACGCACTTTGAAATTTATTCCTGGGGAAGTCGTCCTACTAAGTGAAATCTCTACCCCATCAATGTGGATGTCGGTCGAGGTACTTAAATTCCAAACACCCTGTCAAATACTCCAAACTCCTTTCTCCACCACTCAGTCTCATCTCCACCGGCCCCAACAAAATTTTATGTGTTCCATTTTAGAGCCCATCAATCAACGATATAGCGTAACTGATCCAGGTTTGTTGTAAGGCATCTTCCTCGGTATTCTTCAAATAAAAAAGGGTATGTTTCTCTCCATATTTAGCATTACTGTTTTTCGAAATCTCAACATCAACATCAACAGAGTACTACTGAGGGGGGAGGAGCACAATCAAGCCTACATCGCCTCATGCCTCGTGTGCATGTTTCTCTCCATATTTAGTGATTACTCTTTTCTATTTTTTGACTTTTTCTCTCTTCCACTATCAGAATGTGCTGCATTTTACATATAATTGATTTAGAGTAGTTTTTAGAATAAATATAATCAAAACTTAAGCCTAAGGATTACCTTAATTTAACAAGGTAGTTTATTCTCTTTCCATGTAAGAGAAATTTCATTCCAAGGATATTGTCCCATTCCAATCATTCTCAAATCAGAAGCTTATTTATTTATTTTTTTCTTTCTTATTAAGGTAAATAGTAGCAGCGCCTAGGTTCCTCTGCAGTTTTAGCCTCTACTTTCTACAAAAATAGATGAGTTTAAGATCACCACCGTCTGTGATTTACTTTGGCAACATCTCACTGATCATGCATGATCGATGTTAATTTCGTTTTCAGCTGTATTCAAGCATTCAGCGCATTTCTATCATAAACTTCAATTCAGGCAAATATCTACTGGCCCTACTTTTTCCATTCCAAATTTTTATTTTAACTTGTTATTTGTGTCGCATGAGAAAATTCTATGCCAAGGGGACGTGCCATGTCATGTCTGTTTGATTTATAAACAAAGATTAAATGATGGATTTTTTTCCAATTCAGAGATTCGCTAATGCTTATTTGACTGAATTTAAACTGGTTTGGAAAGATGTGGCACACTCTGAAAATGTTAAAGATCCATCAAAGGTATGGTCCTGCGTTTTTTGTTCTTTCAGTACTTTACCTACTATTACGAATATGATTTTTTAAATTTTTTTGAGGCTTAAAATGAAAATAAGTAAAAATAAGAATTCTTCCTTTCCATAACTTTCGAATTGTTTTAGCTAAAAACCAATTTACATTATTCCAATCCTAGGATAAATTATTATAAAGTCATAACTTATTGCTAAGCAATTTTAGAACATTCTACTTATGATTAAATGAAATATAACTTCACCGCTTCACTAAAGAAACACTTCGTAAATATTACTTTAACTTACATATATAAAACAATAGTAATTATTTTTTATCACCTTCTTTGTGCCAACATTTTTAAAATCAGACTGCTTAATAAACCATGGACCTTGTTCGGCCACTATATTGAAATAAAATTGAATTGAATAGTCTATTCTCCATTACTCCCACCCATAAATCTATGACCCAACCTGGATTCACCCTTCTTCAAAATCGCTATCGGGGTTTAGTTAATAAGCATTTTTTCTAAAATACAATATATTTGTTTATAACTCTGAAGTAAGTATGGGGTACCACGGGGCTTCAGGCCCAAACCCATCTACCCACAGGCCCAGCGCCCGCACAGCCCCAACGTTTGCCCCGTTTCAAGAAAAAGGCCCTGCTGCGGCCCCATTACACTCAAAAACCACACGGCAGAACCCACCAGACGGGGGTGTCCTAAAACCTATGGGATCCCCAGTCCCCCAGCCACACCACCACACAGGAAAATACGTAAAGTATATATTTATCCCCGAATTTCCTAATTTCTAATCCTTATTTTGGCGATAATCCTTCATATGGAAATATTATGGATTATCCTCAAAAGGATACAATCCTTGATAAGGAAAAAACAACCTATCCCACAAAAATGATAATCCTTAATAAAGAAAATGATCTTATCCTAAAAGTATAATCTTTAATAAGAAAATAGATATTATCCCTAAAACAAGAACCATTTAAACTGCCTATAAATCGGGAAGATCCCCATTAAGAGGTATGCAATTCCTACTATTCTCAACCCTCCTCCTTCTTCCTCTCCATATTGCTGACTTAATCATCTGAGGAGACGGCTGCTCAACAATTGGGCTTGGATTGCTCCCTTTTGTGTCTACATTGCGCGTATGCCCCGTAGATCGCACGAACAAATTGGTTCTACAGACACTATCATTAAAGAGTATTTTGTAAAAATGATGTAGAGAGAAAATGATACCCTCAGCTTCTTAAATATATATTACATAAGGGTAAAAATATTTTTGTTGAGGATAAAATTTTATACAAACTTTTTACAATTTTTATTTTTATTTTTTTCCAAAATTGTAACCTTTTAAATTGAAATATCCTATCTTTTCCATAAAATTTTAATATATTAGATATATATATATATATATATATAATATATATACATATATATATATATATATATATATTAAATTCGCTTATTTTTCATACAAAATATCAAATTTAATATAAAATTTTTGTAAATTGTATTATGGGCTGATGGGTGGTAATGATATTTTTATGTATAAAATTTTCCATAAACTTTTATTCTATTTTCTAAAATTGTAAATTTTTAATTTTAATATCCTATATTTTTCTATAAATTTTAAAAGTTTGATATAGGTAAAATATTCTTTTTATTTTTAACAAATATCAAATTTAATATAAAATTTTAAAAAGTCTATTACTGATAAGAGTAAAAAAAATTTCTTTACAGAAGTGACAAATTCTTCTAAAATTTTCCTATTTTTACTTATATTTTTTCCAAAATTGTAAATCCTTTGAATTGTATATTATTCAGTATTTTCCATAAAATTTATTATTTTTTTAAAAAAACTGCTATTTTTTTTTAAATATTTAAATTTTAATATAAAATTCAATCTGTGTTATTGTACTGATTGGAGAAATTAAAAAAAAATCTTAAAGATTTGAGACATTAAAAACAAAATCACAGAATATTTGGTGTTCAACTTTGAAATACAGCAGAAGGAATATTAATTCCAATGAATATTTAAATTATAATATTTATCCTTCTCCTTCTCCTTCACGTCTAATACACATCCAATAAACGCATGGTCGTATATGAAGGGCGTATTTTTAATGAGAAGCACTAGGAAACTGTGGATGGCAATAGGTTATGAGAAAAGGCTTGGTAATCTTAATCCAAACTTGAAACATCTCCATCTTCGGTTTCCATCTCTCATCAAGCCTAAAAAGCATAAAGGTCCAAACTCCAAAGAGGTCACAGAAATGGTGAAGGGTGCTGAAGATCGCACGCCTCAAAACTCATTTCCTTGGTCCTTACTATCATGGAGAATCTGTTTCACGAGGGAGAAGAGCTTGTTTTTTAAATTGGCTAAAGACTACATCCAAAATTACCGTAAGAGATTGGTGGATGCCTTTCACGATAAATCTCACAGACATCAACGAAATAAGGACTATTATGATGAAATGTTCATCAAGAAATAATGACCATGATTTTAGTTCCAATCGTGGATGATAGGGTGGGACGGCCAAATACTCTCTTACATTTTAAAATGTCGAGCTAGGCTCTAAATACAGGAGTTTCAAAGATCAGGATACCAAGATGCGCTTCTTAATGGACGCCTGTCATCGGAGAACCAACTCCCGATCAATTACTCCTTGAACCTATGAAGATGATGCGTTCGACACCAATGATTTATGGATGCACATGTTCTGGAATTCTCGGGGCATCAATCTATTTAGTCAATCTTCAGAATTCATGGGAATGGAGATAAATTTCGCTTACTTACGGATCGTTTCCTCCCAAACCTGAATTGACCCTCTGGAAAGTGCTGGTAACAAGTCGAGTCAGCCCACATCATCTCCTCGATCTTTCCGAAGAAATTTTTCGGCGAATGTCTTGAGGTTCTTCCATCAAACAGGAATGAAAACTCGAAGCGCACGTGGTCGGGCCAGGAGAACGAAGGAGTGATGGTATCATTCGTAAACGCAGTTGAGTCAATGGACGCAGTGAACTGCATCAAACGCAGCCAACTGGCTACCTGAGGTGGACATTTATTTCATCAAACGGCATCACCGCCGTTTGAAAATTCTCCGACACCATCGACAAATTTCCACCAAGGCTACGTTCGAACTTGATAGCTTAAGAGATGAGCCCAAATGTCCATGATTTATCTTCTCGGTTTTCGCTTTCTGATTCCTTCCATCACGATCAGGTTTATTATGCAGAGTTGCAAATTGTCGGAGTATTTCAAAACAATCTTAAGACTCGCGAAGAAATGACAATATTTTCAACATCTGCATCAACAAATCTTTGAATCAAACTCCTGGGTATGCTTACAAGACGCGTGAGAGTGAATTAAAGCACCTTCTCGTGAGCTACTATAACAACAGAGCTAAAATGTGGATGACAAAAATGTCGGACATACTTCACAGCCCTGACAATCATAATCGGGTTGGTGGCTTTTTTGCACTATTCCCTTACTTTTGTCCAGACTTACTACATAGTCTCCTCATCAGATAATATCAGACCCCTCAAAAGCTTTATTTTAGAATTTGCAGGATCAAAGATTTATTTCTCCAAACCAATTCGCCTAGTGAAGTGATATCACCGCAATTTACTTTGAAAGTTTCTTTCTAGTTATCAGCTTTTTTTAGGTTTGTGTTATATAATGGACAAACATTATTATGTCATGGAATTTATAGGGCTTTTTCAACAACTGAAATAATTTAGTTACAATATAGTAAACCGCTCTCACCTCGAGACTTCATCTTTCTATGTTCGGTTCTGTAAACGTCACACATGAGCTGTGAAGATAATGTTGAATGAGCTAACATTAGAATATTAATTTTTTCATTGATACAACATCTCGCTTAGGCTTTGCTGATACTTTGAGAATACTTGTGAATTTTTATTGGAGCATAACATCTTTAAAGATTTCCATTTATTTATTTCATCATTCACTACATTACATATTTTAAACTTTAGAGAGGTTCTATACTACACCCCTTTAAATATCTTTTCACACCCCATTTACTGGCAACCTGGGAGGATTTTTTGCACCTTTCCTTATTCCAATATTTTTACTTCTCCTCAATGCACTCTCTTTAATAAATTCCCAACCTCAAAGAAGACTTTGAGTTTTGCTTCATGTAATAGTTGTTGACTTAATGTTTAAAAATAGAATTTTGATTAATTTTATTGTATTATATTAGTTAGATTAATTTATAAATAGATGAATTAAGTATTAAAATAATTTATATACATGCTAAATTTTTAAAGTATTAAATAATTTATAAATATATTTAAATTTTCAAGTATTAAAATAATTTATATAATATAGTTAAATTATAAGTATTAAAATAATTTTATATAATATAGTTAAATTTTATAATTACTAAAATAATTTATATATATATTTAGTTCTTATGAATTAATAAAATAATTTATATAATATACTTAAATTTTATAATTTATATAATATACTTAAACTATTTTAGAAAATAAAAAAATTGTAATTAAAAAATGAATTCGATTTGTAAATCCAGAATGTTTGGTTATATCCGATATTAACCAAAATTTATCATGATCCGGAAATTTAAATTGGGAAAGCATTTCACTTAATAAATCAGTTAAAAATAATAATCCTATTTAAAATCGAATCTTGCTACGGCCCGATTTCAAAACTGGAAGTAATTTTTACATTAATTTTTATTTAATTTAAATTAAATATAACAAAATGATGTTGTTATAAAATTAAATTACATCATTAAAAGTAATTAATTTAAAATCAAATTAAATATACATAAGAACACAATCATACAGAATTATTTAAAGTTGAGGTGATTTGCAGTTTATCTAAATCCACCCCTGAACTGATTAAGTACATTCTGTGAAAAAAACGAATCAATGTTATCAACTTCCTGCCTCTCCTTCTCCACCGCTTTAAAGCTAATTTATACGCCATTCCTACTCATTTTTCAGAATCTCATTCACCCATTCACAATTTTTTCAAACTGGCCACTTCGAAGAAGAAGGAGTTAAAAGTAGAGAGATGAAGTAAAGGCAAGAAAGAATGGTAAAAATAAGCCATGGCAATCATGATTTTCATGGGCATTTTTAATTCGGGTGAGAGAATAAATGGGGTGTAAATAAATTTCTCTAAACTTATCTCACTCTCTATTACTACTTGCCAAACTTAATATGGTTTCAACATTTCACAAATACTATATTATGGATATGAATAATTTGAAAACCTTATTAGTACTATATGTGTGTATATATATATATATATATATATATATATATAAATTGTGTTTGTTAAAACATTTCCTACAAATACTCTATAATAATTCCAATAAAATATTAAATTTCATTTATAATATATAGGGGATATAAACATAGTTTCCTAAACTGCTGCAGAAGACAATGGGAAATATGTGGGTTTCTCTTACATGTAATGAGATAAAAAATAATGCCTCACTCAAGATGAGTTTGAGAAGTGCATTAAAATTAGTGATGAAAGCTGGAAAACTTAGATAATACTACTTCTCTATTTTCTATGAAATCTAGATGAGTTTTTGTTCTTAATTTTGCATTTATCTTTTTTTTTTTTTTTTTGTGTTTTTAAGAATAAAAATATGAACCTAAATATGCTTTTCCTATTATCCTGTTTTAAGAATGAATGAAAAATAATTTTAAAATAAAACCAAACATACTAAAAGTCCTCTCTATAAACTAAGTTTTAAATTATAGCCCATAGCCCATATTCAAGCTAACTGGAGCTCAAACTTCAATTTAAAAAAGGCTTTACTGGCCATTCATAGAAAATATAATACAAAATTAAAAATAATCTAAGAAAATACTGGTTGAAAATAATCTTAACCATGAGTTTTTTTCATATAAGCTTTCCATGTAGAATGAAGATCTAGTAATAAAGTGTCTTTCTCAAAAAATTCAAAATTAGAAAATGTTCAGAAGAGGAACTTTCAATCAAAATTTTGAACTTTTAGAAAGTGTCCTTAAGACAATTTTCTAAATTTATCACTACATTTTTAATTTTATAAGAAAATACCTCTTTGATAGGTTAAAAAGTATTTTAGATTTTATAAATATTTCAACCTTTGTATTTGAAGAAATTTTTATTTATTTTATGACTGAAGAAGGAAAAGGAGGCAAACTGCTTTGAAGACTCAAAGGAGGTGCGTGATACATACTGGGTTCATAATTAGACAGCCTCTCAAAATGTTTTTGTTTTCTGGGGTGATAATAACCCCTCTCAATATTTTAACAAATATAAACTAACACTCATACAGTAAACCTGTTCTCACATTGGGACTTTAATTTGACCCTTCTACCCTCATGTCTCCTAGACTCCTCAGAACTTGAATTGTCTTATTGGCAAACAAATTTGTTTATTATCTCAAGTAGAATCCTTAACTTTTTTAATGTGAAGAAATGATCACTTTTTGAAGAGAAAAAGGATATCGTGGACCCCTTATTTTTCAGTTGTTATGCGTTTCTAGCTGAAGATTGCAGTTTTATTTCATTTCTAAAGATTTAGAAAACGTAGTTTGAGCGCCACTCATTTTTGTTTCTTATTTCCAAAAGGAAAACAAAAGAAATAAAAACTCAAATGTTACTTTTACTATAAAAATAGTGGGTCTGAAAAACCAGTCTAATTGAGGGTCATGAGCCTATAGAAGGGGCCAGAGGAGTCAGCACTCTCTCAAGCCCTAAAGTCGGGTCTCATACTAATCAGACAGAATCAGGACAACTCAATCAGACTAATTACAGACACTAACAAATCATGCTAGTAACAAAGAATAAATTAGTGGAAGAAATGTGTACGCTATGCTTAATCGAGCGCTATTAATAGAAACCAAGTTAGTTCAACACAACAATATAGAATATTCATATCTACCAAAAATTTGCTATAGATCAAAAAGTAAAATTATTTTGTTAAAAGATACATGAAATGTTGGTCTTACTCCAAGCTCATTTATATGTCGACGACTAACTTCCACAAGACCTGATGAACGAGAATTTATCATGCTCGGTACCTTTGGAAATTGAAGCCTTGAAAATCTGGAAGTTTGAAATCTTGAAACTGAGATTTTTGAATGAATTTAGTTCTAGAATTTTGAATTGAGATTTTGGAAATTGACGGTGAATTAAGAATTTGAATTTTATAAATTTTGAGATTTGGAAATTTGCAACTTGGATTTTAGAAATTTGAAATTGGAGATATTGTAATTGAAATTAGGAAACTTGAAATTTGAATTAAATTAGGGAATTCAATTTTGAAATTAGGTAATTTGAATTCTTTGAATTGAGGAAATGTAATTTGAATTGGAAATCAGGACTTGGATTTGAATATGATACTCTGAATTTTTAAATTAGAAACAGGGGAAAGGAGGAACTGAATTCTTGAAATTAGAATTGCAATTTTAAAATTGG